>CM076582.1:454421156-454766156 GCA_034641835.2 Pinus albicaulis | reverse complement strand
TGTATTTTTTCTTATTATTATTATTATTTTTTAAATTTAAATTTTAAATTTAATTTTTCCTTTTTTGTATTTTTTTTTTAAATCTAAATTTTAATTTTGTAATTTAAATTATTTTTAAATTTTCTATTTAAATTTTTTTTAGTTATATGGTTTTTTTAAATAGCTTAGAATAAAATGTTTTTGATGTTTATTTTATTTTATTTTATTTATTATTTATTATTTATTTTTTATTTTTTTGGTTAATTTTTGTTTTTGTTTTCTTTAAATTATGTGTTTTTTTTTCAAATTTGTCATTTCTTTTGATATAATTTTCGAATATTTTTGTTTATTTTATTTATTTTTGTTTAATTTTTTTTATTTTTACGAGTTAATTTTGTTTTTTTAACATTTTTATTGGTTTTTTAATTGTTTATATATATATATATATATATATATATATATATATAATCATAATCTAAGTTTTGTGTTTTATTACCAACATGAAAATCACCACTCTAAAAAAAAGGTTGATGCTGCATCAATATGTTTCAAAATTAGCATGAAAATCATCGCTCTAAAAAAAAAAGTTGATGCTACATCAATACGTTTCAAAATTAGCATGAAAATCACTAACATTTTAAGACAAATATTCATACTTCATAAATAAAAATATTAGAGTGTCAAAAATGTGCACAAAAAAAAGGGGGTGATTCTGCATCACCACTTTTCAAAATCGGGTGCTTTTTACGCTACCAAAAAAAAGTAGGTAATAGTGCGGTTACCTATTTCATCGGTAACAATGTTTTTTTTTTAGTAGTAATTTTCTGCTATTTTTTTGCACATGTTAACAAGGTTATTTTTGAGTGATTTCACTTGGAACATATTCCTAGGACATCCTACTTAATAATAATTTTTTTCCCATCTCATTTTCATTTGATTTTCTTGGGCATTCGACAAGTTATCTCGAGGAGTAGCAGTCCTCTAGCGATTTGTTTCGAGATCTTCCTTGCCCAAATTCAGTCCAAATTCATCGTATAAGTAGATTTATAGCATATGAGCGGCTATGAGGCCACTTTTGTTGAGCTGAGGTTTGGTTAGGTCGCCATTTAACTCTTACATTTCTTGCATCTTGAATGTTGATTTATGCAATTAGTCTAGATTTCCTTCCCGTAATTTACTTCATGCAAAGTGTGATTTCCTTCTTGCAAGAATAATATAGGAGTTTCCTTTCTTGCAAAATAGAATAGATTTCCTTTCTAACAAGACATATTAGATTTGATTAAGTTGTAATTATGCTTTACATTTTTGTAAATATAATCGATGTCATTTTTGCCATTTACTTTCTAGAAAAAAGTATAATATGTTTGCTTATTGTTATTTACCTTAGGATTGGTGGCTTACCTAGATCTTTTCTCAATTGAAGTTGATTCATTTCCTTCATTCACTTGCATCAAAGGGAGCCAAAATAGGAATAGGAAGGTGTCTGTTGCACATACAATGTCGACCCCTCTTAACTTTGTCTGAACCTCAGGTTGATAATTTAAGTCGATATCCCTAGGAGTTGCAACATTCTTTTTGCAATACTGGAGCTCATCACTCTTTGGCACTGTTGCGAGGGAGGGTGTCAAAGCAAGCACTCTCTTGTTCCTGGAATGATTTCTTCCTTCTTTTCTACATTCATAATTTCCGAAAAAAAAAAAAATTTGCATTAGGCATCTCTCATTGCATTAGCATTCTCATTCAAGTTTTTTTTTTATAAAAAATAATAATTGTATTCTTCAATACCATAAAGCCCCCACTTGATCATGTGCATGTAGAAGAAGAAGATGTGTCTGATAATTTAGAAGGAGACATTGAGCAAACCTAATTTGACAACTCATATCCACAAGATATGAACTACCCCTCCTCTTTTAATACAATTTATAATGCACAATTTCAACCTTGGTATCCACCTGACACCTCACCTTGGTTTCCATGGTCTTATCCTTCTTGATGTGGTGATCCATATTCATGGCCTTATCCTCCTCAATATTTCATTCCTCCATTTCATCCATATCAACACCAACCTCCTCGATGGGGTGATCCTTATTTCCCTCAATATCCTCAATATTCTCCATACTGAACTCAATTTTATCTATCCAATCCATCTCCTCCACAACCACATCCTCAATCACAACCATTTCAAAGACCCACTTCCACTCAACTACCTACACAAACATTTCCAAACCCAAGCAATAAAGTAACTCAACCCACTTACAATGTTGAGATACAAAATCTCCAAACAAATCCTCTTGATCGAAATGATATTCATCTTGGGTCGAGAAGAGTATTGCAAAGAGTATATTATCTTGGTCCTATTGAAGAAAGTGAAAATTTACGAACACAAAAACCCTACTGCAGAATATTTATTTACTTCTCCTACTTGTTTTATTATACACGAGTTATTTCATTGAAATGTTTAGGAAAACATCAGAGTAAACACAATTTGCAGGCTACACATATATAGATCATTTACTGAAAAATAACACACATATGACAAAGGACACACATGATTTTTTGGAAAAATTTCCCCAGAAAAACCCAATGGGGGAAAATTGGTGCAACAACTCTTTGAGGGTTTTATTATTAAACAGAATTTGAATACATCAAGGGCACCAGTAGTGGTTTGTATGATAGTGAATTTCATGACAGTTGCACCTTATCACTCAGAGACAAAAAATATTGTTGACTCAAACCCTTGAGGAATTATGGAATACGGGCCCTTTATGGCCCACTAGAATTGCATCACTGTCCCTCCAACCTCTCCTGCCCAGCGTGGCCTCTGCGCAACTTATGTAGAACACATGCTGCCCTTGCGTCACCCTTCTGGGCTCTGCACTGCCTCTACGTCAGCCTGGCTGGGTTGTGTCTCTCCTACTGGCCTCTATGCTACCTGGTATGAAACTACCTCTATGATGTATGTATTCTCAGCCTCAGATCAGAATATCCCTTTCTGATCTGCTCCTTACCATCACTACAAGCTCACTAAAAAATTCTCAGCAAACCGCGCCCCAGAATTTCAACTTAGCTCAAGTTCTACCACTCTATGTGTGTTCTCTAACTAACCCCAAGCCTTATTTTAATACTTTTCTCATTGAGAAATCAATGGTCGTGATCTAATCTCTAATCAACGACTCAAATTAGAAAATGCTTGATCCATGTCACTTAGAACATTCTCACCACATGTGTAAATTAATTCACTTTGATTTTTCAATTTCCCTAAGTTAGACTTAGGGTCCCCATTAAAAAATTAAATTATTTGAATAACTTTTACACCGGGTGGAATTTCTACAAATGATTTATGGGTCTTGGATATCTCTTGTGTTCTAGCCCCTCCACAAATTTTTGGAGTTAGAGCATATCCGATGCTACCAAAAATATCAACACTCCCTCTTTGCGAGGAATGTGCTCTAGTAATACTTCACCACCGAAGCATCACCTTGATCTCTGGCATCGGTCCCTGCACTGCTAATGCTTGGCCTGTTACCCTCCATCCACTGCTCTGCTACTTTCTGTACTGTTGTCCATGTCACTGCCACATCTGTACTGTAACTCCCTCTCAAATTTCTGCATCATGCTACCTATAGCACTGTCACTTCTAACTACTGCACTGCAACTCAGTTGCTGAGAAGTAGGTAACTGAATGAAAAATACGCAATCACTGATAGACAAGTCAGTTTGGCTGCATGTCATCATTGAAGCACCCTCTGTTGCTTCTCTGCGTTGTATCTTTGAAGCTCTGCGATGTCCGCTGCTCGAATAGTCTGTAATCTGAAGAGGAAGGGATAGATCTCCTCTCCCTTGTGCATTTGAACCATCCGCATCTGATTCTCCAGAAGCATATTCCTATGGACAGAGCTACCTTGATACAATGTGGTCAATGTTTTCCACAACTCATTTTCCATCTTCTTCTCGGCAATGTGCGGGACCACGTGATCTTTCACTCCACCTATGATCAAGCGCTCAACTTGCTCATAATTTTCATTCAACTTCTTTAGAGCATCAAAATCGGTCGGCACAACCAAGATGTTCTCAGCATGGTCTCTGATGCTGTATTCCTCCAAGACTGTCAGGATTCCAGCTTTCCAGATAGAAAAGTTAGATAGACCGTCTAACCTATCCTGATCTCTCAGTCCATACGGGGCCATCTCTGCTCAAACAAGTTGAAGCAAGTGCTATTCTCCATTATGCTGCTGATACACTTAGAAAAAGACCAGATCTAGGTTTCTTGGTGATATAAACCCTTTAGAGAATCTTTTCCCTCTGACAATTTCTTTCCCTCCCAGAAATACTTTGCCAATTCTGTCAAATTAGCCCTCTATGATCACTCTCCTGATCGAATATCAGATTTCTTGGCAATAAAATATGCTGAGGGACTATTTCCCCTTACTTTTTCAACTTTGTTAGGTACTGTTTTGCACCAACAGAACTGATGCCCCACCAGAAAATTTGAAGATCAAAAGCTGTACTTCAAGCCTCGGAAACCGGCACAACGTCACTCCAACTTGGCTTGCGTCACCCTCTAGGACCTGCGTCAGCCACTACGTCAGCCTAATAGGCTTTGCGTCACCCACAAGGGCCTGCGTCAGCCTCTGCGTGAGCAGACTGGCTCTTCGTCACCCATCTGTTGGGTTTGCGCTATTCCTATGGCGCTGTTTTGTCTCTTCCTGGATCTATCAACTTCAACTGCCCTCTTGCAACAAAAATTCTTCAGCCTCTTGCTGATGGTTTCAACTTGATCTGCAATCCCTCGCATACCATGTGAAAATTTCTGAACAAAGAAACCCTACTACAAAATATTGATTTACTTCTCCTACTTGTTTTATTATACGTAAGTTATTTAACTGAAATATTCAGAAAAAAATCAAAGTAAACACAATCTGCAACCTACACATATACATATAATTTATGGAAATATAGTGCACATATGATGAAGGACATACATGATTTTTCAGACAAATGTCTCCAGAAAAACCCAATGCGGGAAAACCACTATAGTAGCTCTCTGAGGGTTTTATTATTAAGTAGAATCTGAATACATCAAGGGAACCAGCAGTGGTTTTCCCGACAGATGATTTCATGAAAGTTGTACCTTATCACTCGAAGACAATAAATATGGTTGATTCAAACCCTTGAGGAATTACTGAATACGAGCCCTTTCTAGCCCACTGGAACCCCAACATTGTCCCTCCAAACTTTGGTTCAACCTATCCTACTTAGCGTGGCCTTTGCGCAGCATAGGTTGCCCCTCTACATCAGTCCCTGCGCTGCCTTTGCATCACCCTGAAGCCTCTGCGTCAGCCTGGCTGGGCTGCGTCCCTCCTGCTAGCCTCTACACTGCCTGGTACGTAATTTCCTCTCTGATGTATGTATTCTCGGCCTCAGATCATAACATTTCTTGCCGATATACTCCTCACCAACACTGCAAGCTCACTCGAAAATTCACAGCAAACCGCGCCCCAGAATTTCGACTTAGCTCAAGTGCTACCGCTCTATGTGTGTTCTCCAATTGACCCCAAACCTTCCTTTAATAATTTTCTCATTGAGAAATCAACGACCATGATCTAATATCTAATCAATGGTTCAGATTAGAAAAGGTTTGTTCCACGTCACTTAGAACATTCTCACCACATGTGTAAATTAATTCATTTTAATTTGTCAATTTCCCTAAGTTAGACTTAGGGTCCCCATTAAAAAAATTAATTATTTAAATAACCTTTACACTAGGTGGAATTTCTCCAAATGATTTATGGGTCTTGGAGATCTCATGTGTTCTAGCCCCTCCACAAAGTTTCAGAGCTAGAGCACATCCGATGCTACCCAAAATCTCAACAAAGAACAACATCCAAAAGAAAAAGATTGAGAGTAGACTAAAGAATCATGGACCACATGTGATGGAGAGAAGTCATTGGAGCCTGAGATTGAAGAATTTCTGCAATGCTTATCATCAGATCCTTTACGTGTTCAAGGTGCTAATCAGAAAATTGTAGAAGATTTGAATGACACAAAAAATCAAGTCATGAAGAATGAAATAGATGAGCAAGCAAACCAAGGGCATCAAATATATATTGAGGTTTGGTTCCAGAAAATCAACAAGATGGAGCATCACTCTCTTCTTCAACAATGCTTCATATCATCAATGTCAAGCATTTTGTCTCTAATATTCAGGTACATGTCAAAGCATATGTTTTGAGCCTACACATGAGTTTATATGTTATATTTTTATGCACATGGGTCCATTGGAAGTATTCCTACACTTGAAAGATATTTTTCTTTTTTCTTTTCAAGTAGAGTAGGATAGAAAAAAGAAATAAAAAATGAAAAAAAGGAAAAAAAAGAGAGGAAAAGAATAAGATCTCAGGTGAAAACCTCTTTTGAGGCATCTAAGATTAGCTCACTGATTGAAAACCTCCTTGAGGCAGTTAGTGGGTTGGAAATAAAAAATAAAATAAAATAACATATCCTAGGTGAAAACCTCCTTTGAGGCACCTAGGCATACCTACTAGTTGAAAACCTCGTTGAGGTAGCTAGTAGGCATAAAGAATAAAAATGAAAAAAAAGAGGAAAAAAGGGAAAAAATATGCAATAAAAAATATTTGTTTTTCCAGTTGTATTTGCATGCAGGTACACCTCCTCCCGCATAAGAAAAAGAAACAGGCCAACACCAAAAAAAGAGAAAAAGAAAGAAATGGGGAACGAGGCAAGCATTTAGTAAAAAATAATCAACCTTGGACTTCTTACTTTATGTGAAAACTGCTCAAGAAGGACCAAATACATGTCAATCCATCACCCTCGTCCATTTCCAACATCCACCCATCCTTCCCAAGCCTTCCCCTTTCATTTTCCTCGCTGTCCTAAAGTGCTATAGGAAGGTTCTGTTTTTCTACAAGAATGTTAAAATACAAAAGAAAAAAAAAATCTTTACCATATCTCAAAAAGTGTGCATCCATTGGCTGATATGTTTCATGGGGAGATTCATCTGGATTATGGTAACATTCTCAATAAATTTCAGCAAATTCCAGTGCACACTTTTCAAGAAATTGGTCTCCATCACCGACAACCGTTTTTAAATTTTCTCAAGATTTATGCATCCATTGCCCAAGATTGTTTACGGGGAGGTGCATAAGGATTATATAAGCAAGATTAAAAAAAATCAGGTAATTCAAATCTACCATTGGAGAGGTATGGATAAAACAAGTTTGCTACATGACTGCCCATATTTTCTACAGGAGTAAGATCTACTTAGAAAAAAAGGTAAAAAAATCACGTTTTCCATTGGGAAATGTCAGGAGAGGTTCATAAAACCTCCTTCAACTCTAATCCACTCCATTTAACCAACTTATTCTCAAGATTCCACCTCTATTCATGAAAAAAAATAAAAAAAATAAAAGGGACTTTGCCTTCACTCCTTCTTCACAAGATTTCACCAAAATCAGAGCTTATGTTCATGTCCCTAGGCTCACCATGATTCACCCAAGTCACTGAATACATTTCATGAAGAAACATAAGGTTTGAATGAGTTTTTGGAGGGAACCGTGTGACTGCTACAAGAGAGAGATCAGTCCTGTAGCAGCTTGCACAAATCCAACAGAACCAGGAGTAGAGGATTGTTGCAGCTTCATAATGGAGACCTGACCATCCCTAAGAATTGACAAGGCATCCTTGAGTTTTAATGAAGTCACACCATCCTTGAAAAGGAAATCAATCCACTCCAACAAAGGCAGATCGAGCATTGGAGGGCCATGCATGATAAAGGAAATTATATCGGTGAAATACATATCAGAAAGCATCGTCAAGTTTCTTAAATAAAGACCTGTGCATGAGAAAACAATGAGGAAGATCACCTTCATGGGAATAGTTGATCGACCAATGATTCAGAAACAATGTGCATGCATCTACAACAACTTGACATCAGGTAGGCACAGGTATGCATTGTTCTTCACCTCTACTGTGGAGCATATTCTAGTTAAAAAAAATTGTTTTCAATTCAAATGAGAGAATGTTTTATAAGCTAAAGGTGGTCAGTAAACTTGGCCACCCTCGACTAGTAAGACTGTAGTTTACTTAAAAACCCATGCAACGTGGAAAATTCAAAATGGGGAAAGTGATAATTACGAGGAATGAGGACCAGATCACCAAGCGCATCGATCCCACTACCACAAAGAGAAATAAAAGAACAAGGCTCAAATTTAGTTGTATCGATGCTCATTCCCCAAAAAGTTATAAAGACTTATTAAGACATTGAGGATTGAGTCAGATGCTACCAGGGGATGCCTATGGTGCTACGGAAGAGATGTAGAGGTTATTTGTAGGTGCTACAGGAGAAACAAAGTTGCTACAGGAAAGGATATATTTACTACAAGAGAATACAATGTGCTACAGGAAAGCTACAAAAAACACAATTTTGAGAAACTTTGTCACCAAAACCCTATATTTGAAGAGGGACATCCAAGGGAAGGGTAACTAACCAATTATACTCACCTCTAATGCAAAAAATAATAAGGAATTGTTGAGATTTTGTCCACAATAGCGTTTTGTAGCAAACTCCTAAAAGTAAAAAGAAATTGAAGGTATGTATTTTTCTTGTAAGATAAGCATGATAGTAGGAGAAGGAGCTTGTTTTGAGTCGAGCATCCAACTTTCTTTCCATTGATAAAAAAAATAGAACAATTCCTTTATCTTTGCTCAAAAACTCTAAGTTGCTACGAAAATGGATAGTTGATAGCAAAATTCCCTTGTAACAACTTTGAAAAACTACAACGGGGATCATGGGAAGGGGTTTTGATAAAAGGGAACCCACAACAAGGAAGGAGAAGAAGAAGTATAGGATTGAGAATAGGTAGATAATCCAAAAGAAAAAAGGTCAAGGAGGAAGAAGTAGAAGCAGAGGCACACACCAAAACAAAAATTCTTAAGAAATACCTAATCAAACTTGTTGTGACACAAATAGCAGAATTGAGAACTACAAAAGCCATTGGGTAATCATATAGACCACAAAAGAGAAGAATAAAGCATCAAAAGGAAATCAGGCATTCACCATCAAAATAGAACTCAAGTCATAGTGATGAAAAGAGGCTTTCCAAGAGGTCTCTCATCTCTTCTATCTTGTCTCTAAGGCCTAGAAGATATTATGGAAAGGTAAGAGAAAAAAATTAGGCATGAGGTGCAATTCTGGTCAAGATCTAATAGATTATATGATGTGCTACAAGATGCTAAAAGTCTACTACATGATGCTCTGCATTGCTACAAGATCGCATCTGAGGGTTCCATAGGTTTCCAAATGGTGGAAAAAGGTAATAGGAGGTTGGAAAAGGATGCAAAAGACCTTTCCAAACTGAAAAATATTCAAGAACCCATCTTGCACAAGGGGAAAAAGGCAGGCTAATGATCTCTAAAAAACTGTGGTTTTTCTATGCACGAATACTTTTGGAAAATGAGGGGAAATAGAATGAAGGTGTCAAGGGAGAGGGTGTGAATGCAATGGATATGATGCCACTTTGATCTACAAGCCAACATAGTTCACTCGAAAAGAGGAAAGTTATGTTTTTATGCTTGAAAGACTGCTATACAAATGCATGAAAAGAACAACTACATTTTTGTGCATGTCCTTGCAGAACCTAAAACCAAGATTCTTAAGAGAAATCACCGAGGAATGTGCAAGAGAGAGGCCACCAAGGCCATGAATGAGGCATAATTAGGTCACTAAGTTTCTTAGAGGACGAGCAACACTTTTTGTAGGGGGGTATGTTGGGCCTCCAAATTAGACATAAATTAAGGCCCATCTGACCATCCTTCAACACATTAAACCTATCCTTTTGCATTAGATTCCATTTTTTTAGCTTTAATAAGTTCATTAGGAAGGTTTAGAGATAATTGCATCTTATGTTACTATTGGACACCTAATCCTCAATGGGTAGGTGTGGAAGGAAAATGGACAAAGGGAGTCCAAGTGACCTTGGAATGTGGAATCCAAGAGTCACACCAATGTAATATAAGTGTACTTCTATGGTGAATAATAATATAACTCACACTTATCTTATTTTCGTGTGTGTGTTTACCATGCGTGTGTTTAACATGGTATCAGAGCAAGCAAATTCTGGCCCTGCTCCAATTTGAGCCACTGTCCTCCACCTAGGTGTGCATGTTCTGAATTTCAGTCTTGCCATTTTGATCCTAATTCTTTCCCATATTCTCTGCACATTTAACGCCCTCTTCTATTGTTCTAAGGCTCTGCTATACTAACTTTCGCTTATGAATTGCGCTCATCCTAACGTGAACAATTTTGTGTATTCTGACATTCCCTTGGCCAAATTCATAGATTGTCCGCCATCGCTCAGAAATTTTGTATTCACCCTGGTCTACCATCACTTAGAAATTCTGTACATGCTTTTTTAATGACGATTCACCTTCAGTAATATTCGCTGGACTAATTACTGCATGCATTATCAGTTTTTCAGAACACATACTTGTTACTTTTGTAATAACACAAACTCATTGTTGAATTCGAATGATATTCTATTCTAAAATGAATTCATTTTATTGAGTGTTGATTCAATGTTTTACTCCGGCCTCAACCCCTCAGCCTCTCCTTGGTGATAACGCCCCTCCGTGGCCTGTCTGTTGTGCTACACACTACAGAACCATTACAAGATGGAGTAGCACATTGGAGTAGAGTATATGAGCCTATAGTAGAATTGTGTGGGGTCAATGTTGCAACTGTGTAGGAGTTTTAACATGGTGGAGTGATTGTGAGTCAATGGGTCGAGAGGCCACTATGTGTTAACCAATTTTTCAAAGACTGGAATGGTACCTCCACGCTGGACCGAATAGAAGTGCATTGGAATGAAGTGTTGAAGTCAAGTCCCGAAGTTTGAGCACGGTGTCACCACGATATGAGGTATTATCACGGAGTGGGATCCATGGTATTACCGTCGTTGAGAAAGATCGATGTCCGCCTAGAATCCCAACTTTCGACTCCATGGTTGTTTGACATACATATTTCCGCTCCCTCAGCACCTGAAGTCGCACTGCTCAACGACGGTCCGCTCCAGTTCTTTCCCATCTTCGTAGGAGTGGTCTTCATACACTCCTCCCGCACTCACCACTCCCGCGCTCTGCTAAGGCGATGATATATTTGAATTTGGATTTCCGTTAATATGGATATTGTTATGAACCTAATCGGCTTTTTTGCTTTCAATTTCTCGTGTTAGCTCTTTTATTGTGCGACCTCTCGGCCCTCCAACTCGCCTGTCATACCACTACCTCCCGTCGACTCAAACGCTGCCTCTGAGCCTCCCGTTGACTCAAATGTTGCCTCTGAGCATTCGATGAGTCAATTTCAGGCTCGCTGGACTCACTTTTAGGAATAGGCTTCGGCTGCTCATGAGGCGCGACCATGGCCTAATTATTTGAAAAGACTCCCACCGCTTTCCTTCTCTATTCATTGACCTTTAAATCTGCACTTCAATCTCCAATATCGATTCCCATGGTGTTCAATACCTTAAATATTTAAATCAAAATGGTGTAGTAATGGGAGGACGTGATCACTTTTTACCGTCACGAGACTAAATTCCAATCAGAAGTCATACACACACGTGTTACAGTCTCCCACACACTTCTGCAAAGTACAGAAAGAACGCCTTCAACGCCTTTAATGCCTTTAACAGTCAAATCTCCACCTTGGCCTCTCGGCCCTGTGCAGCGCACTTCTTCTCACCGATGACTCTTCTCAGCATGTGGGATGTGTGGGCATTGATCTTGGAAGTGCACTATTGAATTCAAGGAGAAGTCATTGTTGAGAAGAATACAGTACAAAGGAACAAGCTACGAAGGCATTTGGGCATGTTTTAGGGCAGCCCACATGAAAAAATAAAAATTGTCCTCTCTCTCTCTCAAACACAAGTCTTGTTAAATGTTAGAGTTGAGTGAGTTGTTTCTGTAGGATTTGGTTTTAGGAGAAGCTTCTTATGTTCATATTCTAATATCTATTTCAAATTTACTTGAGAACGTGAAGCTGACATTCTTCATTTATTGTTTGATTCTTGAGATTAAAAGATGGCTAGAATTCATGAATTTTTAGAGTTCTTAAACATTCTAATGCTATCTTCTGCTCATGACACAGTCAAAATAAATAAGGAAATTATTTTTGATATTAAAATATGTCTGCAAAATGCATAGGAAAAGATTGAATTTTTGCAGTTGGAGTCTCAACTTTAGCAAGAAGAATTACAGCAGTGGAGTCATCCTTCTGAACCTGCTTTTTTTTTCAGAACATTTAAAGAGACTCCCATAAGAAACAAGTCAACAATGTTGTGATTGATTCACATTCAGTGCCCAATGAAGCAACATAGGTACATATAGATGAAAAAGTTCATCCTTCACCTCCCAAGCCCATCATCAGACCTTGGGAAGAACTTGTCCACAAAAAGCATAAAACTGGTCTTGGATATGACAAGGAGTCGTTCTTTCATATTCTGGACTACTCCAAGCCCATCAAATTTTAGATTGCCGATTTATTCATGACAGTTCACCTCCAGCTGTTCCAGATCCCGCTCCTCTTCCAAAGCAGCAACAACAAATTAAAAAATTCCAACACTGTGTTGAGTTGGACATACGAAAGATCATTGTTTCAATCTTCACCCATGCAAGCATTGTGGTCGACACACCCATTCTTCACATAGATGCTTTAGAAAAAATCCTCCCGCAAGAACAAATATTCATCTTGGATGGATCACTTCTTGGCAATGGGAATCAACAACCAAGAAGATGTTTAAGTCATATGTCAGAACTTGTTCTAGAATATTGAACAATATTGTAGTTGAGTTTTCGCCATCATCTCACCTTGTACCTGACATGGGGGGAAATGGTGGTCATCTACAAGATTAGAAGCCATATCAAGCGAGCCTGAGCCACAATCTCTCATTCCAGATTCAGAGTTGTAGCCAGAGACACAATAGTTCAAGTAAGCCTGAGCCACAACCTGTCATTCTAGATTCAGAGTTGAAGCTAGAGACACAGATTCCCATGAGCATGCCTTTGGTTGGTGGTCATCCTTAAACCATCTATGTGAGGTTGATATTCTTCCTCTTCAAAGAATTCAGGACACTTCCTCTATCAGAAGACTTTAGCTTCTTGCTAGTTTTGGAAGAGTTATAGGAAATGCATCAAGCATTCCAGAGTTGGTGGTCATACTTAAACCATCACAGGTTGTAGACCTCCCTTCTTCTAGGTTGAAGGTCTCTGTCTTCAAAATATGAGGGACACTTCCTCTAGCAGAAGACCGCACTTCTTGCCAGATTTGGAAGAGTTCGAGAACTGCACTAAGCGTTCCAGTGTTGGTGGTCATCCTTAAACCACCTCTTTATGCCAACATTTCAGAGAGCTCATTCAACCTAAGTGCTGTTAGGCATACTTTGCATATTTGTATTACAACTCTCTTCTTGGACTCACACATACCCCTTCGGATTAAGGGGGGGAATGTTGGCCTAATTCTCAATTGGTAGGTGTGGAAGGAGAGTGGACAAAAGGAGTCCAAGTGACCTTGGAATATGGAATCCAAGAGTCACACCAATGTAATATAAATGTACATCTATGGTGAATAATAATATAAATCACGCTTATTTTATTTCCGTGTGTGTGTTTACCATGCGTGTGTTTAACAATTCCTAATATTATTTATTTTGTAGAATATTATGAGAATATTGGGCATATTATAAAGACTTGGAGGATGAGATAATCTAGGTACTTTCTCCCTACTACAGGAGGACCAATATTGGATAAGAAATGGACATGATATGATGAAATTATTGTACAAATTTTGGAGCTCCAATGATTGAGAAAATCTAGAAATGTGTCCCTTGTCATTTAATGAAGATTCCTAGTGTTGAGAACCAAATCCACTTTTTGAGGGATTTTGGAGGGGAAAAATACCTCATTTCAAGGAGAATGCTTCCTCATCACTTTGTATAAGTAACAATTCAAATTTTCCTTTAGGGGCATGTATTTCTTAGTTTTCTTGTGGAGAAAAATTGTTAGTTAACAACTCCACTTTCATTTCTAGCAGGGATGTACTTGGATTGATTTAAATAATGAATTTTGGTACTTGGTTTCCTTCATATGAATCTGATTATCCTTGGTCTTGGCAATCCCATGAGCCTCAAAGTCCTCTTATACAATTTCTTTATTTCCTTTGAATGTCTTCTTCACTTGTGTCTCTTATTTATACATTTAGTGTTCATGCCTCTTTGTTGTAGGTTACATTGGTTAAATGATTGAAGTGAGTTGTTTTGCAGGTTATTTAAATATTCACAAGCATGATTCACCTTTATAAAAACTTTGAAAATATATAGTCATCATTAAGCTACTTGGATTTAGTGTTCACACCTCTTTGTTGTAGGTTACATTGGTTAAATGATTGAAGTGAGTTGTTTTGCAGGTTATTTAAATATTCACAAGCATGATTCATCCTTATAAAAACTTTGAAAATATATAGTCATCATTAAGCTACCCGGATTGGTTTACTAGTTCACAAATCTAGAATTTCTGGAAGACTCTTGTATCAAAGTAGTAGTAATTTTATGCTATTTTTTATAACATGTTAATGAGCTTCATTTGAGTTGAGTTCACTTCTTTTGAGTCATAAAAACATCCAAGTTAATAATTTTTTTCACCCCATATCATTTTAACTTGATTAGTTTAGGCATTTGGTAGGTTAACTCGCTCACTAGTTCTAGAATTTTTGGTTTTTAGAGCAGTAATTTTCTGCTATTTTTTAATACATATTGATAGGGGTATTTTTGAGTGATTCCACTTGGAATAGAGTCCCAGGACATCATAATTAATAGTAAAAAAATTACCATCTCATTTTCATTTGTTTTTCTAGGGAATTCGGAAAATTATCTCAAGGAGTTGTAGCCCTATAACGGTCTTGTAGCAATTTGTTTCGAGATCTTCCTTGCCCAAATTCACTTCAAATTCATGGTGGAAGTATATTTATAGCCTATGAATGCTATGAGGCCACTTTGGTTGAGATGAGGCTTGGTTAAGTCTCCATTTGTCTCTTAAATTTCTTACATCTTGAATTTTGATTTATGTAATTAGTCTAGATTTCCTTCCCGTAATTTACTTCATGCAAAGTGTGGTTTCCTTCTTGCAAGAATAATATAGAACTTTCCTTTCCTGCAAAATAGAATAGATTTATTTTTTATAAATATAGATTTATATTTTCTTAAGTTGTCATTATGCTTTGTATTTTTGTAAATATAATCGATGTCCTTTCTGCCATTTACTTTCTAGCAAAAGTAGAATAGGTTTCATTATTGTTATTTACCTTAGGATTGGTAGCTTAACTAAATCTTTGTTCAATTGAAGTTGAATCTTTGTATTCTTTAACTTGCATCAATGGGAGTCATACTAGGAAGAGGAAAGTGTCTTCTGCAAATACAGTGTTGACCCCTCTTAAGTTTATACGAACCTCAAGTTGATAATTTAAGTTGATAGATCCAGGAGTTGCAACATTCTTTTTGCAATACTGGGGCTCATCATTACTTTCGAAATTCATTTCACTTGAATAGTTTGGCTAAAGGACTTATACTATTAAAACCAAACATATGCCACAAATGGTGATAATGTTCGATTGTCCAAAGCGTATGATCAGAAATATTTGATCTACTTGAGATTACTAGTAATACATATTGGTTTTAAGATTTCATTGGTCGACTAGTTTGTTGGTTGCATTAAGTTGATTTCCTATGCTATCTTAAGATTTTCCTTTGCTTTCTTCAAACCTTCAAGATGGTTGATATAATAGTGCCTTTTTGTATCCATAATTGTTTTTATTAGTTGCTAAAGTATTAAGCAAGGCCATAGAAAAATCAAAGAGGAATAAGGTTATTTAGGACACAAAGGTTGGAGGTACCAAATATCCAACTCATTTATTATTTGTGGATGATGTATCATTATTCTCCAATGGAATTGTGGAGGAAAAGTTTATATGTATAGAAGCAATACTTTTCTTTTAGGACCTTCACTTTCATATCAGACTAAATGGTTATGGAAAGGATAAATGGACTTGGTTATTAGATAAGATATAAAAGAGGATCAAATTTTGGTGTAATAGGTGCCTTTTGAGGGGAGATATAGTGGTACTTATTAATTCTATCTTAGAGGCAATAATAATGTAGTAACACTCATTAACATACATTCACAAGGGCATAGTGGAGAAGATAAAAAAGGTTCATTTTAATTTTCTATGGAGGGTTAAATTTGATAACGTGGGTGCCCATTTGATAAGGTGAAATCATTCTAAAAAACTAAGATTAAATTTGATAAGGTGAAATCATTCATAAAAACTAAGGATGCTTGAGGAATATTCATGTCCTTGGCATTACATTGGCTACAAAATCTGTGTTGAACCTAATCACTAAAGAGAGCTCATTGAAGAGGATAATATTACAAAAATATATTGCCCCTGGAACAATCCCGGATTGGATTTGTAATGAGAGGAAAAATATAAAAAAATAACATTTTTAACCATCATAAGGCTTTGGTCCTATCCTTCCCCATCGTTGGTTCATATATGGCATGGAAAGTCGGCAATGGTTCTTCAAGGTAGATTTATTAGACACCTACAATATTCTAGGTGTTGTAAGTTGGGGACTTGAATACCATTAACATGTGGCATTAGCTGAGATGGCTGATGTCATATACTCTAGGTTTGATGGGTGATAGATTCCAATGCTTGGAATTCTTATATACACAAATTGTGCATAGCACATCTTAGACAAAAAACACAACCAAATACATTGGTGTGGAGATAGAAATAAGGTGGCACGATGAAGTAGAGCGATGGTGGGAAAAAATAAAGAAATACAAGGCTCCAATTAAAGCAAAGATATTTATGTGGCTTGTGTTGAAAAATAAGGCACTCATATGGGAAATGTTACAAAAACACGATAATGCAAGTCTTAGCATTTCTATATTGCACATGTAAGGTGTCACAGACAATAATGCATCTATTTGTAAACTATATGCAAGGTAAATATGGAGAAATATGGGTAGATGGATGGGGAGGAGATAATATGGAGTGAATTTACATTGATTCGTGTATGAAATGATGGTATGCGAAGAAATAAATAAATAAATATAGGCATATCTAGCTTTTAGTATTTTTGGGTATTATGATAACACATAATGCATTGTTGTTTGAGGAGAGGATTATGCCACCATGTTAAGTTACAACATAGGTTTGTGCAATATATAATAAGTGTTAAGTTACTTAGAAGACTAGCATTCCTCAACAACTAGGGGAGGGATTGACGAAAACAATGCATTGGAGTTTTTTTTATGGAGCATGTTAGTGGGAAGATAATATTTGTAGTTTGTGTGGTATATTATACCTATTTGAAAGTCATTTCCAGTTTAAAGAAAATCCTGATAGGGGCACAAAAAAGTTTGGTCAATTCATGAGACTGAGGAATTTAATGAGGATTTCCGTGGATAGTGGTATTTAACAATCATAATTTTTTGGGATTCACTCTTAACAATCAATTGAATGAATAACAAAATGTTGTTTAGAACATTACATTTATTTCATTTGTAGTGTATCTCAAGGAGAATAACACAGTTACCATCTTAACGAGATCTCTATTGAGTTCTCATTTTTTTGGAGGTCGCATCAAATTATGATTTTCATTTTGATTTTGAAAAATGACGACACAACATCACCCTATTTTCATTTCAGGTTTAAAATTCCAACATTTTTCAACCATGGTATTAAAAACCAAATATCTTGATTATGAAAGGCATAAAACTGCAAAAATGGTGATGCAACATTTCCTCTTTATTTTTTAAAATTAAAATTCAAACATTTTTCAATCATGGCATTAAAGACACATTGAAATGTAAAAATAGTGATGCAACATCACCCCTTTTTTTGGGGTAAAACTTAAACATTTTTCAACCTTGGTGTTAAAGACCAAATATCATAAGTATGAAAAACCATAAGAAACAACACCGAAAGTTTGTCTACCTAATTTTTCTTTTCTTTTATTATTTTTTAAATGCTTGTTTTGTAAGTGTTTTTCAAAATTTTGTTTTATTTTTGGGTTTAAAATTACCAATTACTTGACATTACAATCTTGAGCATTAGTACCATTGAAAGTAAAAAACATAACGTCTACTATAAATCTAAAAGTGGCATTACATAATTTTGTTTAATAAATGTTATTATTTTTTAATAATTTACATTAAAAAAAAATTAGAAACAAATTGTAAATTTTTTAAAGGAGGAAACATCAATTTAAAAAAAATTAAAAAATCAACTTATTATTTTTAAAATAAATACATTTAAAAAAAAAAAAAAAAAAAATTATTGTTTAAGAGAGAAAAAAAATAAAAAATAAATTTACCTTGAAAAATTCAAAAAATACCCAAAACAAACTTCAAACTTAAAAATAATAATAAAAAATTATAAAAATAAAATATCTAAAAACTAATAAAATATTTATAGAATTATCACTTCTCACCTAGGTGATCTGATCTCTTATTTAATCCTGATGATGAACCACACTGGTTAATTCGAAACGCGTCGACAATATTCATTTGAATGTGATTATTACCGAAAATATTCTTCATAACTAAAAAAACACTTAAAAATATAAAATAAATAATTTAATTTCTTTTTATAAAATTATTAATATATATTTTTAAAAATATGTAAAATAAAAAATAAAATTTAATATATATATATATATTAAAAATAAAAATAACTATTGCAAGGAAGAGATGCCTAACATGCCCTTCCACCCATGTTGCTGGCCTACAACCACTACACAACGTGAAGGACACCTCCCCTTGATCCACACGGTTAGCCTAGAACCACTACACGACCTATGTTCGGGCTATGTTGTGGCTACAGACTAGTTGCGTGAGCATCACCCTCCCCACAAAAGTTCTTGTTTGTTTAATCAAATTTTTATTTATGTATTTTATAAGTTTGATTTTTTTATTATTTTAGAAACTAAATATGTGATTTTATTTTTTTAAAATTTCGTGTTTATATATATAGATATATCTGTTTTTCCCATATATATATATATATAAATTTTTTTTTTTTAATTTATTTTTGCTTTACTTCTTTGTCTTAGACCAAAAATTTATGTTGCTTATCCAGAGTAGTTTAATGTTAGGAATTCAATTTTTGTTATTTATTATTATTATTTAAATTTATTTCTTTGCAAGATGATTGGTAGAGCTCTTATTATGGGTTGTTTAGTAACTTTCATTTTTATTAGTTACTAATATTTTTGGCAGTGGTTTAACCATTTGTTTTTTCGTCTTGAATACAATATTTTAATAAATTTGGGGGGATTTTTGTAAATCTAGGTTATAGCTATCAAACTTCAAGATTTTGAGTGCCGTAGAGGTTTTTGATGATGTTGAAACCATTTTTTTATTTTTATTTTTATTTCATTTTTATTTAACTTTCTAAGTTTTATTTCTTTTCCTTTTTCTATTATTTCCATTCTTTTAGTTTTTTCTCCATATTTTCAATTAAGATGACTTACTATTATATTAAAAACATAATAATAATAATAAAAACAAATAAATGTATAAAACACACACACACGTATATATATATATATATATATATATATATATATATATATATATATATATTAAAGTGTATATATATTAATATAAACAATATTAGTTAATCATATTTCTTAAATTTTAGTAATGATTTTCAACAATACAATATTTTATTAGTTGTTTTATTTGTGTGATGAAATCTTTATGTTTTTATTGTTTTTTAGTTTAATTAAGTTTTATTTAAGCCTAGTTACTATGTAGCCCATATATATATATATATATATATATATATATATATATTTTTTTTTTTTTTTCTTTTTAATTTACTATATTTTGGGGTTTATTTGTTTATTTGTTTAAATTTGTTTTTAAAATTGCTTTATATATTTGCTTTTTAGTTAGTCCCTATCTCAGGAATTATAATACTGGCTTCATGGTCAAAGTGCATTCACTCACTATTATTTTGCCGAGTTTTTACAATTTCAAAAAAAGTTTCAGGAAAATGTTGAATATTCCTATTTTCTTGTAAATTTAAAAATAAATTTCTAATTTTTGGAAATCTTATTTCTATTTTTCCATTTGTTGAGCGAGCTTTGATGTAACATAATTCCCTTGGTGGAGGGAAGTTTATTTTTGGTATTTATCTTTGCTTGAAAAATCATTTTAAAATTAAAAAAAAAAGGTTAATTTTGTGAGGGTCCATTCCATTGGTGAGTACCCTGACACTGACACTGATAGAATGCTCTAAGAAGGTCCTTTATGTAAAGTTTGGGGGGTGGGGGAGCGATTTCTTCGGTCAATGCTATGACATTGACCTAGACACATATTACTAGTATGTTTATCTCTTGTTACACTTTTTTTTTTTTTCCATTTTAAACTTTACATATTTAGCTGTGTGAGAGAATAATTGCTTAGATATGTGAATCTATGCGAAATGAAGGATGTGAAAATGAGGGGATTTGTGCAAAAGTACACAGGTGAAAATGAAGCTTTATTTCACATACACGAAATTAATTTAACTTCAATTAGAAACTTAGTACCTAATATAAAATGAAGTCTCTTTTTAATGTGTGTGTGTGAAAGGAGGGTTGTAACATGCCCCCTACTAACTCTAGCCCTAACTAAGGTTAGAAGGAGGCTATTACTAAGTTGAAATGACTTCCAAAATCCTGTTACGAAAATGGGGTCTAAATTTTCGCTTTCTTTCACACTCGAGAAACTCGAAACGAATGATTTCGTTGTGTTCATCTTGTTGAGACGTTTTTGAAAATATAATTTTTTCTCTGATGCAACTCTCGAAAACAAATATATGGCCATCCAAATATTAGCCACTTAATTTGTACCACCTTGCCAACTTTCCATGTGGCACCCATGTGGTCCCATGTGGCAATCTAGTGGTCCTCTCTCTGCCACATGAAAATATCACTATGGTTGTCAAGCCATTCACATTGGTCACATAATACCCCTATATATAATGGGAGAGACCTAACTCATCACATTTATGTGCTATATGAAAAATGTTACGAGTGTGGGCCCCTCGAAAGCTGCATTATAATATCCCTATTTTTACTGCTTTTATTAGACAGTTGAACATCTTAAAGGTTGAGTGGACATAAAGGAAAACAATATTTGTGGACATATTATATTTTTTAAATTTAATGAATGCGGAAATTTAATTATTGTGCAAAGACTAGAGTATATTGGAGACCAGGAATTTAAGTCAATGAGGATGGAATTAAATTCAAAGACTTTCCCAGATTCTCTAAAAAATCCTTGGATAAAATAAAATCAATTAAAAATATTAGATTGGAGATAAAAATCTAAAAGATATCTCTGTAAAGTGGAAATTTATTGAGAAGAGGTGATATAAAACTAGAAAGAGGAAAAAATTAGTTTTAAAGTACTTTTGTGGAAAAAACAAAAGTAAAGCCTAGGCAAAAAGGAAAACAACATCCTGATTTAACTGGACGCAATTATGGAAACATGATGAAGGGAAAGCAAGCTTAAATAATCCATTCCTCGGTAGAAAAGAGGTTGTCTACACTTTGGAGGAATTAGTCTCTGCTCGGGGGGGCGCTGTGGAAAGAAAGCTCAAGGTTGGATGGAAAATAGTCTTACCAAAATTGTTTTGCACAAGTGATTTAATTATGTATTATGAAATTATGGTGGTAATGAAAGTTAGAATAATGATTATTCATGTAGGAAAGTTGGAATTTATCTTTCCGTATTAATTTATGATTCAGTTAGAAGAAGTGGAAAGTTAGCTTTTCTGAATTATTAAATTCTGTAGAATTTTGATTTATACAGTATGATGTATTTAACAGAAAATAAATATATTAGATATAGTCAATCTGTATAGTTACATAGACATTTGAAATTAGTAAACCAACACACATAATGTCTAAACCCCAGTAAAAGGGTTTAAATCTGAGGTTAGGCTATAAACATCTAAACTTTATGCACATAAATTATATAAATACATGAGAGGAGGAAAAATATTGTATTTAACAATTGTGTAATTAAAACATGAAACATAAATATATGTACATAAAGAGATAATTGTGCATCTCTTAGAAAGTATGATCACACAAATTAAATTTAATCTTTCTGCTGTGTAGTAACCAGAGGGTTACATATAGTCATTTGTTTTTTTATTGACTAAGAAATTAGACATGCAATACATAACAAAGTACTGGAGGATAGTACAATAACAACATAGTGCAATGAAGTAGATAATTACATTGCAAATGAATGATAACAAATGACTGTGTATCATTACAATTATAACATAACAATTTCATTATCCATGAGAGTTATCTTTACAATCTGTCATAATTTCTTGACAAAGTCCTTGGTAATATATAAATAACTACAAATAAAGTTATAAAATGGGGCATAGCGCTGAATTTAGGAGAGTGAATTCTATAGATGATATGGACCAACCTGTACATAGAAGAAAGACAATTACACCGTCAAATATTGACAGAATGATTGTTCAAATTTGAAGAATGATAAAGGTAGTAAAGAGAATTACCTGCATAAAAATAACATATACAAAGGTTAATATATGTGGATAGAATAAACTAAATAATTAGAAGTAAATTAATGAGGTAGGTGGAAATAAATTGTTACCTAATTATCCCATTAAAAACAATATAACTATTCCTGTATACATAAATAGAATTTAATGAGTTCATGCATGAAATGGACGAGATAACAATGTGGAAGATGTATGAGAGCAGGAAAAAGGAAAATACCTGAAATCTGAAAGACAAGTTATGAACTGTGATTCTGTAAAAATCTTGTGGAAAGAGCAAGAGTCCCTACACAATTTAATTATTTTATTAATTTGAGGAAATTAATAAAATAACCATTCTAATTATGAAAAGAAGTATAACTCTATTATAAACCAAAATTTCGAAATAAATAAACATAAATATAATTCAATCAAAGTAGAATAGAATTCTGTAAAATTTTACAGAGTATTCTAATTATATATCTATATATAGATATGGATGAATTGGAAATTCATTGTAAAAGAAAAGTAAAAATACAATTATAAAATCCAATTTAATAGTGAATTCATATTTGATAGAGATACAGTATGAAGAAAATGAAAGAGACAGTGCTAATTGAAGTTTGAGTGTATAGGTTACAAAATATAATCAATGTAAACTCTAATTACCAATTTCATTTTTACAGTAGGGTTACAGTGGCAAGTAACCATAATAAAATCCTTGAGGCAAAACGATTTCAGATATTTGTTAAAATTTAAAATGAATATGAATTCAATTAAGAAGCATGTATTCATAGTAAAGGAAAAAGAGTTTTAAGAAACTTTGATATTAAAATTTTTTCTCTCTTAAATTCTCAGAAAGCCAAGAAGGGAAAAACAAAACCATACTAAGATAGTACTTATCTAAGCAAAAACCCAGTAAAGATAACGAATTCCGTAATAATAAATATATGATATCCAAGCTCTGTGAGGATATAGAAATTGATTTGGGGTAAATCGATATCATAAACTCTAATGGTAACAATTTTTAAATTAAATAAAAAACCTGTCACTTCCAAACGATATGAGGGAATAATCGAAGTAAAAACTCATCTTGTACCATAACTTCACTGTGTCTTGATCACAGAGAGATGCCTCCAGAATAGAGGTAGTGGTTCTCTATTCTAACCAATAACAAAATTCCAATGTTCCTCACGAAATTACTAATACTAAATGAAAAACGATTTAAATACCGTCTTGAGAAAATATGGATAGATAGAATCTATTCTCCACAAAACAAAGGTTTCAGAAAGTTATTACCTGAAGTTTGTAAAACGACAATTCCTTATAAGGGTGAGGAACAAAGTTACCTCTGCAATCACAAAACAGAAACGGAAATTGTAAGTAAAGGATAATTAAAAACATGGAAGTAGAAAAAATGTAACAATAACATGAGGGAATTAAGTGTTGAATGAAATATTACCAGAGGGCTTCTATTCTTGAAAGCCATGAATGAGGGGCGGAAAACCTGTGCAAAGCTCTGAAAGAAGAGATAGAGCCAAAACCTCAGGCAGTAGAGTGAACGAAAATGAAAAAGGGAACCCTAACCTGCCCTTGTCAAACCAAACGAATAGGTGGAGGGAATGGTTACAGACCAATCCTCACCGTAAACGTGTTAATGATCCAGTCCACAAGCAGATCGAAATATCCCAAAGGCCACGTGATCAAATTAATTATCAAAATACCTTCATTAATAGGTGAATTTCTTGAACAGAGAAATTCCATAAATAATCTGTCCTCAAGGTATGGGTAAGATATAGTCGAATCCCAATAAAGATTGAATAAATTCAATGCGTTGCACAATGGGTTAATAAGTTAATCATTTAAGAATGACATTATAAAATGTGTATCAACGTACTAGCACATCCAAGAAGTCTATAAAACGAGATAATTCTAATGTATGAATTCGATTAAGGCCCTAAGTATTTTAGGTTAACATGTGATATATATGATGAGAATTTGATAAACATATGTACGCTATGATTTCAATTACGAAATTCGAATTAATTCTAAGCTCTATTCACATAGCACATCACTTCATATATTCTAAAATTGGCTAAGTGGAAAATGAAAAATAGAATTCGAATGATACTATAAAGTGTATCAGAAGTATCATGGAATGTCATACGATATTCATAAATAAAACTATGCATATTATTTTATATTGATTATGGGATATAATTCAAGGCTGAGTTTAATGTTATAAGTCAATGTACGGATAAGAAATTTTAGTAGTAACTTTATTTATTTACTAAGAGTTAAACCATATGATATAAGTGGAATAAAGGATGATGAGGATATATATATATATATATATATATATATACTAGAGGGATTTAATGATAAGTAGTACCGTAGAATATAGGAAAATATTCTAAGCAAAGAAATGAAAGTTTTTAATTTAATAACAAATGGTATAATAAGCATAAGATTATGGGGAGAGAAATTAATGGTAAAATAAGATTTCTACTATAACAAAATTAAGCACTTGAAGAACTGTAATCCAGGACAGTCAATGCGGAAAGTGAAAGAAGAAATTGTTAATATGGTCACAAGATCATTAATCACATAATTTTATTCTATTATAAAACAATAAGTTGTTAAAGAAAATTTGACCATAGAAAATACACTCAATGAAAACATCACAATATGACGAACAGTGTTGAAGTCATTGACAACAACATAGAAATTATGATATAAATAGTTTTTTCTTTTGTTTTTTGGGTAAGTGGAGTTGTTACAATGGTATCAGAGCCCATGTTGAAAACATTGGGCCTATGTGTCCTCACACGGAAAAATAAAAACCCAAATTATGCTGCTGTAAATTAATTAAAATTTTGAAAAAAAATTGTTGCACTAATTTATCTTCTGTGTATAGTGATTTAGTGTAGAAAGGTACAATTGTTATTATGAGTGACGGAGAAGGGTTGTACATGGATATGGGTGGTTAGGGAAATCCACCAAATCAAAATGCTCAGTTGTTGGATATGGTCAGGGATATACAACGAGAATTGATTCAGCTGAGAACCAACAATGAACGATTGTTGCAAGCCAACGAAGAGGAAGAGAGGTTGATCAAGGAACTAACCTCAAGGTCTAGTCACAAAAGTGAAGACCCTGGAATAAATAAGAAAGAAGATGAAACCAAATCAGAAGGATCTGAGGATGGTGAAACAGCTAGACAACAATCCAGAAAGAAAAAGGAATTGCAAGGAGAATTCCAAAAAATAAAACCTCCCACTTATGATGTGAAAAGGAGGAGGATGTAGAAGCTTGGCTTCTGAACATGGTAAAATAATTTCAAGTTTATGAATATGGAAGTAACCTGAAAGCCAGATTGGCCATTTACTAATTACAGGGTAAAGCTACCCTGTGGTGGGAAGAAACCAAAATAGTACATGTGCTGGATGAGAAAATTGTTACATGGGAATTCTTTCAAACATAATTCAAGTCTGGATATCTAAATGAGATATATTATGATGACAAAGCCAAAGGATTTCATGAGCTGAGATTGGGACAACTCACTATTGATGAGTTTGTTACCAAATTCACTAACTTGCTTCGCTATGTGCCTTATATCAAAGAGGAAAAGGCCAAAGTACAACGATTTTTAAACTACATACATACTATCTATAAGGAGAGAATAGAATTTGACAATCCCAAGACAATGGATGAATATGTTCACAAAGAAAGACTGTGTTATCAGTAGTTCAAAGGCAGAAATGATCAGCTTAAAAATTGGAAAAAGAAAGAAAAAGGGAAAGGTGACTCTAATGTAAAAAGAGTGAAACCAGCATACTTGAAAAACTTTGGGAAAAACCATCAAAGGAAGAAGTTTAACAAATTTGGAGAAAACCAACCAGCACAATCATAGACTGGATCTAAGCAGATGGATGCAAACATGAAAAAGGAAGGGGCTGTAAAAAATAAGGAACCATTAAAGTGCTAGGGTTGTGGAGAACCTCACCTGTTACGTGACTGTCCTCAGAGAACAATTCATAATATTAAAGTATTACGAGAGGCGACTACTATAATTGAAATTGCTAGAAATATTCCAAGAATCAGTGTTGCACTTGAGGATTACCAAGTTGAACACCAATCAACCATGATAGAAATCAAAGGTATGATTGTTGAACAACCTGTTTCTATTTTGATAGATCCAAGAGAAAATTTAAGCTATATAAGTCCTCAGATAGTGGAAAAGTGGAAATTAAAATCAAAAAAATTTCATCATGCATGGTTAGTTCAGTTAGCTACTGGAACAAAAATAAAAGTGACCCATAAACTTCCAAAAATTGTTGTAAATTTAAATGGGTATGAAACTGAACTGAATTTAAATATTTTTTTTCTAGGCTCATATGATGTGTTAATAGGAATGGACTGGTTAGAAAAACAGAAAGCAATAGTTAATTGCTTAGATAAAACAATTTACTGTATATATGGTGAGGGAAAACCTGTGATAGTGAAAGGAAAACCAAGACCCATATCAATCAAGCATATTTACGCACTACAGTTAAAAAAGACAACAAGAAAAATTTGTCAAGTGTATGCTATAAAAGTGGAGGAATTGGGACAACAAACTGAAAAATAAGCTGTAGAAAAATTACTAATAATTAGAGAGTTCAAAGATGTATTTCCAAAGGAAATCCCCCATCTACCCCCTAAAAGAGAAATTGACTTTTCAATTGAATTGGTACCAGGAGCTACACCTATTTCTAGAGCACCATATAGAATGAGTGCTCCTGTATTGTTAGAACTAAAACTGCAACTACAAGAGTTATTAGACATAGGTTACATCAGACCAAGTGTGTCTCATTGGGGAGCACCGATGCTGTTTGTTAAAAAGAAAGATGGCACATTCAGGATGTGTATAGATTACATAAAATTGAATAAATTGACCATCAAGAACATATATCCTCTACCCAGAATAGATGACTTACTTGATCAAGTGAGAGGAGCTACTATCTTCTCAAAGATTGATTTAAGAACAGGATATCATCAACTCAGAATCAAAGATGAGGACATCAATAAAAAAACATTTAGGACTAGATATGGACACTATGAATTTGTAGTTCTACCTTTTGGATTGAGTAATGCACTTACTACATTCATGTGTTTAATGAATAATGTGCTACACAAGTATCTAGACAAATTTGTTTTAGTGTTCATTGATGACATTATGGTATATTCTAAAAACGTAGCAGAATGCAAAGAACATCTCAAAATTGTCTTACAAACACTTAGAGAACATAAGTTATATGCTAAACTCATCAAGTGTGAATTTTACAAGGACAAAATTCAATATTTGGGTCATGTAATTTTAGAGGATGGATTGGCGGTAGACCCAGAGAAAATACAAGAAATCATGGATTGGCCTGTACCTAATGATGTCCCAACCATAAGATCATTCATGGGTATCGCTGGATACTACCAGAGATTTGTAGAAGGATTTTTAGCCTTAGCATATACTATTACTTCTTTACAGAAAAAGGGAGAAAAGTTTGAGTGGACAAGAAAGTGGCAACATAGCTTTGAACATTTAAAACTTAAACTAACAACTGCTCCTATTTTGAAGATTGCTGATCCAAACAAAGAATTTGTGGTATGTACAAATGCATGTGTAGAAGGATTATGAGGGGTATTATTACAAGAAAACTCAGTCATAGCATATGAGTCAATAAAATTAAAGAAACATGAAAAAAACTATACTGTATATGACTTAGAATTAGTTGTTGTGATACATGCATTGAAGATGTGGAGACATTATCTGTTAGGAAAGAAGTTCCTACTAATGATAGATCATATAAGTTTGAAATACTTCTTCACACAACCTGATTTAAATGCTAGACAAACTAGATGGTTATCTTTCCTTAGTGAGTTTGATATGGAAATCAAACATATTAAAGGAAAGGAAAATAATATTGCAGATGCTTTGAGTAGGAATGCTCATCAAATTTTGAATAGTGTTGGAAGTAGTGTAAAATTTGACATAGAGGAATTGATACAAGAAGTGGTGAGACAAGATCCAAACTATGAGAAACTACAAGAAAAATTGCAGAACACTGGATTATTTGGATATACTCAAAATTAGAAGGGGCTAATTTACTATAAAAACAGATTTTATATTCCAAATGTGACCTCATTAAAACAAGAAATTTTAGATGAGTATCATAGAAGACCTTATGTAGGACATCCTGGTCATCAAAAATAGATTTCAACATTGAGAAAGAACATGTTTTGGCCAGGTATGAAGAAATATGTGGTTGATTATCTAGCTAGATGTCTAGAGTGTCAACAGGTAAAGGTGGAACATCAACATCCAACAGGATTGTTGAAACCTTTACCTATTCCAGAATGGAAATGGGCAGTGGTTTCCATAGAATTACCACTTCCTTAGACTTCATCACTAGATTGCCTAGAACTAAATATCAACATGACTCTATAATGGTGGTTGTAGACACATTGACTAAAGTTGCACACTTTTTACCAGTGTAATTTACTTTTGGTACATCTCAAGTAGCTAACGTATTTATGAAAGAAATTGTGAAGCTACATGGCATCCCTAAAATAATTATATCAGACAAATATGCAAAGTTTACTTCACCCTTTTGGAAGACTCTATTTGGAGGAATGGGTACCAAATTGAACTTTAGTACCACATACCATCCTCAAACATATGGAAAAAATGAAAGGAAAAATCATGTTTTAGAAGACATGTTACGAATGTATGTTATGGACATACCTACAAGATGAGAAGTTTTTCTGCATCTAATTTTTTTTTCATATAATAATAGTTATCAAGATTTAATAAATATGAGTCCTTTTGAAGTACTGTATGGCAGAAAGTTCCACACACTACTGAGTTGGATTTAGCCAGAAGATAACTTACTTCTGAGACCGGATGCATTGTAAGAGACGGAAAGAACTGTGAAGAAAATTCAGCAAAATATTAAAACAACTCAAGACAGACAAAAGAGCTATACAGACAAAAAGAGAATTCATAGAGAATTCCCAAGTCAGAGACCATGATTACTTGAGGATTAAGCCCAAAAAGAGTACTTTATATACAGGTAGTTGTGCTAAGTTAGCACCACGCTACTGTGGACCGTTTGAAATTCTAGAAAGAGTGGGCACAATAGCTTATAAATTGGCTCTACCTAGTCACATTAAGGTTCACTGATGTTTTTCATGTTTCCTTATTGAAAAAGTATGTACATGATCCTACTCATGTAATTGATTGGACTATGATACATGTGGAAACAAAAGGGGAATTTCTTCCAGAGCCGCTTCGTATACTGGCACGGGAAGAAATCGAGCTCCAGAATAGGACGGTAGCTAGGGTGAAAGTGCAATGGAGGCACTTTACACCTGAAGAAGCTACTTGGGAGCGAGAAGAAGAAATGAAAGAAAAATATCCATCACTATTTGAAAAGTGAACTGATATTTTGCAACACTGAGGACGATGTTTTTTTTAGAGGGAGAATATGTAATATCCCTATTTTTACCGCTTTTATTAGATAGTTGAACATCCTAAAGGTTGAGTGGACCTAAAATAAAACAATATTTGTGGAAATATTATATTTTTAAATTTAATGAATGTGAAAATTTAATTATTTTGCAAAGACTAGAGTATATTGGAGACTAGGATTTTAAGTCCATGAGGATGGAATTAAATCCAAAGACTTTCCCAGATTCTTCAAAAAATGTTTGGAGAAAATAAAATAAATTAAAAATATTAGATTGGAGATAAAATTCTAAAATATATCTTAGTAAAGTGGAAATTTACTGAGAAGAGGTGATATAAAACTAGAAAGTGGAAAAAAACTAGTTTTAAGTACTTTTATGGAAAAAAAAGAAGTAAAGCCTAGGCAAAAAGGAAAATATCATCCTGATTTAACTGGAAATAATTATGGAAACATTTTGAAGGGAAAGCAAGCTTAAATAAGCCATTCCCACATAGACAAGAGGTTGTATACACTTTAGAGGAATCGGTCTCTGCTCGAGGGGAGCTGTGGAGAGAAAACTCAAGGTTGAGTGGAAAATTGTCTTACCAAAACTAGTATGCACAAGTAATTTAATTTTGTATTATGAAATTATGATGGTAATGAAAGTTAGAGTAATGATTATTCATGCACGAAAGTTGGAATTTATCTTTCTGTATTAATTTATGATTCAGTTAGAAGAAGTGGATTTTTTTTTTTTTTTTTGTAAATTTCGTAGTGCCTTACCATTTTCTATTTATCAAAAAGAAAGCAGGTTGCAACATATAAAAACTTGGTGACCTCAACCTGCCCAAAGGAAACCAGGTCTGTTGGCCACCTTAAAGAGTTAAATTCCATCCAGTATTGAAACAGTTTCATCCATCTACTAACCGCTATGTCCATTATACTATGTCTTACAAAGTCTAATTGAAAACAATAAATGCTAGCCACAAAATACATTGGAAACCAAGAATCAATCGTCTGAGGAGTCGATAGGAGCTGGGTCTTTAGCAGTAGAGCCCGACATGTCTACTTACTGCATAGATTGAAGCTGCCGCTCAATTCTTCCAATTCAAGCTATAACATAATGCTGAGATACTCTAATCTTCTAAATCTCCCTTTTAATTTCCTACAGAACTGAAACCATGTTGGGGTTTCCTTCCATTTCCTGTCAACTCAGCAAGGCCTTGGCCAACACACATTTGAGAGTCCAATAAGTATGGATGGACTAGTGAAAAAGGGACAATATCCCTCTTGTATTCCCTGGGTCTTTTATGAAATCCACAGTGTCCTCCTGTTGTTCTATGTCTTCTTCTTTGCTGTTGCATTCTTTCTCTCAACCTTGAATTAGATTGCGAACTTGTGGTGGGTTTCCTGTAGATTAGATACCAAAGAGATTTTCCATGAACTCTTTTTTTGTTTTTATGCCTCGCTTGCTGGATCCAGCTGTGGATTTTAGAAGCTTCTGCCTCCCTTTTTTCTTTTCTTGATGTTTGATAGGTTGACCTTTTACCATTTTTATATTCGGAAGGACACACGCTGATAGAGACTGAGAAGAAACTGTGAAAATTTTAGACAGACCTGTATATGGCAAGAGAAAGTCAATAACGATTTACATGGAATAACATATGGGGCCCATAGCTTCCTTCAAAGCAATCGTTACCAAAGTGAAAATTGCCATGCTATTACTCTTGAAGGTGGTGGATTTATATAAGGTGTATAGAGGGGAGGATGAGGCCAGAGAGCGTAAGTCCGTAGCCCATAACCCATGAAGACAGAGGAACTGGCTAACAGAACATAAAATACTATTACCCTCCCAAATTGAAAGGCCAAAGACATGATATGAAGCAAATATAAACAGCTTATAAACACAGACAACAACCTTCACACCCCATAGGGGTGCAGTATATTGACTGAAACAATTGTGGTGAAAAGAGTAAGGGGTAGAGACACGGGCATTCTTATCTTGCATAGCCATGCATGCAGTCTCATAGGCATGCGCTGCATTCTTGTTACTAACTAAACACAGAGCGAAATCCTAAGAGGAATTATCCTTACCGACCAAATTAACCTTACTGACTAGACACGAAGTCGTAACCTGAGAAGAAATTTCCTTACAAACTAGAGAGAAGGCCCTATTTTGATCAAACTGAAACCGACAAGGGGTTCTGAAGTAGGGATCAACGAGAGGATCTCAGAAAACCAAAAACAATAGTTTATCTTTCATATGACTGAAAGAGAATTTAAAATACCCTTCTATCCAGGCATAACAATGAAAATGAAATTTATTCTAGAGTTCATAAGGAGACCGACACTTACATCGATGAACCACATGCAAACCAAATAAACCACCCATGAAATTTAGGTCTCCATTGATATGGTTATGAGAAGGATCATGTAAATTAGCAATGTAACTAACCAGATACATCACGTACCGAATGATCAGGCGACGTTGCAGACTTGCAGCCTCCGTTCAGACTGTTCCTCCATCAATTTTCCTGCTGAGAACAATGGACTCCTTCCTCATCCATTCCCACCTTAAGCCATTACACATGCGTCACTTTTTCCAATGCCAATATGAAATTCTTAGTTGGCGCCCAGAGTTTCCATCTGCAGCCATTATGATGCGGCATGCGAACGTACGTACCCCCGACCAGCTACAGGCCTTAACATTGATTACCTTGATTAACGATGTGGTGCGCGCCGCTGCATGACACCACTCGCATCCCTCCATCCTCCACTTGGCACCTCGATCGGGGGTAGAAGAAGTGGAAAGTTATCTTTTTTGAATTATTAAATTCTGTAGAATTTTGATTTATATAGTATGATGTATTTAATAGAAAATAACTATATTAGATATAGTCGATCTGTATAGTTACATAAAAATTTGAAATTAGTAAACCAACACATAGAATGTCTAAACCCCAGTAATAGGGTTTAAATCTGAGGTTAGGTTGTAAACCTCTAAACTTTATGCACATAAATTATATAAATACATGTGGAGAGGAGGAAAATTATTGTATTTAACAATTGTGTAATTAAAACATGGAACATAAATATATGTACTTAAAGAGATAATTGTCCATCTCTTAGAAAGTATGATTACACAAATTAAATTTAATCTCTCCGTTGTGCAGTAACTTGAGGGTTACATATAGTCATTCATTCTTCTATTGACTAAGAAATTAAATATGCAATACATAACAAAGTACTGGAGGATAGTACAATAACAACATATTGCAATGAAGTAGATAATTACATTGCAAATGAATGATAACAAATGATTGTGTATCATTACAATTATAACATAATGATTTCATTATCCATGAGAGTTATCTTTACAACCTATCATAATTTCTTGACAAATTCCTTGGTAATATATAAATAATTACAAATAAAGTTATAAAACGGGGCATAGCTTTGAATTCAGGAGAGTGAATTCTATAGATGATATGGACCAACCTGTACATAGAAGAAAGACAATTACACTGTCAAAGAGTGACAAAATGATTGTTCAAATTTGAAGAAATATAAAAGTAGTAAAGAGGATTATCTGCATAAAAATAACATATACAAAGGTTAATACATGTGAATACAATAAACTAAATAATTATAAGTAAATTACTGAGGTAGGTGCAAAGGAATTGTATACCTGATTATCCTTTTAAAAACAATGGAACTATTCCTGTATACATAAATATAATTTAATGAGTTCATGCATGAAGATGAACGAGATAATAATGTGGAAGATGTACGAGAGCAAGAAAAAGGAAAATACCTGAAATTTTAAAGACAGGGTATGAACTGTGAATCTATATAAATCTTGTGGAAAGAGAAAGAGTCCCTACACAATTTAATTATTTTATTAATTTGAGGAAATTAATAAAATAACTATTCTAATTATGAAGAGAATTATAACTCTATTATAAACCAAAATTTCGAATATATATATATATATATATATATATAATTCAATCAAATTAAAATAGAATTCTGTAAAATTTCACAGAGTATTCTAAATATATATCTATGTATATAGATATGGATGAATTGGAAATTCACTGTAAAAGAAAAGTAAAAATACCATTATAAAGTCCGAGTTAACAGTGAATTCATATCTAATAGAGATATAGTATGAAGAAAATGAAAGAGACGGTGCTAATTGAAGTTCGAGTGTATAGGTTGCGAAATATAATCAATGTAAACTCTAATTACCAATTTCGTTTTTATAGTAGGGTTACAATGGCAAGTAACCATAATAAAATCATTGAGGCAAAACGATTTTAGATATTTGTTAAAATGTAAAACGAATATGAATTCAATTAAGAAGCATGTATTCATAGTGGAGGAAAAAGAGTTTTAATAAACCGCGATATTAATAAAATTTGTTCTCTCTTAAATTATCAGAAATTCGAGAAGGGAAAAACAATACCATACGAAGATAGTACTTATCTAAGAAAAAACCCAGTAAATAGAATGAATTCCGCAATAATAAATATATGACAACCAAGTTCTGTGAGTGTATAGAAACCGAATTGGGGTAAATTGATATCATAAACTCTAATGATAACATAGTTTAAATTAAATAAAAAACCTATCACTACCAAACGATATGAGGGAATAATCAAAGTAAAAACTCATCTTGTACCACAAATTCATTGTGTCGAGATCACAGAGAGATGCCTCCAGAATAGAGGTAGTGGTTCTCTATTAAAACCAATAACAAAATTCCAATATTCCTCGCAGAATTACTAATACTATGAAAAATGATTTAAATACCATCTTGAGAAAATCCGGATAGATAGAATCTATTCTCCACAAAACGAAGGTTTCAAAAATTTATTACCTGAAGTTTGTAAAATGACAATTCCTTATAAGGGTGAGGAACAAAGTTACCTCTATAATCACAAAACACAAACGAACATTTTAAGTAGAGGATAATTAAAAATCTGGAAGTAGAAAACGCGTAACAGTAACATGAGGGAATTAAGCGTTGAATGAAATCTTACCAGAGGGCTTATGTTCTTGAAAGCCATGAATGATGGGCGGAAAAACTGCACAAAGCTCTGGAGGAAGAGACCGAGCCGAAACCTCAAGCAACAGAGTGAATGAAAATGAAAAATGGAACCCTAACCTGCCCTTGCCAAACCAAATGAATAGGCGGAGGGAACAGTTACGGACCAATCCTGCTTGTAAACATGTCAATGATCCAATCCACAAGCGGATCAAAATATCCCGAAGGCCATGTGATTGAATTAATTATCAAAGTACCTTCATTAATAGGTGAATTTCTTGAACAGAGAAATGTCATAAATATTTTTTCCTCAAGCTATGGATAAGATATAGTCGAATCCCAATAACGATTGAAGAAATTCAAAGCGTTGCACAATGGGTTAATAAGTTAATCATTTAAGATTGACATTATAAAATGTGTATCAACATAATAGCACAGCCAAGAAGTCTATAAAACGTGATAATTATAATGTATGAATTCGATTAAGGTCCTAGGTATATTTAGGTTAACATGTGAGATATATGATGAGAAATTCATATAAATATGTACTCTATGATTTCAATTACGAAAATAGAATTAAGTCTAAGCTCTATTCACATAGCACGTCACTTCATATATTCTAAAATTTGCTAAGTGGAAAATGAAAAATGGAATGCGGATGACACTCTAAGGTGTATCAGAATTATCATGGAATGTCATACGATATTCATAAATAAAACTATGCATATTATTTTATATTGATTATGGGATATAATTCAAGGCCTAGTTTAATGTTATAAGTCAATGTATGGATAAGAAATTTTAGTAGTAACTTTTGTTATTTACTAAGATTTATACCATATGATATAAGTAGAACAAAAGGATGATGAGGATATATATAGAATTTCTAGAGGGATTTAATGATAAGTAAAACCTTAGAATATAGGAAAATATTGTAAGCAAATAAATGAAAGTTGTTATTTTAATTGTAAAAATTTTAATACAATTATGTATTGCTAGATTCTCCTGATCTAACAATTATATGCCACTGTTAAATACATAATCCTTCTACTTAAATATTTGCAGAAAATTAATCGCCAATAGCAAACACATGAAGAAAGATCAATCACACATAACACAAATGTTTTTACCAGGAAAGAATAAAGCTAAAAAACCCCACTATCATATATTATGTATATATCATGAATCTTGAAACAATCTCATACAAAACTCTACTCCAAGAGATCTTAGTACAATATACAGTCGTCTCACACTGTCATACAAAAATTGGCATAAACATGCACCAATTTACTGCCTCCTGACAACCTGCCTCCACTACGCAATCCTTGCTGATCACAATCCCTGAATGAATTCGATCTTACCTTGCCTTGACTGCACAATACTCATTGGAATATCCAATGTGTGTTTGTTAGCACTTGTGCACCCAATATAGTCACAAGTGATAGTCAAACTGTCCCTTCTACCTATCTCTCCATTGGGTCTCCACTGGATCTGACATGCATGTAGTTAACAATAGTAAATCTACAGTTGCACATGAGATCACTCCATTTGAATTAATTTAATATTTAATTCATCGATCTCTCAGTAGTGTATCATTAGTTACAACTAGTTACAACTAGCACAACTGAGTTTAACTCACTTAACTGAGTTAAACTACTTTACAACTCGCATAAATACACATTCAACTCTGTTACAACTTTGTATCACTCAGTTACAACGAATTCCACTTGCATGTCCCACCAACCAACCTTAGAACTCGAAATTCCTTCAGTCAACTGGTTTGCCACATCAGTTAACTGAAATCAAGTGCTTCAAGAGAATAGATTATTATTTATTGTCTAATTATTGTTAAGAGATAACAACAATCGACATGCATTCTATTTTTAGACATGTGATCGACAAACCGTCTTCACACATGCATTCTAAAAATAGACGCCCATCCATCCATATAATTTTCTCAACCATCTATAAATAGATTACTACTAAAATATACTTTGATCCAAATTCCAAAAATAGAAATATCACCTAAAAATAGCTTGCGGGTCCCAACTAGTGTAGGTGCTTAATTTTCACTAGGATCATCATCTTGTTGAATCTCTACAGGAAAGGGATTATCCTTCACCTTTATCCTGCCTCTAGGGTATTCGAATTTGCACCTGGTGAGCGCCTTCGTCAGAATATTTGCATCTTGATCTTTCGTAGGAATGTACTGAAGCAACATGATCTTCCGTAGGAATGTACTGAAGCAACATGATCTTCTGCTGCACACAATCTTTGATATGATGATACCATATATTTATATGCTTAGATCTATCACGAAACACAAGATTAATTGAGATTTTAATGGAACTCTAATTATCACAATGAACCATTGTAGGATCTAAATGAGAACCAAATAAACTGACCAAGATCTTCCTCATCCAGATAGCCTCACATGTAGCTTGACTTGCTGCCATGTATTCCGCTTTCGCTGAACTGAGTGCCACGGATCTCTGTTTCCTGTTGTACCAAGAAACAATTGTAGATCTAATATTTAAAACTCCTCCTGATGTGCTCTTTCTTTCTGTTGGGCTGCCCGCCCAGTCTGCATCCGTGAAGCCATGAAAATTCACCTCATCCGTCTGTCTGCACCATAAGACATAACCAGACGTGCCACTAAGATATTTTAGGACATGCTTGCCCGCCTTCCAAAATATCTTGGTAGGATTAACCATCGCTTGAATAAGCTGGTTCATAACATAGCATATTTCTGGTCTTGTGTATTAACTAAATACATGAGCGAACCCACCAAATGTCGATAGACAGTAGCATCCACTACCTCTCCCGATGTAGCATCCTCTTACCTCCAGTTTCCTGGAAGAGGAGTATCCATGGGTTTGCATCCATCCATGTGAAACTTACCAAGTATCTCCCTTGCATACTTGCCTTGAGACACAAAAATTTCACCATCTCCTTGCCATATTTCCAATCCAAGGAAATAGTGAAGGAGGCCCATATCCTTCATCTCAAACTCCTTTGCAAGGTCCTCCTTGCATGAGTGTATCAGATTCTCATCACCAGTCAGTATTAAATCATAAACATAAAGAAAAATGATTAAAGCTTACCCTCCACCACAATCTGGTATAGGTTTGCATTTGCCTCACTCTTGGTGAAGCCAAGTTCGGTGAAATATCCGTCGATCCAAGTGTACCAAGCACGAGGTGCTTGCTTTAGCCCATACAACGCTCTTTTGAGTCTGCACACATGCAAATCATTGCTGAAGATCCCAAATCCTTCAAGCTAATCAATGTACACCTCTTTCTCAATGATCCCATTCAGGAACACGGTCTTCACATCCATCTTATGAATGTGCCAACCCATCTGTGCTGAGAGAGAAAGGATGGTACTTATGGAAGAATATCGTGCGAAAGGTGCAAAGGTTTCTTCATAATCAATCCCCTCGATCTGTGAGAAGCCCCGGGCCACAAACCTTTCCTTATACTTCTCAAAACTCCCATCAATAGCTTGATTTACCTTGTAGATCCATCTTGAACTTACCATTGATTTATCAACCAGACTTGGAACAATTTCCCAAGCACTGCTTTTGACAATGGAGTCATACTCCTCCACCATTGAATCTACCCATATGGGCATCTGCATTGCTTCCTGAAAGGAAGATGGCTCTGTCACAATAAATTTGCTCACGAGAGCCATGTATCCAGTGAAACGGTCAGGAGACTATATCTATCTGCACTGTGAAGTAGGGACTCCTACATTTTGTGCTGCATCAAGCTTCAACCTCTCAGCTTTTGTGGTATGCATTCTGCCTATTCTGATGTTTAGCTCTGCGTGAGTGGACTCCACTCGATGATCCTCCTCCTATGGCTAATCCACATCTAGAGACTCATCTTTTGGAACCAAAAGTTCCTCCTCTGCATGCAAGTCTAGCTCCCTCTCAAGCGACATCTTCATGGATTTCTCCTCATTGAATTTTATATCATGTCGCACCACAGTAATTAGACTGTTTAGAAAATACACATGATAATTATGGGGTGTTTCTATGTACCCCACAAATATCCCAACTTCAGTAGTCGGCTCCAGCTTCTTCCTGGCGTTCTTGGTCATATGCACATAAACAAATGAGCCAAAAATATTAAAGTGAGAAACATCTAGTTTCTTACTAGTAAAAGCTTCTTCAGGTGTACTCATGCCAAGTACTCTATGAGGACAACAGTTTTGAACATAAACCACAGTGTTTCATGCTTCTGCCCACAAGTGCATTGGTAGGCCCTTATCATGCAACATAGCTCATGCAACACCCATGATCGTTCTGTTCTTCCTCTCCGTGACCCCATTCTGCTGTGGGTTATGAGGCGCTATGAATTCTCTTTGAATTCCTTCCTTGCTAAATAATTATTTGAATTAGTTCGAGATGAATTCACCACCATTATCGCTCCCTAGAGCCTTCACTTTCTTCCTCGGATATTTCTCCACCAATGCTTTAAACTCACAGAACTTTGAGAATGTTTGATCCTTCTTATGCATGAAGAAGATCCAACATCTACGTGAATAGTCATTTAAAAAAAAAAAAAAAACATAATACCTGTGTTTTGCTGTTGAAGCAACTGAGAATGGTCCACACACGTCTGTGTGAACTCTCTCTAGGATCACTGAAGCACGGTTCTCCTTTTCATGAAAGGTGGCCTTCACAAACTTACCCATACTACATCCCTTGCATTGATCTAACTGCACAAGTGTACCCTTTGGAAGTCTAGTAGAAATCTGCTGCAAAATCTTCAGGGTGCCATGGTGAAGATGGCCCAATCGCTTGTGCCATAATTCACCCTCATCCCGGCTCACCACTTCTTCTACTTTTCCCACCATTACAACGCAGCTATCTACCTCAAACTTGTAGATATTCTTAACTCAAATCCCTATCCTCTTGGTTTGACCCGTTGTTTTATGTTGCAGGAAAGATTTTCCATTGCTGAAAACAACTTCATAACTTCTATCCTCCAACATTGCGACTGAGACCAAGTTCTTCTTTAGACCTTGAACATGCATAAAATCTTTCAACAGAAATGGTTTACCTAAATACCTCTCAAAGGTAATGGTAGAAATTCCAGTCGCACTATATCTTCCATCGTCGCCCATCTCTATACGTATTTGGAGATCTTTCTCCTCCAAGTCACTGAAAAGCTCCTTATCTCCCATCATGTGGAAGGAAGAACCACTATCAAGATACCACACTGATCCCATTGCGCTTGAAACCAAGAATGCAATAAAAGAGAAATCAAGTTCAATTTGCGAGGTAAGGGCCTCACCAGCTGCAGCTCCAACAACCTTCTTGTTCTTCTTTTTCCTGTGGGTAGTTAGTGGTGAGATGCCCATGTTCGTGACAATGGAAACACTTCACCTTGTAAAAATCTAGCTTCTTGCCCTTAGCCTCGAATTTTGAATGGGATTTCTTCATCTTCCTTTTTCTTTATTTGGTAGCCAGAGCACAATCCTCTTCATCATCATGCTTTAATGAAGAGCCATCTTTGGTGTCTCGCCTGAAATCCTCCTGAACTAGATCCGACCGCAGTCATTCCCAATTCGGAAGTTTTTCCCGTCCGTTGACAGAGTCTTGATAACTGTGCCAACTCTTAGGAAGTCCCAAGAGAGCCAAACTCACAAAATCATCATCAGTAACCATGATTCCCACACTCCCCAGTTCATCCTGACATTGGAAAAAAATTGTGAGATACTTAGGAATATTGTCGCCCTTCTCCATCTTGATATTGTTGAGTATATCCTTCAGCGCCAATTTCCTATGGTCACTGCTGCTTTGGAAAAGATCTGTAAAAGCCTTCCACATTGCAAATGGAGTGGATTTCCCATGAATGCTTAAGACAATATGGTCTCGCACACCTTCCAACAAAATCCTTCTCGTCTTCGCTACTTTCTTTTGCCAAGCATCAAGTAATGTAGCATCTGTCGAAGTGGGCTTAGGAACATCATTGTCGATGAATTCCTTCAAGCCATTATCTTCAAGCACCTCCTCCATCCTATCCTTCCATGCATTGTAGTTCGAGCTGCCCTCGAGTGCATACTCTAACTGCAAACCATTGAAATCCATTTCGATGTTTACTCAACTGTCGCACCAATAAATTCTTGTAGCAAATTTGAATTGTTTCCACCAACAAACTCAGCTACTGCTTCAATATTGCAATCTTCTTAGCTCCGATACCATGTAGAAATTTTAATACAATTATTCATTTCCAGATTATCCTGAACTAAAAATTATATTCCACTATTAAATACAGAATCCTTCTACTTAAATCTTTGTAGAAATTTAATCGCCAATTGTAAACACATGAAGAAAGATCAATCACACATAACACATATGTTTTTACCGGGAAATCACAAAGCTAAAACCCCACTATCATATATTATGTATATATCATGGATCATGAAACAATATCATACAAAAATCTACTTCAAGAGCTCTCAGTACAATATACAATGATCTCACATTGTCATACAAAAATTGGCATAAACATGCACCAATTTACTGCCTCCTAACAACCTACCTCCACTGCACAATCCTTGCCGATCACAATCCTTGAATGAATTCGATCTTGCCTTTCCTTGACTGCACAATCCTCATTGGAATCTCTAATGTGTGTTTGGTAGCACTTGTGCACCCACTATAGTCACAACTAATAGTCAAACTGTCTCTTTCACCTATCTCTCCACTGGATCTGACATGCATGTAGTTAACAATAGTAAATCTTTAGTTCCATGTGAGATCACTCCATGTGAATTAATTTAATATTTAATTAACTGATCTCTCACTAGCATATCATTAGTTACAACTAGTTACAACTAGCACAATTGAGTTTAACTCACTTAAATGAGTTAAACTACTTTACAACTCACATAACTACACATCCAACTCTGTTACAACTTTGTATCACTCAGTTACAACGAAGTCCACTTGCATGTCCCACCAACCAACCTTAAAACTCGAAATTTCTTCAGTCAACTGGTTTTCCACATCAGTTAACTGAAATCAAGTGCTCCAAGAGAATATATTATTATTTATTGTCTAATTATTGTTAAGAGATAACAACAATCGACATGCATTCTATTTTTAGACATGCGATTGACGAACCATCTTCGCACATGCATTCTAAAAATAGATGCTCATCCATCCATATAATATTTTATCAACCATCTATAAATATATTACTGCTAAAAACAAACTTTGATCCAAATTCTAAAAATAGACATATCACCTAAAAATAGCCTGCGGGCCCCACCTAGTGTAGGTGCTTAATTTTCACTAGGATCATCATCTTGTTGAATCTCAACATTAATAACAAATGGTAGAATAAGAATAAGATTATGGGGAGAGAAATTAATGGTCAAATAAGATTTCATTATAACAGAATTAAGCAGTTGAAGAAAATTAATCACAGATTTTTATTCTGTTATAAAAAAATAAGTTGTTAAAGAAAATTTAACCACAAAAAATACACTCAATGGAAACATCGCAATATGAAGAATGGTGTTAAAGTCATTTTCAACAACATATAAATTATGATATAAATAGAAAAAAAAAATTGGGTAAGTGGAGATGTTACACACATCACCCTGAAAAAATTCTCCACGGAAATAACTCTTTTCACCCCTCATCGCTCCTTTCAGGTACAACCCTTCTAGGATTACATGGATCCTGGTGGACCCCATTTCTAGTAGGTTCCAACACCTTCACTTGACCTAACCTCTCACATCACCCTAGTCACTTCCCTTTCTACACAATTCACACTGTTGGGATGATTTGGCCCCTTTTGACTTTCGAGGTGACATCGGTCTATGAGGCTTCACCACATCTAATACGATGTTCCCACTAGCCCACCTTTCCATGTCCTCTTAGAGATAAAATCCCAGGAGTTTCTTGTAGTGCCTCACTTGAAATCTATAGTTCTGGGATATAGGATGACATCATCCTTCATGATCTGGGTGGATATCGGTGGCAACCCACCTATTCGACTTGGAACTTCTGTCGGTTTCATAAGTTTCCTTGCTTATAGCACAATTTACTATTTTTAGTAGTTTTTTGGGTCCTAAACTTTCAGAGCTATTTTGACCCCCTAAACAATGTTTTTTTTGAGGTCTGCAGTAGGCCCATATGGGCTTACTACAAATTTTGTAGTACTCGGAGAGATATTTCTATAGAGATATTGTACACGCAAAAAATAGATTATATGACCAAGTTACGACCTCGAGAAGTTGGAAACCCAAATAACCCCAATGGGGCCCATAAACTCTTGGCATTCCATCTCCTAGGGTTACGTTTTTTGTTGTTTAGGGTTTCCCTTTGATCTTCAATAATAAAAATTCCCTTGAGCCTCATTCTAACACCGTTCAGAGGCATGTAGCCGCCACTTCTCTTCTCAAAGATAAGCTACCATCGCTTGAGCTAGTTTATTTCCATTCTTTATGTAAGCATATTTTAGTCCTTTAATATTAACGAAATGAGAATTTATTTCTACTGGATCTCTATGTTTATTTTATATTTGTATTATGTTGTGTTATTGCATAAATTTGGATCAGTGGTATTGGAGTGGTCTTCTCTTTCTATGTTTTTCTTTTCATGTCCCCAACGAGGTCGGGGTATAAGGAGCTACAACTCAAATTGGTTGAACCTTTGCAAGACCAAAATCGTAAACCATGAAGGCCTCCCATGGTGGAAGAAAAGAAAGATGAGGGAGCAGGAGACCCTTTCAAAATATTGCTTAAAGAATCCCTCGAGCAACAAAGGAACCCGATGATGGGAAAATTTCCCATATCCTTCAGTGCCTACCATAGATGATGCATCTTCCTCCAAAAATAATTCTGGAGGTACAACTCCCTTTAAGGTACAAATCAACTTTGACATCTCCATATTTGAAGGCCATATAGATACATATGTCATAGATAAATGGTTAAACATGTTAGAAGGATATTTTTAGGTTCATGATTTTTCCAATAGGGAAAAAATTACTTTTAAATTTCTCAAAGCCGCCCCCCACATCAAGGACTGGTGGGAAAACTACTGTGAGAATAAGGACGAGGGGGAACCATCACTACTTTCAGCCATGCCCACTTGGAATTATTTTCGAGATGCCATCAAGGAGTAGTATTACCCTGTCGGGAGCTATTTAGATAAATATATAAAGTGGACCATGCTGCAGCAGGGAAGGGTCCAAGACATGCCGAAGTTCACAAATATTTTTCATACCCTTCACACGAAGTTGGGTATCAAGGATTCTGAGCTACATCTAGTACTCAAGTACCGCGACTGTCTACACAAGTACATCTAGGACGAGATGGTGTTCCTGAACATATCCTCGCTTGGCGTTGCTCATCAATACATTGTCAAGATTGAGCATAAATTTAAACAGAAGAAGAAATATTTTGGATCTGCGAGTCTTAAGCAAGGGAAAGGTGCCCCCAGATGGCAGAAAAAAGGACAAAACCAAGGCGGGGTTGTTGAGAATTGTGAGGGCTAGTGATTAATTCAAATTCTCTTCTTGATAATTACTCGTGTGCCGTGAATTGAGTTACTTATGTCTTCTCTTCTTTAGCTTATTCAGTCTTTCATCAAGTCAATTACCAAAATACAAAAGACACAAAGTTAGGTTCCTCGAGCTAGGGAAAATCCTATCTCTCTTGCAGAGGAAAAAATGTAAGGAATTCTTCTTATAGATCTTCAAATGACAAGTACCATGACCAAGAGTTATACCCTTGACCTATGAATTCCTCCAAGACCTTGTCACTACTTCTTTGAATGCCTTCAACACTAAATCTTCTTTTCTACACTGTCCTTCACCAACACTAGAGAGCTCGGTCTCTGAGTTTATCTTCAAACACTTCTTCTTAATGATTCAGATATTAGATGCACGATCATTCAAGATTTTGTCCTTCATTTAGTATATACTTGAAGCTTTATCTTCTGAAGATATGATGACCTTCTTTTAAGTAACTAGCTCACACTTTCTGAATGCCCCTTACTTTGGATTACACACAAACTTCACTCCTCATATATCATAGCCTCTATTTCGCATGTATGAGACATTCTACATATACCACAACATATATCAAAACAATCCAAATAATACCTTCAAATAGGTCCGCACTTTTAACACTGCTTTAACTCTACATCTAATCCATACTTCATCACTCTGACATATATTGATTTATGGTTGCATCGGATGTGCTCCAGCATTGTAATTTTGTATATAGGCTAAGACGTATGTATTCCATAATACCCATAAAGGATTTTGGAAAATTCCACTTAGATATGGTTTAATTAAATTATTAATCATTTTTTAATGTTTTCCTAAGTCTAAACTTGATCCAGGGTAAATTCCGCATACCCTTAAGCAAGACCTTTTACTTCGGTTAATTATTAGAATTGCATTAATTAAAGCATCAATAAACATAAATGAACAACTATATAACATGTCAAGATCAGCAATCATAAGAACATGTCGTTTGATAATGGAGTTCGTCCAGGAGGGACTACATCTCCCGGCCTCGGTGTCAAGATGGTGTAGGCCGCTGCATTAAGTGCTGTAAGAATAAGATGTACATGGATGTGTTTCTATGACATACACGGAAAATTCCCTCACGTAGGAGTGGCTAGACCTCTCTACGATATGTTCCACTGTGGAACTCTCATGCATAAAAAGTTCTCCTATCAGTATGACAATAGCTCATGTATAAATACTGTGAGTATCCCACCAACATGGCAAACAAGGGATCTCAATGACATACGTGTGACACAGAGTATCCCACCAACATGGCATAAAAGGGATCTCAAACATAATAAAAATCCATGATAGAAAGTATATCAATAAAAAAACAAGACAAGATCCCACGACTCATACATCAACAGGGACCTGCACAACCCTAAGCATCTCAGGAAAAAATAAGTACATGAAATTAACTCATCATATACATCAAGCTGAAGATGATTGAAGAATGGATGCTGCTGCTGTTGGATCTGAAATCACCATCACCATCGTGGCGTCGAAAGGTGTGAAATGACTGCTCACTTGCTAAAAAATCACACCTGCAACTTCACTTCAAAAAATGACCGAAAATATAAATCTCATATGAAAAATCTGAACGTGCCATCAAATTCGTGACATCGAATAGTGTAAAATTGACTATCCATTTTCTGAATTCTGATGAAATGAAAATCTGGGGCAAAAAGGAATCTTTTAGATTCCCCCTAGATTCCTCCACATAGTTGCTCCATGGGTGGACTAGAAATCTGCAACTCAAAAGGAAAGTTCGACCTCACCATTCTGTTCCCTGTGAAAAACTGTGTAAAATGACTGTAAACCTGACTATATTTCGACATGGAGAAAAATTACCTCCCTAGGAAAATTTCAAGGCTCATGGTTTCGCTCCCTGTTTCTGGACCTGCTCATGGTTCCACCTGCAAATTTCCTCGATCCGCATGTGCGCTCCTGCTCTAGTCTGCCTTGGGCGCACTTGTAAAAAGATGAGTTTATATGTAAAAATATCAACATATTTTCCAAAGAAATCGTTTGGCTGAGTTGGTTTCAAATTCGAAACTGGAGGGAGGAGGTCGGGTGGTCAAATCTCGACCCCTTCGAATTAAGGCAGACTTCGTTTTTTGTTGGAACTACATTTAAATTTAAACTCCTGCATTTTTTTTTTTAAACCTACCGTGTACAAGTGTCAAAGCCAGAGGGTATGTTGGGGGTCAGGTTCGCATTGGGCGGCCTACCCCTTAAATCCCGTTGCACTGTATGGTTGACTGCTATATGTCATATGGTATGGTGGTTGGTCTTTATAGAGGGTGCGTTATAGTATTACATTGTTGAGAGGCTACCGCGTGGGCGGGGCTGACCGCGGGTTCAACTCCCGCCAGCCTCATACACACTATGTATGTATTGTGTGGTTGCCACGTGGGCGGGTTCGGCGGGGTCATGGCTGCCGGCCCCCCAATTTTAAATATAAAATCATGTTGTATGGTGTGAGGAGGCCAGCGGGGGTTATCGCCTGCTGGCCCTTTTTTTTTTTTTTTAAATTTTGTTTTATAAAACAATTAGTGCATTTTAAAATACCCAAATTTTGACCATAGGAGTCAATTTAAGGGTCCCACAAATTCGCCTGGAATTCGGCCTGAGCTTGCTGGAATCTGGTGGCTGGGTTTCATCCAAATTGCATCCCCCTTAACCTGTCCAGTCATCCAAGTCAAACCAAAACTTTGACTGCTCCTAACTTTCGCATACGAGCTCGTTTTGACAAACCGTTCACACCGTTGCGATCAGGACGACAAGATCTACAACCTGAACTTGGTTCGAGAAAAATCCAAACACTTTGATTTTTGAACCCTCCTTATCCTGTGTGTGTCTCTGGAGCCACCTAGATCAAAACTTAGGGAAACCGATTAATTAAAGGGTATTAATTAAATTAAGTGTGAATATTCTAGATGAAGTCATGGATCATCTCCCAATTAATCTTAGCCCTTGATTATTTTTTAATCTTGGTCGTTTAAGGGTCAACGAAAGATTATAAGAAGGAGGGTGAGGGGCCTATGGAAATCATATTGAGCATTTTGTATTTTTGAGTTTTTGAGAGAGACACGACTTTTTGATCAAGATCAAATCACTAGGGCAGGGTTTGCTAAGTGATTTTGATTCAATGATAACTTTCAGAGAGGGGCAGATGCAGTAACTGGTCAGGAGGACCAGGAGTACATTTCAGAGTGAGAGGCAACAGTGACGTAGTAGAGGCAGTGTAGTCATATGAAGGGGTGACGTAGTTCCTGAAGGGTTTCACACAATGCCTTATAGATTTAGTCCGGAGATAGCTGGAAGTTGGGGTTTCTGAGCTAGGAAGGCCAAAACTCGGTTCAAGATTAGCTTGATCGTTGCAGAGGAGGAGGTAACGCAGTTCCAGAGTTTTCCCATGCATGCTTATGCAGTAGCAGTGTAAGCATCACACAGAGGTAGAGAGGGGCTTCACCAGCTTTTTTGGATCAACCAAGGACTTGCGGAGTGAGGTATATCTCACATTTCTTATGTTTCTGATATTTTCTCTGAAGGGTGAGCCGAATATTGGCACCCTAGTTGTACTCAAGATTCGATTGCTTAATAATACAAGACCCTCAGATATTCTACACCAGTTTTCCATAGTTGGGGTTTTCTGGGGACTTATTCCAAAAATAATTGTGTCAAATGTGGATGTTTTTCATTGTATTTTGTTCAGTTTGTTTCAACACTTAGATTTATTCCGCAACATTATTTGTGTAGTCTGCTTTAGTAATTACCTTGATATTTCACTATAATGAAATAATTATGGAAAATAATAGGAGAAGTAATTCATATTTATTGCAATAGGAATCTGGATTTAGATTTTTTCACACAATGTCAGAGCTTATTCAAGATGAAGTGCGGGAGAAACAAGAGTGAACTAGCAAATCAACGCTGAAGAGACTGGGAACTGCGTAAGCAACAATGGACTATCCCAATAGTTATGCAGTCTAGGCCAAGAGGGAAATCCAACACAGAAAGAGCTCCCTATGAGAGAGTTGACAGAGGGGTAAGATTTTTCAGTTGCAAAAGAGGCAACGTAGCAGACCAACGTAGATGAAGGATGCAGTAGCTGCACAACAGTGAGTGCTGGTGCATAAGCATTAGAAAATTTCTGAAAAACACATTTGGGGGTTTCTTTACCTTAGAGAGTTCTCTTACTCAAAGAAACTTAGTTTTTTTTTTCCTGTGCATCAACAGAAGCATTAACTTACTCCTCAAGGAGTGCGTAAGTCTAGCTGAGCAGAGGGTTAGAGGGAGAAGTTGACAGTTGAGGAGATGGCCAGCAACAGATTGCGTGACCAAGATAGATTGGAGGGTTCCTCCAAATATGTTATTTGGAAGTCAAGGATTCAGTTTCTCCTTGATGAGCATGATCTAAAGGCGCTCATTGACAGCGCAGTTTCAAAGCTGCTGCATGCAACACATTTGAGAGCCTTCAAGAAGAACATGGCAAGAGCCAAATGATTGATCCTAGATGGCATAAAGGATCACATCGTACCCCACATAGCAGCAAAGAACACTGCTAGAGAAATGTGGGTAGGGTTGGAAAAGCTATATCAAGGATCTTCCGAGCAGCGGAAGATGTGTCCAGAGGATAAGATGCATAACACCAGGATGAAGAAGGGAGAGCGTTGTGACTCTTTCCTGTCTCGAATTCAGGATAACCGAGACCAGCTGTCAGCAGTGGGATCAACACCTAAAGACTCAGAGCTGGCAAGGTTCACTTTGAACTTTATTTCAGAATACTATCACGTCTTTTTCCAAAGAATTATGGGCAGAGAAAAACTCCCAGGATGGGAAGCGATGTGGGTAGCCTTGCAACAAGAAGAGTTGAGGAGAGATCTCCTCACAATCCATATAAGGATGGCAATAGCTGTTTGAAAGTCAAGAAGGAGGAGGAAGATAACACAACCATTGCATCAAAGGGGCAACAACGATAAAAGAATAAATATATGTCCAAGATCAAGTGCTTCAGGTGTAGGGAAATGGGACATTATGCCACACAATGTCCTCTTAAGAAAAAGGACAAGGAGGAGAAGAAAGATCCTCAAGCCGAAGCTGCCAAGATTGAGGCAGAAGCTGATTGTGCTATGTTAGCACATATTCCGAAAGGAGGGAAGTGTGCTAACTTGGAGTTGTAGATCCAGAATATACAGGAGGCAATATCCTTGAGTATTTCCAAACTCTTGGATCACATACTAGGTACAGGAGCCTTAAGACACTAGCAGGATGGAAAGTTGCAGCGGAAGATGAAGAGACAATGCAGTGGCTAGCAATACTAGAGCTTGATCAACGCAGAAGAGGTGCAACAGAAGCAACATATGAGCAGCAACAACACAGTGCATAGTGGTGCAGTGCAATGCTTACATAGTGCAGAGCAGCAATGTCGCAACATATTCAAAGAGCTAGTGCAGAAGTTAGCAACAAACAACCTTATTATCCAAGATGCAGTTTTACTTTTCCAATTTCGAATGTTTTTCTGTTGCAATTAGAAATAGTGCAATAGTGCAGCAGCAACAGTATTTGAGCAGCAACAACAACAATTGAGCAACAACGTAGTGCACAATGGTGCAGAGTAGTGCTCACACAGTGCAACAACATGGTTGCAAAATTCAGAGGGAGTTGCAGTAGAGTAGCAGTTGGCAACAACATGCAGAGTCAAAAATAGTATAGATGCGAAATTTGTGCAGTGTTGGTGAGCAACATCAACAACACAACAATTTTTTTTACAGAAGTCAGAGCAACACACAGAGTTGATTTCTAGAGAACTTTCCTCGCCAAGAGGGAGTGTTGATTTATGGTAGCATAGAATTTTCTCTAGCCTTGTAATTTTGTATATAGGCTAAGACACATGTATTCCATAATAACGAGAAAGGATTTTGGAAAATTCCACTTAGATATGGTTTAATTTAATTAATTAATCATTTTTTAATGTTTTCCTAAGTCTAAACTTAGGGAAACTGATTAATTAAAGGGTATTAATTAAACTAAGTGTGAATATTCTAGATAAAGTCATGAATCATCTCCCATTTAATCTTATCCCTTGATTATGTTTTAATCTTGGTGTTACACAGCAATTTGTCACCGTCCCTACCATTCCCCGTCTCGCACATTGGAGGGCTCATTTTGTGACCTGTGAGCAGTGACATAACTTGAAAATACTTTCATGGTATTCCCCTGAACATGTACTTTCATCCCCCTGAAGACATCTCCTTGTGAAAAACCCAAAAAATGGCCCTTTTTGCATTGGCGCGGGTAGCAAGTTCAGTACCCGCGCCAATGGGGAAAATCCTTCAAGGTCGCGCAATTGGTGCTAAACCCGGAAGTCACACTCGCGCCAGCCAATTTAAGGAGTGTTTTTTAAAAATAAATGGCAGAAGTTTCATCCTAACAAATTCCTAGACCGCTACCTATCTTGAGTTGGGAGGTTTGGATACGGATTTCCATAAAGAGGAAGTGGTTTGCCACCTCTCATGGAAGCTTCCTTGATGATAGGGCCAATCCCATGATTATAGGGATCCCAACTTCCCTTCCTCCATCTATAAAAGCTTGCCCATCTCCATTGCAAGCTAGTCTTCAAGTTCCCAAAATTCCCAAGATCCTTATGCTGCAAGAGCCTTGATTATTCCCCTAAGGCCAAATTCAAGCAAGGAGACTACTTTCAAGATCCGAAGAGAGGGGTTTGTCCCATCCTTGACAGGCCTTTAGAGACGTGTTCTGCTGGCGGCCCTCCGAAGGAGAATTCAGCGTCAGAACTTGGTTGTAATTTTCCTTTGATTGATTAATAATAAATGACTATCGGTTATGGTTCCACTCTTGTTATTGTTTATGATGATGAGTTATGTCCTTTCTGACTGACATATAGTTGCATCTACTGGATTTTATTCTTGCTTTTGTTTTGTTTCTCGCATGTGCAGGTGTCCATCATGGAGATCGTGGGGATCGTGATCTGCCAGGGCTAAGGAACGGGAGCGCTACCTCTTCTACAAACAACAGCGTTGGATTCCAGGTAAGCCTTCATCGCTGGTTGGTTTATTGGCAATTAGGAACTTGCACCATAGCGTGAACGATTGTTGCTAGACCCGGTCTGGGCTAGTAGGGATCGCCTTTGTCCGTAGAGGGGATTTACCTCCACAACACTTGGCCGTTGAAGGGTCAATGAAATATTATAAGAAGGAGGGTGAGGGGCCTATGGAAATAAGATTGAGCATTTTTCATTTTCGAGCTTGTGAGAGAGACACAACTTTTTGATCAAGATTGCATCACTAGGGCAGGGTTTGCTAAGTTATTTCGATTTAGTGATCAGTTTCAGAGAGGGGCAGATGCAATAACTAGTCAGGAGGACCAGGAGTACATTTCAGAGTGAGAGGCAATAGTGACGCAGTAGAGGCAGCGCGGTCATCTGGAGGGGTGATGCAGTTCCTGAAGGGAATCACGCAGAAGTGACGTAGTGCCTTCTAGATTCATTCCAGAGATAGCTGGAAGTTGGGGTTTCTGAGCCATGAGGGAAAAAATGCAATTCCAGATCAGCTTGATCATTGCAGAGGAGGAGGTGACGCAGTTCCAGAGTTTTCCCACATAGGCTTACGTAGTAGTAGCATAAGCATCACACAGAGGAAGAGAGGGGCTTCACCAGTGCTGTTCTAGATCAACCAAGGACTTGCAGAGTGAGGTATATCTCACATTTATTCTATTTCCGAGATTTTCTGTGAAGGGTGAGCCAGATATTGTCACCCTAGTTGTACTCAAGATTTTGTTGCTTAATAATACAAAACCCTCAGATCTGCTGCACCGGTTTTCCTGATTTGGTTTTTTCCGGGGACTTTGTCCAAAAATAACTGTGTCAAATGTGGATGCTTTTCATTATTTTATGTTGAGTTTGTTTCAACACTTAGATTTATTCCACAACATTATTTGTGTAGACTGCTTCAGTAATTACCTTGATATTTCACTGTAATGAAATAATTATGGAAAATAATAGGAGAAGCAATTCAGATTTGTTGCAGTAGGAATCCAGATTTAGGATTTTTCACAACATCCACATATTTTTCTATCTTTTAGACCACACTTAATCATAGATATGTATTGCATCTATTTCAACATTATACCCGCACTTACTTCTGACCTTAAGTCCACATTTAAATTACTGTAATACCACAGAGATATTTGCATCTGTTCTTACTTTAGAGAAGTTTGTAATACTCTTCAGAACTGTCCTTTTATCTGCACTTAATTACTCTCTGAAATCCACAACTTGTTTCAAAACTATTCACAATTTCTTAGTTTCAAATGAGCCATAGGTCCGAATATATATAACGCATATTTCCTTCCTTTTAGGCCGACCATACAACAAGATTGTAGGCCGACATCTTGACTGTATATAGGTGGACTTCATCATTTATCTGCAACGTTGAGTGAGGGTTGTTTTAAGCCATTCTTCCACAAGGTTCATGACAAGGTCTTGGAGAATTTATTGATGAATAGGCTCTTCATATACATGACACTAATTACACTTATAAATAGAAGAAAAACCCTAATAGAAATCAAGAAGAAGGCTATTGACCTATAATAAAACTTTCTCATGAAACCCACGAAGCAAGTACAAAAAATCACATTTTATTATCTTTGTCTTCTTCTTTACATAAATATATAATTACATAGTCAATATGAAGACCGATCCTAGTTACACTTTTCAACGCTCCCTCTTAATTGGGGAGGTATTCATAGAGGTACATGGTCACTTTCAAACTAAAGAATCTCATAATAATAATTAGATTGGTAATCACATTTTTATAGCATCATATCAACCAACATTGTCCTAGTGCAAGGCCTTGACTAATAGCTCCATCTCTCAACGAGAAAATGGGCTACAATGCTGGTGAGACACATGACTTATAAACACCATAGTCGTTGTCTCTCCAAGGTACATACTCCACTCGGGTGTTCCCAAAGTATGACCTTCTTGGACTATTCTTCTCTTGGGTAGCTAGCCCTCAAAAAATATCAGTCCTCGATGCCCTAACACATTCTTAAAGAGAATCGAATGCCAGATTATTACCCAATCCTCCATTCTATCTTCCCAAGTGAATATCAGAATGATGTGTCTATCTCTCCCTCTTAGCCAGGGAGGACTTATTCCACAAGGGAATGTACTCATTCCTATATAAGGAATGTACCTAAGATAATTCTTAGGAATTACCCAGTTTCTTCCAAGTAAGAAACTTATCACCGAGCTCCCTCTCAATCAAGGACCCGCAGCAACAATGGTGAGCCACCCAGCTGCTCATGAAGAATTCCTCCCCTCGATGACATGGATTTATTATTGAGGAATCTTCAAATTTAGCTCCATAGGGCACAAATAATCCATCACTTTAATTCATTAGTCATGCCATCTATCAGAAAGTGATTCATCTATCTTTCTTATCTGGTCCACCTTTTATGCCATTTTGCTTTCTTTCGAATCATCTCCAAGGATCTTAAATCCTTTCACATGATTAGAAACCTTGCATAAATTCATCCAGATAAACATATATGTATGAACTTTTAAAAACAAAATTTACCTCACTGATGATATTTCACCATGACATCTTCCTGTATTCGTCGACATCCTCTATTCTGATTGACACATCTCCTCATGATATGTCTTGTCAAGGATCTTCTTCTTTACTAGACTTCTATCAGAGTCTAGATATCCTCCGGAGATATTAAAGTCACATCTTCTTGGCTTCTGGATGATAACTGCCTCTTGAAATGGTTGCACTTCATGATCTATTCCCTTATACACATCTTCATTCCTAGGAACTTACAATTTCCAGTTCCTTGTTCATATACAACCACCTCATATTCCATATGAGGATATATTATGTTGGTTTCATTTGTCAGTGCACTATGAGAGATCCTCCTCCATAGATCATACTTATAAATATAGAAGTCCATTACCTGCAACCATATGACATGACTTCACAACATCCAGTGTCAACATATAAATATATATACCTCATACCTTTTTCCTTTGAGTCATCCTCTAGCAATTTTACTAGAATGAGGAAATTCATTCCATTGACCTGCTTCATCAATATGTCATCACATCCTAATCCTAGAATTCTGCACCATAGAATTCTTCGATGAAACTTTTTTGTTTTCTTTCTAACCAGTGAATTCATAGAGAATTCCATTAGAAAATGCGAGCACCTGTTTCCATGATGACCCTTGATCTTGATGACTGTCTTCCATCAGTATTGTTCTCAGTGAGGTTTTTCAGAAGCTGATTCATCAAGGGCCCTTACCATGCGTCTATCATGATGCTATTAATATACATTGATTCCTATCATACTAACCAACATAAATCACTTAAAGAAGAAGAGGGTCTCAATCATAATAGAGATCCATGGATTCTTCTTTCTTAGGTTTCTTTACATTAGGTTCTTCCCTCATATCTATGACATGGGCTTCTTCCTTTTTCCTCTTGTCCTTTCCAGATGTAGAAAAATCCCTTTTATAATGCCCAATTTCATTACATCCAAGACATCGTACTTTGTTCATTTTTCTTATTTTATTCCGAGGACAAAATTTTCTGAATCTTCCTTTATGGCTGCAAAAGCTTGATTCCCTTCACTTGATCTTGTATCAGCTTTGGCTTTCAATCTTGTTTCCTATATTTTACATAGAGGCCACAAATCATGGAATGGTGTGGCTTCTTTATTCCCGTATAAACTTGAAGTGAAGTTTCCCCATTCTTCTGGTAGAGCATTCAACACCACTGTAGTCATCTCAGTGTCAGAAATTATTTCCTCTAGTTCATGCACTTGATCTCTTATCTCAGAAGTCCTCATAAAGTATAAAGTAATTCCTTCTTCTCTTGAAAATTTAATTTTGTATAGATATTGTCTCAAAGAGATTGCTTCTCCTATAGTCCTCACAGAGAATAGCTCTACCAATTTCTCATATATTTATTTTGCAGACTTTAGTTTTGATACATAGGGAATGAGTGAGTCCTTAATGTATTCTGTGAGAATGCTCTAGGCTCTAATTTCTCCCTTAATGTACTTGGCATGAGTTGGCGCATATTATTTTGGTGGCTGAATTGTACATACTTCAATGTAGTCCATAACTTCGTCTTCAATTAAATTCAAATTTGTCCTCTTCTTCCATGCACTAAAGTTTGATGACCCAACCAAATTGTTGCTTTCTTTATAATGATTCATCTTGACAGATTTAAGTACGGTCATAGATACTTACTTGGGTAGAGTGGATTGCAGCTTCCTTGATGAAGATGAAGTCAAGAGCTTCTTCTAAGATTGAATTATCCAGTGTAGGTGTTCTTGAATCCTTGATGATAAAGGATATCTTCAAAAGATGATTTCCTCTTCTAACAATGTCTTGAATGTAAATTATTGAATGAGATGATCATTTGAATGAGATAGAAGATCTTCCTTGAAATAGATTAAGAGTATTCCTTGCAAAATGATTTGAATTTTCAACACAAACTTTGATCTTCGCTTCCTGGAAAGCAGGAGAGTTTCAACAAAGGAAAGACAAAGGCAGATTGCGAAAGTGTAGCTGGAAGCAAATTGCAGAACAAGATTTGGAGACCTGGTGAAATGAAATTGAAGGTTGATGCAGCTGATGAACAACAGCAAAACAAGGTTTGGGATCCAGGAGGTAGAGATCAAAGACACATGATCAGGATATCATGAACAATTTGAAGCTTGGGAGTCTGATGTAGGGGCATTAGGTTTTAGAAATACTTGTACTTTTATAAGACCTAGGAGGGTCTTATGTTTTCAAAGTTTCATGTAAATATTAGTATTTTGAATAAACATGGTAGGGAAATTGTAATTTTTCTCAAGTCATTTGAGAACATGGGAAATTTGTTAAAATAGGAATATGAAGAGACAACCAAGGGTATGAGTAGATTTAGGATCAGTTTCAGTAGTTTCAGTTTGAAATCTAAAATTAGGAACTAGAGAATTTCAAGAGGCTCTATCAAGAAGTCGAATCGACTCATTTGTGGTTGTATAAATGTAAATGCCTGTAGAGTAGAAAGAGAGCCCTTTCAGGAACAGAGTAGGAGGATAATGGCCATCGAACTGAATATCTGGCCAGCCATGAATTTGTAAGTGAATACTTGGTAATTGATGACATTATACATATTGATGAATGATTGTTTCCAATTTCTGTATGAAAATATATATATTGTCGAGGAAATTGTTCATAAGCCCTGTGTGCATAACATGTGTTCTTGGTCGAATCTATATGAAGAATATTTGTGGCTCTGGAGTAACTACGAACTCTGAGTTATGAAATGATTGAACTTGCCTGCTTTGACTGTTTGAACCCTTCGTGAGAGTATGGGTAGTGGTCCTAGTTTGTGAGTAGGAACCCCGGCGCAAAGCACTGCCAGTAAATTGAAATTGGGGCTTTGATCGTCTTATGTGGTTATTGGAGAATTAGACTTGTAAAGTGAGGTGAGTCGATCACTGTAAGGATTGATTCTGAGATAGAAAAATTCCTGTGTATGAGGTTGGGGCGAGTTGAATTCCTATGGTCGCTATATGAACGAGAGGTTTAATGCCTTTGAAAATTGCTAGCTACAGTTCGGGACTGGTTATAGTGGCAATCAACAGAGGCAGAGCGAATAGAAGAGATCGAAGGGGTGTTGTGTGACCATCCGATGGAGTGGAACCTTACGATGGAGAAGGCGGAACTATTATATGGATAAAAAAGCCGGAAGCGGTTTTGATCCCACCGCCTTTGCACGGTAAGTGGTTTTCATGAAATCAGCGAGATCACATTCATTGGAGGATGCGTGGCGTGAGGCGGGTTTCCAAAACCGGTTACATCGCATGCTAAAGTTCGATCTTTAACCCCTCGCGATATCCATCTATGTTGTTTGATCAATAGTTGAGGCGCGACGCCATACGGATCGTTGGATCCGCCCGATATATATATATATATATATATATATATATATATATATATATATATATATATATATATATATATATATATATATATATATATATATATATATATATATATATATATATATATATATAATAAGGTGCGTGGCTTGTGGGATCGAAGGTGGTTGTATATGCTGTCACTATAGTTTAATTCTGAATGCCATAACACGTTGATACATATATTAAACCGAACCTTGTAAAATGAATTAATATGGCCGAGTTAGTCAGTGTGTTAAGACTTGAAGTAAAACCAAGGTCACGCCTTTGAACCTTATGAAATATTCATATAGATAGAAGACATTCGAGCGGGTTAGATAGATGCCGAGGTTTGCATGTAGGTGAAGTTACATTGTTGGGTGTATTCCTATGTGCGAGTTGACTGGTATATAGAGTCGAGCTATATTAGTGGTGATTAGCCTTTAACAAAAGCTGGGGGGTTACACCATGAACCTTTGGGTATTGATTTAACTTTATTTGACAAAGAAAAAGAACTGGGAAGGAAATTTATATGCGTAAAAAGGAGTGTAAATGTGGGTAAATTGTAGGAGCCCGGGCATCAGAACTAGATCATGGGGGCCAAATATTTTAGCAATATTGACTTCAAGTTTTTATCACCAGGTACTAGTCGAACCCTTCAATGTGTGGAAGACTTCCTTCAAATCCAAGGAAGCCCTTTTCGAATGGCTGGTCATGCCTTTCAGGTTGATGAATGCCCCCACAACCTTCATGAGGCTGATAAATGACATATTACAGACCTTCACCAATTAGTTTGTGGTAGTGTATTTGGACGATATCCTGATCTTGATCCATAGTTGGGAAGAGCACCTACACCATATTAGAGAGGTCCTCCAAACCATGCGGTAACACAAATTGCGTGTCAATTTGGAGAAATGCACTTTTTGCATGACCCAGGTTCAATATTTGGGGTTCATCATTGATGAGTGGGATGTGCATATCGACCCAACCAAGATATAATTTATTTAGGATTGGTCATCCCCAACCACTCTAATAGACCTCCGAAGCTTTCTGGATCTTGCCAATTTCTACCATAGGTTTGTGTTGGGTTTCTCTCATATCACTTGGCCTTTGAGTCAAGTCACCAAGGGCGAAGCGAAAGTAAAGTTATTTTGGTCTAAATCCAAATAGAATGTGTTTTATGAGTTGAATCATTGCCTATGATCTACTCTGGTGCTCACATTACCAGACCTACAACAACCCTTTGAGATTGAGACAAATGCCTCCGACAATGCTTTTGACACAAATCTTACTGAACATGGGAATCCAATGGCATATCACAGTGAGACACTTTTAGACACAGTACAAAAGTATCCAACCTATGAAAAAAATATGTTTTCCATTGTGCATGCTTGAAGAAAATGGAAGCACTAAATTTTGGGGAAGGAAACGGTCATCTACACACACCACTGACCCCTACAATTCATACATACACAAGGAAAGTTGTAGAACGGTCGCCATATGAAATGGTCCATATACCCGCGATAGTTACATTTGAACATTAAGTACAATAAGGGAAAAACCAATGATTTTGAAAAATTCCTTAGTCGACTGTTGGTCATGGTGCTGACCATTGTGCTCGACTCTTGTGGACACGAGACTTCAGAATGGCCACAAATTTACAAGAGTGATCTATAATTCAATACCATATATCAGATGCTCCTGGAAGGTAAGAAAGTTTCATACTTTCACCTTCAGGACACACTATTATGCCACTTGGTACACCTATGTTCTCCTTCAAGCAAGTGTTACAAGATGATTTTAGCGTAGAAAAGATAGTGGTAGTGTTACAAAAGTATTTTTATTGGCCAAACCTTTGACAAGATGTTGGGAAGTACATCAGAGCCTACAGTGCCTGCACCATTTCCAAACCTAAAATCAAGAAGCAAGGCATGTATACCCCTATGCCTACTCCTAACTAGCCCTGGGAATCCATATCAATGGATTACATGTCGGGCCTTCCTTCCACCAAGCATGGCAATGACTGTGTTTTCATGGTCATCGAAATATTCTCCAAGAAATCCATTTTGGCGGCCTACAAGAAGAGTATCACAACAGAATCCATTACCCAACTCTTCTTTGAATGAGTGTGGGTACACTTTTGGATCCCATGATCCATTATCTCATATTAGGATAACAGGTTCTTAAGTGCATTCTGGTCAAGCCTCTGGTCATTGTTAGATACCAAGCTCACTAAGTCCACGACCTTCCACCCCAAAATTGATGGCGAGACAGAGGTTATTAACAATATTATTGTGCACATCCTGTGCATGTACAAATCGAAGGATCCATGCACATGGGATGAAATCATCCCCTATTTCCATCACAGTTACAATAAATATCTCCACAATTCAAATGGCCACAACCTATTTCAAGTGGGATTGGGATGCCAACAACTATGTCCCATTGATGTTTCCATATCCCTTGCAGCTACTTAGGAAAATTTGGGTCATGCCTAGTCCAAAGCCGACAAAGCTAACAAATTCATTGAATGCATTCAATACATCGACTAGTAGGTCCATGAAATATTTTACAAATCAAATGCTAAGTATAAACAACTTCATGACCATCATCGGGTGCCACACAAGTATCAGGTGGGTGAAAAAATTTGGCTACATTTGCAGAAGGAGTGTCTCGCTGGGGCATACCGCAATCTTCGCCAGCTCCAATATGGGCCTTACACCATCACTAAGGCTACAAGGAATTTTTTTTTGATCTAAACATTCCACCATTCCTTGTCCTACACCTAATATTCAATGTGGATCCGATGCAACCATACTTTCCCCCATTGCTAGACACATCAGACATTGTTGAGAAGTTAACACCAGCAGAGCTCAACCCAAGTTGCATTGAACATGCCACAACTAATAGGATCATGGACATAGATTAGTAACACTTTCTAGCAAAGGATACAACTATATCAAGTTTTCAAAGCCATCCAACTCCTTCACCAGGGAAAGTGGCTCACTAGGGACCAGGTTCAACAATAAATTTCTCACCTCGTGGAGGCTCTACACACAATGGGGACCATTGCTTCCTAAGGGGGGAGGATTGATCCAGGTGGATATCGGTGGCCACCCACCTATTCCACCTAGACCTCCAGTCGTTTTCATCAATTTCCTTGATTATAACACAATTTACTATATTTAGCAGTTTTTCGGGTCCTAAACTTCCGGAGCATTTTTGACCCCCTAAATACAAATTTTTGTGGTCCACAGTAGGCTGATAGTCATTTTATCTACCACAAATATTTTAGTACTTGGAGAGATATTTATAACAAGGTATCATACGTGCCAAATAAATATCACATGACCAAGTTACGACCCCAAGAAGTTGGATGCCCAACTAACCCCAAAAAGGCCCACAAAATCTTGGTGTTCCATCTCCTATGGTTAGGTTTTTGGTTGTTTAGGGTTTGCCTTTGATGTTAAATAATAAAAATTCCCTTGAGCCTCGTTGTAACACAATTCAAAGGCATGTAGCCACCACATCTCTTCTCATAGATAAGCTACCATTGTCCAAGCTATTTTATTTCCATCTTGTATGTAAGAATATTTTAGTTCCTTGATATTAATGAAATGAGAATTTACTTCTGTTGCATCTCTCTGTTTATGTTTATATTTGTATTATGTTTTTCTCCTTCATAAGTCCATATCACTTCATTACACCTTCCTTGTCATGTCTCTCGTAACTATGGTTCCACCGAGAATGACATAGGATCCACTGCCACCTCCTCTTAGGGATTTGATCCCGAGATTTTCCCTTGGTGATCCCTTTGAAACCTCCGGGTTCAAATCCATGGGGCAATCCAAAAATTAAGAACACTCTGTAAACATCGACTATTCCGATCAAATCATGGACTAGTTCCACAAGATTGATCTGACGGTTCGAATTATGTCTGCTAGATCTATGGTATATGAGGGAATAATCCTGTCTTGGTATGGATAAGGAGGGGATCCCACATTCATAGTTTCACGACCATTTCCATAAAATTTATCCAACAATTTGAATTACACCTACTATATCTTACAATATGCAGGGGATAAACCCTATCTTTGTACAAAAAAAAGATGGGGGACCCCATATTGGATGCCCACCATCCACTGGCATCTTTGATCCACCATTGATATGTGAATGTTCCAAAGCGCTCTAGCTCAGGTCACATGCACTAGGTGACCCACCCTCATAGTGATATGCTCTAAAAAGAATAAGTCCCTTCCACAATGGCTCCATCACTCCACACCTCACATTATAAACCATCAATGAGGTTTGGAACTTATCCTCTAGCTCCCTCCCTTATGGTCACATGATTTTTATGTGACCAAAGGTGAACATCTAAGGAACTAAACTCCTAAAAAAGCGTAAGTGCCATTTGCACAATGTAAAAAACAATTGCCCCTTCAGCCTTCATCACATTTTCATTGAATAACCTATTGACTGGGCTTAGAACATCACACACACATATATTGTCAAGGATATTAATTCATTGGTTAAGATTATTAAGAGTGCACAGGGATTATAATACTCTCTGCCTAACCCATCCTACAAACACACACACACACACACACATATTCATTCATCCGAGGCTACGACTTAAAAAATAGGAACCACCAGTCTCATCATTTTTCTTGCAGTCAATTTATTACTTTGCAGAGGTCATCCACCTCTTCACACACAAGTCACATAGACCAACTTACAGAATTGGGAATATCACATGAATAACCATTATGGGAGGAATAAATTATAGATCATTTCTATATAGAAATTCCACAGGAAAATGAAGAATTCCATATACCATGTACATACAATATTGGGATTCTTGTTCATACAAGAAACAACACCCCTATCATTAACATAGTGTTGTTTCAACAAAATAAAACTATATTTTTTTAGGCACAAACACAGAACATGAGTATATACTTATCTTATAAAATATCTGGAAACTAAGAAGTGGGACTCCAACTCTCCACCCAACCATAGACAAACTACAACCACTATTACTTGTAGTTGTCACCCCCAAGCCAGATTCCAGTGCTTGAGGTGGAGTGATTCTGAGGTAAAATTCACCAATGTTACAGTTGAAACAAGATGCCACAAGGCCACTCTACCTTCAATCATTAGTTGCATAAGATTTCACTCAATATTTTCAGTCATAAATAACATATTTTCCAGGATACCACAATACAAAGGGTCTTTGTTCTATTTTAGGAGAAGAGAGTCCACATCAAGGAAGGTTCATCATTAGATAAGTTACTAATGAACAAGAGAACACCTCTCCAGGTGGTTCATCAATCAGTTAAGCACCAAAACTTCAACATCACGACTACTCCCAGTGGTTTAATATCCCTCAAAAGAGTGACTCTTCGCAAACTAGTAGGTTCATTAGTCCACAAGATTCCAATGGGTTATTCAACCTTACAGGAAAACAACTTCTCTTTCTAATGCTTTTACCAAGGAAGCCTATATGAGGGTTCTTCAGCTAGTTTCTATCTCTCCAAAGCTTGATTTCTATGAGATCTAATCACTGCTCTCTTTTCTTTCTCACCGCCACCCTTGGAGAATTTTTTCTTACAACATTATCATTGCATCCTTTCTTCTGTTGTTTATGTGTATGCACAAGAGGGTAATTAGAATGTGTTATCCCTTCCATTTCCTTTGCGCATTAGTTAGAATGAGAGATATTATATTCCTTCTATCGAGCGTGCATATTCCTATTTGTCTCCTTTGAGAATTCCCCTGACAGAATAATTGTCTATCTCTTTCCTATCTCCATGCTAGTCAACCCCTTAGACAATTCAACCCATGCTTCCTTTAATATTTTTTCTCTTCTTACTTGTTTTTGGGGCCTAAAGACACCTAGACCTATCCTCTCCTTTTTAGTTACATTTATTGCTCAACCAAGCCAACTAATGTTGGGAAAAATACTGAGAGGGGGGAGGGGAGTGAATCAGTATGCAGGCACCTACCTACAGAAGGCTACAACCTTCTCTTGTTCTCCAGCTGCTACTAGAAGGGAGCTCCAACCCCCTGATCTCGTTTACCAACCACTACTAGAAGGGATCTACAACCCCCTAAACAAAACAACAACTTCTACAGGCAGGAAGCTTCAAATTCCATACTGAAGGCTTCAACCCTTAGAACCACTTCAGACCATGTTTCATAAATTTTCACACTAGATCCAACAGCTTCAACACAACTCAATTTGTATATAAACATCAATAACCATAATCCAAACTTTAAATAGAACAGTGAGATCATTGTAACCAGATCACATTAATAAACCCATACTTCTGAAATAACATGCAAAATCAACTTCAACCATGATCATTCATACAATCAAATTTATACGCAACTCCACTTATTGCAACCTACATATATACACGCTTTCCTGCAGAGAAACCTGCGTATAGATCTTTGTATACTGAATTTAGGAATTTGATCAGACTCGAAACAAATCTGAGACATTCAAGGATAGTTTGTTAGAATTATAGAACCCTTATTCAGTCAACAACATCCATTATATTCAATCACCTAATCACTGATCATATTTGTACATAATAGACTAGTAGCATATACAGTATTAAAAAAACCCAGATCTACATGAAGAATTCATTGACAGACAACATAATATAGAAAAAATAATCAGACAATCTCTTTAGCAATCTTCAGAAATCCCTAACTTCCATACGTGCTTTTGCTAAAACGAACCCGCTTGTATACGATTTTTCACCATGACGAACCAGCGTATAGATCTCTAAATATTCAGAACTACGTAACATTTCAGATCAACAGACTTACTCAGATCATACCCTTCACTTCAGTAAACATGCGCCAGATCATAGATCTAGACATCTCACAAACAGATTATGCAAATACATAGTCATTTCAGGTCTAGATATCTTGATCCATCATTGTATTCATAGGTGCATCATTATTTCAGATTTATCAATCAACTGAAACTCATTCGATGCACATATACTTCAGAGTGAAGTATTCATTCAATATTCATGCACACTACATCCTTTGCACTATGAGCTTCTTCTCCTGATATATTTTAAGCCTTAACCAATACCATGAGCCAAAACCACACAAGTGCCGATGGTATTCTTGGACGGAATCAAATAGACGACAAAACGCTCAATAATATGGATAAAACCATGGTAAGGACCCCTGGTATCATAAATTTAGAGCGTAAAGACATACGCTACTTTGCTTCTTCATCTCTGCATGTATATGTGACTTTGACTCAACAACTCGTGTATAGTTCCTTAAATATGTACTTTATCCATCTTCTGCTAAAACACTGTGTTTCTCCAGAAACCATATACTTCATATTTTACAAGTGATTTTCCATCAAGGACAACATATACAATCATAATGAATCATAATGCAAACAATATCCCCCTTTGGAATTGATGGAAACCACGTTCGTGTTTGATCACCACAACCTGTAGATACCTGATAGATACATCAACATAAGACATAAGCATTATTCAAACACCAAGATTCTCTCCCCTTTGACATCAAGAGTAAAGGGAGAAGCGATGCCAACACGATATTTCTCTAAATTGACCATGCTCCCCCTAAGCACATGTTGAATCTGTAGAACATGACTCTATGACCTTTCTTATTACCAAGGACTCATACTTGCATCAATGATCCAACCAAGTGGATTTACACATTTGACTCAAGTACCCAACCAAGTGGGTTTGCATATTTTAATAAGACTATACTTGACAGAAAATGACAATATTCACATTACAGGTCTCAACATGACCTTTACATCAAATTACTTATATGAATTTTTATAACCAAGACCAAGGGCCTTAAGAGAGAGATCATAATTCAACAAGCCACATAATGACAACAATGCATTATTCTTAGCAAGGCTAATTCTCCCCCTAAACTTGTGCATCTTGAACACTTTCAACAACCAATTCATCAAAGCATCTTCATCAAACATATAAATATAAAAGAAAGGAAATGAAGGTTTAACACCAGAACCATAGATAGAACCCATCAACTCCTGAGAAATTGAGCCAAACAAAATTTGTTCTAAAAGCTAACCCATAGATTTCATGACAGCAAGATCCACACACGACTATATAGAGAGAAACTCGCGTATATACGGGACTAGGATACATGGAACTTGCGTACCGATATTAATCTTTTGAATTTAAACAAATCAGACTAGTGAGGCAAAGACAACTCTGAGCTTCATTTTGAGGTATTCAAATGCTTCTCTGGGAAGAGGCTTAGTAAGTATGTCAGCAACTTGTTCTTTAGAAGGAACATAGTCTTATTTAACCTTTTTCTCAAGCACCTGTTCTCGTAAAAAGTTACACTTTATAGGAATGTGTTTGGTTTTGGAATGAATAACAGTATTTTTCGAGATACCGATGGCACTTGTATTATCACATTGGATGGAGATGGGAGGAGAAAATTTAATTTGAATATCTTGTAACGTTTGCATCATCCAAAGAAGTTGTGTGCAACATGATGGATCAACCGCTTATTTTTCTTCTATTGTAGATAAGGAAATGGAACTTTGTTTCTTACTGAACTAGGATACTAATCGGGGCCCCATATAAAATGCACCACCACTAGTTCTTTTCCTATCATCAACATTTCTTGCCTAGTCTACATCTTTGTAAGCATGAAGAGTAAGATCAACATTCTTGGGATACCATAGACCAAATTCTTGATTTCCTTGTAGATATTTCAATATTCTTTTTACGGCATGAAGATGTGACTCCTTTGGATTGGCTTGGAATCATCCAACAATCCCAACTACATGAATGATATCTGGTCTTGTCCCGATTAGATAAAGCATACTTCCAATCATAGATCTATACTCTGGTTGGTTTACCATGGGAGAATCATCATGAGAACTGATGTTACATCGGGTCACCATTGGAGTGCTCACAGTTTTGCAGTCTTCCATCCCATATTTCTTCAGGATCTGTTTGAGATATTTTTCTTGTGAGAGAAATATGCCATCATTTTCTTGTTGCACTTGTAGGCCAAGAAAACATATTAGTTCCCCAAGTGAAGACATTTAAAATTATTGTTGCATAACAAAAGAAAATTTCTGACTCATGGAATCTTCATTACTCCCAAAAATGATGTCATCAACATAAACAAAAATAATTAACTGTTTATCATTCTCAATTTTTGTGTATAAGTTAATGTTTGCAGATCCTTTTGTGAAACCTTGATGTTGAATATATTTGTCAAGATGATATTACCACACATGAGGAGCTTGTTTTAGACCATATAGGGCCTTTTTGAGTTTGCAAACAAGTTTTTCATTATTTCCCAAAATGAATCCTTCTGGTTGTTCTATATAAACTTCTTATTCCAGATCACCATTGAGGAAGGCTTATTTCTCATCCATTCGATAAACCTTGAATTGTTAAAAACTTGAAAATGCAAGAAAAATTCTTATGGCTTTAAGTCTAGCTACAGGTGAAAATGTTTCTTCAAAGTCTATACCTTCTTGTTGAGCATACCCTTTACAAACAATTCTATATTTGTTTTTAATTACATCTCCATTTTCATTTAACTTATTTTTGAATATCCATTTTATTCCAATAACATTTTTATCATGAGGTCTTGGGACCAATTCCCAAGTATTATTATTTTCAATTGGATCAAGTTCTTCATTCATGGCATGAATCCAATTTTCATCTTTACTAGCTTGATTTACATTATGTGGTTCAATGGTGGATAAGAATGCAAGATAACTCTGAGATCCTACAAGAGTTCTTCTTGTTTGAACCCCTAATTCCTTTTCTCCCAAAATTTGAGATTCTGGATGATTCTTTTGAACATACCTGGATGGAGCCTTTTCTGGTATATCTTCTTCTGGTGCTTCATTGGGTTCTCCTTCTATATTGTTTTTGTTTTATGAGGGAAAATATACATCATCATCATCCTCATTTGTTTTTGTTTCCCTTTTTGGAGTTGTGAGAGATTCATCAATTACAACATCAATACATTCAAAAATCTTCCGAAGTATTTTATTGTAACATTTGTATGCTTTACTTCTAGAAGATTAACCAAGAAATATTCCTTCATCTGCTCTAGGCTCAAACTTACCAAGTGTTTTGTCATTATTTTTTATAAAAAATTTGCTTCCAAAAACTCTAAAATGCTTCACAGTGGGAATATTACCATACCAGAGTTCATAAGGAGTTTTATCACTGTTTACACGAACATGAGCCTTGTTGAGAATATTTACTGCATTATGCATTGCTTCTCCCTTAAAGGTGTCACGAGTCCCATATTCATCAAGCATAACATGAGCCATTTGTTGAACTGTTCTATTCATTATTTCTGCCATGCCATTTTGTTGTAGAGTTACAGCTACATAAAACTGTCTTTTTATGCCATATTGTTCACAGAAATCAAATAATTCATTTGATATGTATTATCCTCCTTAGTCAGATCTAAGGCATTTGATTTTTATATCTAATTCATTTTAAACCAAAACTTTGAAGATCTTAAATTTTTCAAATCTGTCATCTCTATGTTTCAATAAACCAATCCAACACATTCTAGAAAAGTCATCAATGAATAGTATATAGTATTGTTCTCCACGAGGTGAATTTTTCCTCACAGGACCACATAAATCAGTGTGTATAAGTTCAAGAGTCTTACTTGCTTATCCTTCTTTGACATTAAATTTCACCCTGGTTTGCTTACTGAATTAGCATGATTTTCATATGGTACTTTCGGGTAGAGTGATGTTGTGTAGATCACGAACAACTTTGAGCCTGCTTGATTTGCTTATTTGAGAAAATCTCAAATGTCCCAATATTTTGTGCCATAACTATTTTTTTGTAGATTTACCTAGATAAAATTTCTCTTGGTCACCTTTCAGTATATACAGATTGCTTAGTGTTCTTGTTCCTTTTATTACGGTCTTTCCTTTGTCAATTTCACGAACCACACACTCTGTTGAATGAAAGACAAATGCATTTCCTTGATCACACATTTGGATCACACTCAACAAGTTATGCTTTAATCCATCAACATACATAAAATTGTTAGTTTTAACCTTTTCTTTTAGGAAAAAAGATCCTTTACCCTTAATGATAGTGGGAGAGTCATTTCCAAAAGTAACATTCTTTTCCTTCTCTAATGCATTGTATGAAATAAGTTTATCTTTATCACCTGTCATGTGTTTTGAACATTCGTTCTCAATGTACCATTGATTTTCTTCTCCTTCTGAAAATAAAGCTATGCCGCAACTTTCAAACTGTAAGTCCTTCTTTCTCCATACCTTGGAATTTGTGCATATTGTTCTTTTGGCTGAAGTTTTATCCTGCATTTAGATTCTTCATGTTCAAAGTTATTGCAAAATGAACATTCAATTTCATCTTGAAGAGGACAAAAATTGTTATAAGTATTCTTCTTTATTCTTGTCTCATTTCTTTGCTTTTTTTCTTTTCTGGTCATGATGGTTTTGTATGCAACACATTGAGCATCTTTGTGACCAAAATTGTGACATGAGAAAAATTTTCCATTAAAGAAGAAATTTATGCGATCATAGAACACTCTATTGTTGTTTACCTTTTGATTGATATTTCTATTATTGTTCATCCTTGAAGTTGAGTGATCATGCTTTACCTTGAAATTCTCTTTGTTCTTTTGCTGAGTGATGAAGATTTGATGGCTGGTTTTTGCTGCATTTAGATAGCTTGTATCTGAGGACTTTTCTTCCTGAGAAGATTCACCGATCCAAGACCTAACTTCACAAGAGGAGAGCATTGAACCTTGATAATTTCATCTAAGGTTTCAAATCCTTTATCAAATCTAAGATTTAAAGTTTTTACTTTCTCAAATTCCTTTCTTAGACTTACTATTTCACATTATAATTTCTCATTGTGCTTCTCCTTTTCTATGAGTTGATTCTTTAGAGTGTCTATGGCTATTTTGTTTTATTCCAAGCATATTTTGAGTTGATTGATTTCTTCAAGAAAATATTTTTCTTTTAAAGCATCCATAAAAGTATATTTAGCCTCACTAGTGTCTTTTTCAAATGCCATGAGCAGTCTAATATCTTGATCAGATTATCCTTCTTCGCTATTTGATAGATCATCACTATCTTCATGAGTATAGTAACTTTTTCTATTAATAAATCGTCTCTTATTACCTTTTGCTAAATATTTTCCCTTTTCATGATTATCTCTATGAGGACATTTAGCAACATAATGACCAACTCTTCCACAAGAAAAACATTTGAAATGAAGCTTACCACTGAATCTTCCAGTGCCAAGTTGAAGTTTGTTTACAAAATTTACCTCAACTTCTTCCGATACATACCCTAATTCTTTTTGTTCTTCCTTGTCCTTGCCTTTTGCATTATCTCTAAAAGTAGCTTCTTTGACTTCAGATGGACCTCCTTTCCTCATTTCACACGTAATCAAAATCCCATGAAGTTGAACAATAGTAAGAGTCTGTAGATCCTGCTTCTCTTCAATAGCATACACTTTTGACTCGAATTTAGGAAGTCAGAGATCTTAATACTTTTTTTCTACAAGAGTGGTAAGTCTTATGACATCACCCAAATTTATTATATGATTTATGATCTCATATAGACGTAAAAAGAAACTAGAAATACTTTCATCATTATCCATTATGATATTTTCATATTGAATTCTGAGAGTTTGTATTTTATCACCTTTTACCTTGGCATCATCCTCATAGCTCAAAATGATTTTGTCCCATATCTCCTTTGATGTATTTAACTGTATAAATTTGACAAATTCTGATTCAGTCAGACTTCCCAAAAATGCATTCACAGATTTTGCATTGGTTTCATAGTTCTTCCTTGTTTATGGATCTATTGGAACTGCAGCTGGATATTGGTAATTGCCTTCAAATATAGCCCAAACATCTGCTCTAAGAGACTGAAGATAAGATCTTTTCCTTGTCTTATAGAAGATTAAATTGTTTTCATTGAAGAGTGTTGGTCTCATAGATTTTTTCCCATATTGATTGCTCATCTTAGATGATCTTCCTTCTAGCGATTAAGCTTCTTCAAAAGGACCTGCTCTGATACCAATTGTTTGGGAAAATACTGAGAGAGAGGGGGGGGGGGGGGGGGTGAAACAGTATTTACAAGAATCACAATCTTTTACTTTACTTTTACTTATTTCTATACGTGACTTTTATTAGCCCAAATAGCGTATGTACGTGGTTATCCTAAAAGAAACTTGTGCATACCCAATAACTTACTATTCAAATAAATATTCAGAAACGTTACTTAGCCCAATTCATCAGTTATACATCAGATAGCTAAGTAGTAAACATGTGCAGTAATAACAGAATAAATCATCACACAAGGGCATCACACATGAACACCAAGATTTAAGGTGGAAACCCAAATCAGGAGAAAACCACTGTTGTTGTCGTCTCTGTCTTCAATATTTATTATATAAAAAAATGCTTAAAATGTTGTACTAATGAATACTCATATCAGTAAGTAGGCATCCAGTAAAAGGCTGCAACCTTCTCTCGTTCTCCAGCTGCGGCTGGAAGGGAGCTCCAACCCCCTGATCTCGTTTACCAGCCACTACTGGAAGGGAGATACAACCCCATGAAAAAAACATGAGCTTCTACTAGCAGGAAGCTTCGACTTCCATACTAAAGGCTTCAACCCTCAGAACCACTGCAAACCACGTTTCATAAATTTTCACACTGGATCCACCAACTTCAACACAACTCAATTTGTAGATCAACACCAATAACCATAATCAAAACTTTAAACAGAATAGTGAGATCATTATAACCAGATCACAGTAATAAACCCAGACTTGTGAAATAACATGCAGAATCAACTTCAGCCCTGATCATTCATACAATCAAATGTATACGCCACTTCACTTGTTGCAACCTGCATATATACGCACTTTCCTGCAGACGAACCTGCATATAGATATTTTTATACTTAATTTATGAATATGATTAGACTCAGAACAGATATTAGACATTCAGGCATACTTTGTCAGATTTACAGAACCCTTATTGAGTCAAAAAAATCAATTATATTCAATCACCTAATCACTGATCATATTTGTACATAATCAACTAACAACATAAACAGTATTCAAACAACCTAGATCTACATGAAGACTTCATTGACAGACAATAGAAATATAGAAGAAATAATCAGACAATCTCTTCAGAAATCTTTAGAAAACCCTAACTTCCATACGCGCTTTTGCTGAAATGAACCCGCGTGTATATGCGTTTTCACCGTGACAAACCAACATATAGATCTGTAAATATTCAGAACTGCGTAACATTTCAGATCAAAAAACTTACTCAGATGATACCCTTCACTTCAACAAACATGCACCAGATCACAGATCTAGACATATCACAAACATATTATGCAAATACATATTCATTTCAGGTCTAAAGATCCAGATCCATCATTGTATTCACAGGTGCATCATTATTTCTGATCTATCAATCAAATAGAACCCATTCCATGCAGATATACTTCAGAGTGAAGTATTCATTCAATATTAATGCACACTACATCCTTTGCACTATGTGCTTCTTCTCCTTATAAATTTTGAGCCTTAACCAATAACATGAGCCAAAACCACACAAGTGCCGATGGTATTCTTGGACGGAATCAAATAGATGATACAACGCTCAATACTATGGGCTAAAACCATGGTAAGGACCCCTGGTATCATAAATTTAGAGCGAAAATACATACAATAATTTTCTTCTTCTTTTCCGCGTGTATACACGACTTTGAATGAAGGAACTCGCGTATAGTTCCTTAAATATGTACTTTATCCATCTTCTGCTAAAACACCATGCTTCTCCAGAAACCATATACTTCATCTTTTACAAGTGAGCTTCCATCAAGGACAACATATGTAATCATAATGCCAAAAAATAAAACCACTCTGTTGAGATTGCAACAAGATGATGAGATTAGTGGAAAGAAGTCGCCTTCACTAAGTGGGCCCGCAGGCTATTTTTGGCGCAAGTCTATTTTTAGACTATGTCTATTTTTAGACATGTCGATCATATTCTATGAGTTGCAGGATGCTATTTGTGGATGGTTGGTCAAGTTGGAAAAATATATGGACTTCTATTTTTAGACATATTGGGCTGAATCTATTTTTAGATTGCCAGTCTAAAAATAGATATGTCGAATATTATTAGCTCTTAATAATATTTGGACTATAAACATTATCTTATTCTCTTGGAGCACTTCAGTTAAGTGCACAGATGTGGCACAGGAGCTGACAGAAGGAATTATGCTATTCCCGAGGGTTAAGTGGAGCTATTGCATGGATACTTCAGTTAGAACTCATGTGACAGAGTTTGGTGGAGTTGATTGAGGAAGTTAGTGGAGTTGTATTCAGTTTAACTCAGTTAAACATAGTTGAGCTAGTTGTATCTAGTCTAACCGATTGATACACTAGTGAGAGTGGTGTGAATTAATTATTAATTAATTCACTAATTATTAACTCATTAATCAACTAAAGAATACATCAGTTAACTACAGTGCATGGACAGTTTCAGTGGAGACCAGTGAAGAGGTAGGTGAAAGAGCAGTGTGACTATCAGTTGTGACTATACTGTTGCATGATTTGCAACAACCAGTGATTGGAGATGCTAATGAGGATTGCGTGAGCAAGGCTGGACCAATTCGAGTTCATTCAGAGCCATTCTTCAGCAGTGATTGCGCAGTAGAGGCAGGCTATTAGGTGGCAGAGATTGGAGCATGTGATTTGCTAGATCGGGCTTGATTAGTGTGTAGCAATTGGAGATTTTACTAAGAGCTTGTGAGGAGCTTTGTATAATGATTGTTACATGATCTCTATGACATATAATATACAGATAGTTGGGGGTTTTCAGCTTCAAGCTTTCCCATAAAATACTGTGTTCATATGTGTGATTGTTTATGGTTTTAATGTGCGCATGCGATTGTTTTTATTTCCGCAATTAATGATCAATGGTAGAAGAGATTATGTATTGTGCATGAAGTTAAAATAGTGTGTGATCAGGAGAATATCGGTGAATAATATATCATTTATTCAAATTTATACATGGTATCAGAGCGATATTGATCATTGGAGCAATTGCAAAACATTGAAGCGGTTGAGTTTTGAGCTGGTGGAATTCGAATTTGTAGCAGTGTTTTCTTGGTGTCGAAGTTGAGATGTCTTTCAACGGATTGCAATTGGAGTATGCCCTTGAGGGAAGATCAAATCATATTGCATGGAAGGACAAGATGGAGGTGGTGCTGGATGACAATTGGTTGAAGGAGTTCATAGATGCAGAAATTCCAAAACCTTCTTCTAGTGATGCTGCCGTACTTGACGCATTGCAAAAGAAGACATCAAAGTGTCAAAGAATTCTGTTGGAAGGTGTAAAGGATCACATACTGTCCAGCCTTCATGGTAAAGCTTCTCCATTCTTGATGTGGAAATCTTTAACAAATTTATTCCAAAGCAAGAGCGACCAGAGGAAGTTGGCGCTCAAGGATAAACTCAGGAACATAAAAATGGAGAAAGGCGACAATATGCCCAAGTACCTCACGAAGTTCATCCAATGCAAGGATGAGTTGGGAAGTGTGGGGGTGACTGCAGATGACGAGGACTTGGTGAGCTTGGCTCTCCTTGGGCTTCCGAAGAGTTGGCATTCCTATCAGGACTCTGTCAATGGTTGGGAGAAATTTCCAGGATGGGAGCGACTTTGCTTGTGCAAGAGGAGATAAGGTGAAGTACCAGGGATGGATCTTCATCAAAGAACTTAGATGAAGAAAATTGCGCTTTGGCTGCCAAAGCAAGGAAGGGGAAGAGCAAGAAGAATGCTTCTCAATCCGGTGTGAAAGGCAAGAAGCAGGACATGTCCAAGGTGAAGTGCTTTCACTGTCACCAACACGAACATTACGCCACTAATTGTCCACAGAAGAAGAAAAATAAGCAGGCTGTTGGATCTGCAGCTGGAGAGGCCTTAGCCTCACAGTTTGAGTTGGATTTTTCATTGATCGCATGCTTGGTCTCAAGTATGATGGGTTCAGTGTGGTTTCTTGACAGTGGTGCGTATTTTCATGTGACCGAAGACAAATATTTGTTTACTGATCTGGATGAGAAAGATCTTGGAGTGCACATCGAGATGGGCGATGATGGTAGATATAGTGCGACCAGTATCGGTACCATTTCCTTTGAGAGGGAGTCTGGTAAACCCTTCGTATTGAGGGAAGTGATGCATGTTCGAGGATTAAAGAAGAATCTGATCTCGGTGGCCATGTTAGAAGACAAGGGATATGATGTTGTCTTTAGCGAGGGAAAGGCTTTCCTGCACAGTAAGGCAACTGGTGAAACCCGGAGGATAAGGGTTCGAGTTAAGAACCTTTATCAATTGCAGGTAGATGGCTGTGCAATAATGGCAAGCAAGGCAGAAGGAGTGGTGAGCCGGGATGAGGGCGAGCTGTGGCACAGGAGATTGGGCCACCTTCACCATGGAGCTTTGAAGATCTGCACCAGGTTTCTACTAGGCTTCCTAAGGGTACTCTTGCACAGTCAGATTAGTGCAAGGGATGTACCTTGGGAAAATTTGTGAAAGCCACCTTTCACGAGAAGGATAGTCGCGCCACGACGATCCTTGAGAGAATTCACACAGACGTGTGTGGACCTTTCTCAGCTTCGACAAGAAAACACGTACTATGTGATATTTGTTTCTGATTTTCTCTGAGGCCGGACATCAACCCGTGTTTCGCCAATTTACATACCTAAAGTCTGTGAGTTCAAGGCACCAAGAGAAGGAATCGGGAAGAAGGTGAAGGCTCTTAGAGCGACAATGTAGAATCTACTCCGGCGACCCAAGGACTTTTACATTTGCAGAATTCAAAGAGAGATCATAGTACCTCATCACCCATAGAAGAATGGGTTTGTTTAAAAGAATAGAATGTCGTGGGTGTTGCACGGCAATGTTGCATGATCTGGCCTTCCCATACACTTGTGGGTTAAGGCATGCAATACTGCGGTTTATGTGCAAAACCGTTGTCCTCATAGGATACTTGGCATGAGTACACCCGAGGAGGCGTTTTCTGGTAAGAGGCCTGATATTTCTCATTTGAAGATTTTTGGCTCACCTGTTTACATTCATGTGATGAAGGATGCCAGGAAGAAGCTGGAGCCGATCGCAGAGGTTGGGATATTTGGGGGTACATCGATACACCCCACAACTATCGTGTGTAGGTTTTCCCGCATAAATAAGATCTGTTGTGCGACAGGATATCAAATTTCATGAGGAGAAAGCCATGAAGTGTTCGCTTGAGAGGGAGCCACACTTGCCTGCAGATGAGGAGCTATTAGTTCCTAAGGATGAGCCTCAGGATGTGGATTAGCCACAAGAGGAGGTTCATGGAGTGGAAGAGACCACTCATGCAGCGCCAACCATCAGAGGATGGAAGCGCACTACAGAAGCTGAGAGACTGGCTCAAGATGTAGAGAGGATTGTAGGAGCACCTACATCACAGCACAGACAGAGACATTCACCTGATCGGTATACTAGATATATGGCTCTTATGAGCAAGTGTATCGTGACAAATCCATCCTCTTTCGAGTAAGCTGTGGAGGATCCCACATGGGTAGATGCCATGGTGGAAGAGTATGATTCGATTGTCAGAAATAGTGCATGGGAGATTGTCCCAAGGCGAGAAGGGAAATCAGTGGTGGGTTCGAGATGGATCTACAAAGTGAAGCAAGAAGCTGACGAGAGTGTGGAGAAGTTCAAGGCAATATTTGTTGCCCGAGGCTTCTCACAGATTGAGGGGATCGATTATGAGGAAACCTTTGCACCTGTCGCAAGGTATTCTTCCATACAGATGATTCTTGCTCTCTCAGCGCAGATGGGGTGGCACATTCATCAGATGGATGTGAAGACTGCGTTCCTCAACGGAGTGATTGAGGAGGAGGTGTACATAGAGCAGCCTGAAGGTTTTGTGATCTTCAGCAGCGAGTCGCATGTGTGCAGCCTCAAGAGAGCATTGTATGGGTTGAAACAAGCACCTTGTGCTTGGTACACATGGATAGATAGTTATTTCACCGGACTTGGATTCTCCAAGAGTAAGGCGGATCTGAACCTATACCAGATTGTGGTGGAGGGTAAGTTGCTGATCATTGTAATTTATGTAGATGATTTGATTTTGACGGGTGATGAACTGTTGATACTCTCATGCAAGGCTGATCTTGCAAAGGAGTTTGAGATGAAGGACTTGGGCCTCCTTCATTATTTCCCGGGATTGGAAATTTGGCAGCACAGTGATGGATTGTTTATGTCTCAAGGAAAGTATGCTCGGGAGATACTGGAGAAGTTCAACATGCATGGCTGCAAGCCTATAGACACTCCTCTTCCTGGTGGTTGGAGGAAAGAGGATGCTACATCGGCAGAGGTAGTGGATGCCACTGTTTATCGACAGTTGGTGGGGTCGCTTATGTATCTGGTCAATACACGACCCGACATATGCTATGCTGTTAACCAGCTTTCACAAGCTATGGTTAAGCCTACCAAGCCCTTTTGGAAGGCAGGAAAGCATGTATTGAGATATCTCAGAGGCACATTGGGATATGGATTATGGTACAGACAGTCGGATGAGGTGAAGTTGTGTGGCTTCACGGATGCAGATTTGGCAGGGAGCCCAACGGAAAAAAAGAGCACATCTGGAGGGATTTTCAGTATCGGGTCGACAAAATTTTCTTGGTACAGCAGGAAGCAGAGATCTGTGGCACTCAGTTCAACAGAGGCCGAGTATATGGCAGCGATTTTGGCTGCATGCGAGGCTATATGGATGAGGAAGATCCTGGTTGGGTTTTTCATTTCACACTTAGATCCTACTGTGATATATTGTGATAATCAGAGTTTCATCAAACTCTCGGTTAATCCAGTATTTCATGTTAGATCTAAACACATTGACATCCAATATCATCATATCAGAGATTGTGTGCAATGGAAGATCATGTTACTTTCATACATTCCTACGGAGGATCAGGATGCTGATATCTTGATGAAGGCACTCACCAAGAGAAAATTGAATGTCAACAGGCGGGATAGTGTTGATAATCCTTATGCTGTTGGAGAGAGGGAGTGTTGAGATTGCAACAAGATGATGAGCTTAGCGGAAAGAAGTCACCTTCACTAAGTGGGCCCGCAGGTATTTTTGGTGCAATTCTATTTTTAGACTATGTCTATTTAGACATGTCGATCATATTCTATGAGTTGCAGGATGCTATTTGTGGATGGTTGGTCAAGTTGGAAAAATAGATGGACTTCTATTTTTAGACATATTGGGCGGAATCTATTTTTAGATTTCCATTCTAAAAATAGATATGTCGAATATTATTAGCTCTTAATAATATTTGGACTATAAACATTATCTTATTCTCTTGGAGCACTTCAGTTAAGTGCACAGATGTGGCACGGGAGCTGAAAAAAGGAATTACGTTATTCCTGAGGGTTAAGTGGAGCTATTGCATGGATACTTCAGTTAGAACTCATGTGACAGAGTTTGGTGGAGTTATTGAGGTAGTTGATGGAGTTGTGTTCAATTTAACTGAGTTAAACATAGTTGAGCAAGTTGTATCTAGTCTAACTGATTGATACACTAGTAAGAGTGGTGTGAATTAATTATTATTTAATTCACTAATTATTAAATCATTAATCAACTAAAGAATACATCAGTTAACTACAGCACATGGACAGTTTCAGTGGAGACCAGTGAAGAGGTAGGTGAAAAAGCAGTGTGACTACCAGTTGTGACTATACTGTTGCATGATTTGCAACAACCAGTGATTAGAGATGCCAACGGGGATTGCGTGAGCAAGGATGGACCAATTCGAGTTCATTCAAAGCCATTATTCAGTAGTGATTGCGCAGTAGAGGCAGGCTATCAGGTGGCAGATATTGGAGCATGTGATTTGCTAGATCGGGCTTGATTTATTGTGTAGAAATTGGAGATTGTACTGAGAGCTTTGTGAGGAGCTTTGTATAATGATTGTTACATTATATCTATGACATATAATATACATATAGTTGGGGGTTTTCAGCTTTAATCTTTCCCATAAAATACTGTGTTCATATGTGTGATTGTTTATGGTTTTAATGTGCGTATGCGATTGTTTTTATTTCCGCAATTAATGATCAATGGTAGAAGAGATTCTGTATTTTTCATGAAGTTAAAATAGTGTGTGATCAGGAGAATCTCAATGAATAATATATCAGTTATTCAAATTTCTACACACTCATCCAACTAGGAATGTTATTTAAAACAATCCCTTCCTCAAGAAATATGGAATTTGTGACACTTCTATGAGGCTTTAATTAATTATTATTTATTTATAACGGAAAATATTAACCAGTGGATGTCCACAGTACCCTCCCCCTTAGGGGGAACACCATCCTCGGTGTTCAATAACCATATATAGCAAAACATGCTTTAGACCAAGCATTGTTGATTATGGAGCTTTATATACATAGCCTTGTACAACATTTACATTATATTTACATTTTACTTACTAAAAAAATAAGAAAGGATCCATTTTGTCCACATCTAGTTAACCATTTCGCACGTGGCTTCCTTAGGCCCAAAGTGCCTCCACTGCACTTTGACTTACTCTATTTCTTGATTCTGGAGTGTGAGCTACCTTTGATCTAGGATGCATAGAGGTTTCAGTTGGAACTCTCTCTCTAGTTTTACCTATAACAAAGACCAATTAATTACATGATTAGCATCTTGCACATATATTTTAAGCAATCAAACATGGAAAACATCATGCACTCTAATTGATGGAGGTAAATCCAACCTATATGCCACTCACCATATTATTTCAAGCACTTCAAATGGCCCACAAAACTATGGTGTGAGCTTGGTGTAAGACCAAAATTTCAAGGATCTATTCTTGGGTCTAACTTGTAGAACTCTTTTTGCACTCTATGGTGGTCCGCATATATTTTCTTCCTGTCCTATGCCACTTTTAAATTTCTTCTGATGGTTTGCATTTCATGTCCCATGTATTTCAACATATCAGGCCCAATCAGGACCCTATTCAATGAATTGCTCCAGCTAATAGGAGTATTACTAATCGAGGTAGATATTGGTGGCCACTCGCCTATTCCATTTGGAACCCCACCATTTTTTCTTTTAGTTCCTTAATTGTAGCACAATTTACTACTTTTGGTAGTTTTTCGAGTCCTGAACTTTTGAAGTCATTTTGAGGCCCTAAACAACGTTGTCTTGGAAAACGAGAAAGTTGAAATTTGTAGTCCTTTGATAGATATTTTTAACGAAATATCGTACAGGTCAGGCAAAGATCGTATGCAAAAGTTATGACCCTAGGAAGTTGATGTACCAATTTCCCCAATGATGCCCACAGACTTTTGGCACTTCATCTCCTAGGGTTAGGTTTTTGGATGCTTAGGATTTTCCATTGTTTCTGAATAATAAATAGGCATTCAAACCTCATTGTAACATATTTTATAAGGAATGTAGCTGCCACATCTCTTCTTAGAGATTACTACCATCGCTGGAGCTATTCTATTTCCATTCTGCATGTAAACAATTTTGATTACTTTGTTATTACTGAATTGAAGTTATATTTTCACTGATCTCTATGTTTTTGTTCATATGTGTATTTCATTTCTTTCCTTCATAAATATGGATCAGTTACAACTCCTCACATAAAGTACTTCAAATGGGGTCATTCTTAATGATTCTTGGTACCCATTGTTTTATGCAAATTCGACAAGTGGAAGGTACCCTTCCCACTTCTTTTGTTGGTGATTATATACATTCTTAGCATGTATTCTAGAATTATGTTTATTCTCTCTATTTTCCCATCAATCTAAGGATGATATGTTGTGCTATAATTTATTTAGGGAAATCATCTAGAAACTGCTATAAAATGGGGTATTTCCTTATAATATCACTATCATCATTATTAGTGATGCGATTAACTTTAGTGTCGCTGGATATTTGCAGAAAAAAAAAAAGGAATCCCTTTCTATAGCTTCTTTTGGGTTGCAAGGCTGAAATTTATCTCATCGAAGTGGGTTTTTTCTTTCCATGCAATATTCTATGTTGTCTAGCATCATCTAGGAATTTTATGGTTCTCAAAGTAGTCAACCTTGGTTCGGTATGCATATAACTATTCCATGCTCAACAATATGCTATATGCTGCAAATGATTGCACATTGATGTTTTCCATTGTTGGAATCCCATTTAATTTGATCAGGAAAATATTCATCCAATGCTCAACTCTTCTTTTCATCCCCATGGCTAGTTGAACTAGCTAAGACTCATCATGTGCTTCCTTCTTTAGTGTGAATTTATTAACAAAAATGAGACTGATGTAACTAAAATTTGAATCAAGGTTAATCAAAACAATTTTTTTTTTCACAGAACATACCTTCCATCTCTATAATCACTACCCGATGATCAACTTGAAAATGATCAACTGCTGCATAAATTTTGGGTATCCTCTGAGCTACATCATTGATTGTCTTTGCCTCCTATGCGTTGTACAGTCTATGGCTGACATACTTGGGTTGTGGACATTCTTTCCTTAGGTGATTTTATCCATAAGTAAAACACTTATATGAAACCTTCTCATGAATTTTGGCTTGATCCTAAGTAGAATGGCCTATGCTAGCAACGTTGAACTTCAGTTGGTTTTCTTTCTTAACAAGGTTCACACTTGCTCCCTTGGTTTCCTTTTTTCATTTCCCTTTAAAATTGGAATTTCCCTTGAATCTCCACTCAAATTTATATTAAGGCCTACGCCTAGACTTCTCATAGAAATGCTTCAATTTTAAAATTTCATCCATTAATTTCTTTCCTTCATCAAATTCAATTATATCCTTGAAAGTTTGTGGTAGTTTTCTAACATACCTTTGAATATTTTTTGTCTCTTCCTTAAGGTAGGGAACATACCTAAACAATTATAGGAATTTGATGGTGTGCTCATCATGTTTCATTTGTCCCAATATGATCTCATAGAAATCCTTCACCTTGTATTCAAAGTATCTATCAGATAGATATTTGTTTCTAAAACACTCCTCAAACTCCCTCCATGAAAATTATTCCTCCTTTATTCCCTTTACATTCTTCATATCTTCTCACCATATATCAACCTTGCCTCTTAGGATGAATGTGGTTAAATTTGCTTTCATATTCTATAAGTAATTTTGGATTCAAAAAAAAATCTTCATTCCCAGTAGATAGGCTTCGAAATCCTTTGATTTCCTCATTTCACCATGAAAGGTATGAGCCTAAGCCTTTTTAAACTCCTTTGGTATACTCTCTCTTTCCCCTCTTCTCTCACGATGATGATAATAGTGATGGAGATGCGATCTTCTATGAGTGTCTTAATATTGTTGTTCACGGGTGCTTGATTTCTTTCTAGGAGTTCTTAATAAAGTGCCTCCTTTTATGAAATATTCATTCATGATGACCGGTTCATCTTTCCAGAGATACTCTCATTTGCCCCATCAGTTATTTCCTCTTTACCCAAAAAGTGTCGCATATATTTATGGATGATCCTCCACTCATGTTGCCTCTACCTTTGTAGTTCTGATAATTTTTGTAGTATGACTACATTGAATTCTACTTTCTTTTCTTGTGCTCTGACAAGTCTCTCATTATCAACTTTACAACTTATTTCTTCTCTCAAGCTTCTCAGCGTGTGTTAGGTCCCTACAATACTAGTGTGGCCCCCTTATTTGTATTATAATGTAACCCCCTTATTTTTATTATTGTGCCCCATAGAAGCCCACTATTGTTATTTTTTTTCCCTTACATTATTATTGTTATGTAGGCTCTAATTATATTGTGACCCATTAGACTCCTATATATACCAAGGAGGTCTTTTAAGCTGTATCATCCAATAATTGTTCATATATGTGATGTAAAGGAGTTTCCCCCCATATAAGATGCTAATATTCAAGGCGCTGATTATTTTTTTCTTCTGTTTTGTGATCATAACATTGGTATTTGAGCTTTGGATTCTAGGGTTTCTTTGCTTCAAACAAGTCATCCTGGAATTTTCTCTCTCTATTTTTTTTCTAAGAGGGTTAAGATCCTAAAATTTCTTCCACGTAGTACATTAATCTTGGTGAACTTCACATAAAAATTTCAGATCTTTTTTAACTATATTTTCTAACATATGGTCGTAGAAGTTAGGGTTTCTACATGCTCCAGAATTACGTCTCAAACAAGTGACCTAGGGAAAATCACCATAACTTTCTCTTCGAGCATCGAATTTGAATTTCGTAAAAAGTGATCGGAATTGAACATAATTTTGTTTCTCGTGTATCGATTTCACAATCGAAGTCTGAAAAAACGACCCGTGGAATCCAATACAACTTCACTCTACTGAACCAATCCATAATCTGGTCATCGTGGGAGATTTGGCATAACTTTACCTTGAACAATCCAATCTTGGTCTGACTTATGGAATTGGAAAGTAGACTCAAAGGGATACCATAGGATGTAATTTTAGACCTTGGGAGGCTGAAATTATAGAGATAAAATAGTTTCAAGGTCAGGATCTTAAAAGAAAGAAAAAAGGTGTGTATTTTTTTTTTTCCATAACTTTTGTTTGAAAAATTAGTTTGAAGTGATTCAAAAGGCATAGTGAAGCATAAATATCATTGTTTGATTCCAAAATTCCTTTAAATAAAAAATGAATACACCTAGTAAGAAACTAGAAATCTGTAATATGATGCATGAAGAAGATGAATAAATGCAACATGATATATCAAAATTACGAGACCAAGTGCAACAAATTTCGCTCTCGTAAAGAGAACCAAAAATGAACTGTAATATAATATGGATGGTTTAGAAGAAAAAATAAAAAGGAACATGGAAGGTTTGAAGGATGGTTTTAAAGTAGACATGGATGCAATGAACGTCAAGTTGGAAAGGTTGACAAAGTTTTTTCAAGAAAGGCTTCCTAGTGATGACAATGTAATCCATGAAAATAATGATGAGGAAAAAAGAAATATGAATTACAATTTTAGAAAGTCCATTGTTGGGTTTAAGACTCACCACATTCCAAAGATAAATATGAGTAAGTTTTATGGAAAGGATATTATAACATGGATACTATAGATGGAGCAATTATTTGATCTACATGACGTGTTACACATACACAAGGTACACATTGCATCTTTATATTTAGAACAAAATCAGTTTGTGTGGTATCGATGCGATTGTTCTCATAAATCAATTTTCACTTGGAAAAATTTTGTGGAATATTATCAGGATACAAAGAGAAATACCTTCTTTAGCCAATTGATAAATCTCAAACGAAAGGGTTCAATGGGGGAGAACATTAAGGACTTATAAAGATTGAATATCAAGGTAAATGTTATTCCAGAGGAGCATGGGATTGATGTATTCATAGGGACTTTAAATGATAACATCCAACATGAGTTTTTCCTTTGGGAACCTAATTCATTAAAGAAGGCATTCAAGGTGGCAAGAAAAGTTGAAAGAAAAATTATGGCAACAAGGAAGTCTACCACTCACAACTATAAAGATGGAAGTGTTGTAGCTCCTATCCTCCCACAAACTACAAGGTTGACACCACAAAAATTGGAGGAAAAAAAGAGAAAAAGGGATTTTTTATAATTGTGATAACAAATACACTACGAGCCATAAGTGTGTTGAGAATAAATTATTTTACATATATTGTGAAGAGGGGCAAGAAAAGGAACAAGAAAAATCAAAAGAAGAAGATATACACCAGAAACCAACCCCAAATAAAGAATAAATAAATCCAACCATGTCTTGTAATGCATTTGCAAGAATTACCACTCCTAAAAATCTCAAGATGGAAGGATATATCAAGAAAAAAAAGGTAATAGTATGTTCAATTCTGGTAGTACCCATAATTTTAGTCATTGTAAGATATCAAAGGAATTGAATTTCTTTCTATATCCAACATCAAAGTTTCAAGTGATGCTTGCAAATGGAGGAACTATAAATTTCTTAGGGAAGTTTCACAATATCAATTTAACCAAGGGGTAATATTTATTGAATAGTATAATGCTTTCCATTCCAATGGGTGGTGCTGATATTGTATTATGAGTCCAATGGTTACAATCTCTACGGACGATAGATTTTAATTTTCAAGAAATTTTCTAGAAATTTTATTGGGAAGGAAAGGAAATTGAATTAAGAGGCATCGTAGGGAAATCGGGAAAGATAATAAGCTCTAATGGAATAACAAAGATTTTGAAAAAATAAATCTGAGGAATAATTTCACAATTATGCTCACTAGATATATAAACATCAAAATCATTTGTTTCTCAAGATCTCCAAGGAATCTTGGAAAATTATTCCAAGATATTTGAAACTCCCAAAGGACTCCCATATATTCGTGATCATGATCATGCTATTCACTTGATTCCAGGAAGTATTCCTCCAAACATCAGACCTTACAGATATCCCTATGCCCAAAAGGGGGAAATTGAACGTATGGTTATAGAAATGCTAGAGGAAAGTATAATTCAACCTAGCTAAAGTTATTTCTTTACTCCAGTAGTATTGGTACACAAAAAGGATGGATAATGGCATATGTGTTTGAATTATAGGGAGATAAACACGCTCACTATTAAAGATAAATTTCCCATTCTTGTCATTGATGAAATGTTGGATGAATTACATGGTGAAATGTACTTCACCAAGTTGGATCTCCGTTTATGATATCATCAAATTAGAATGAATATGGAAGACATATTGAAAACATCATTCAGAACTCATGAAGGTCATTATGAATTTTTGGTCATGCCTTTTGGCCTTACTAGTGCACCTTCCATATTTCAAGGTTTGATGAATTCCATTTTCAAACCATTCCTTAAAAACTTTGTGTTTTTATTTTTTCATGATATACTAATCTACAACAAGTCTTGGAAGTATCATGTTCAACATGTTGACAGGGTGTTGAAACTATTGGAGGAGAAACAATTGTATGCAAAATCCTCCAAATTTTTCTTTGGGGTACAAGAGGTGGAATATTTGGGTCATATTGTATTTCATGAGGGTGTAAAGGTCAATCCTAAGAAAATTAAATCCATCAAGGAATGGAAAATCCCCATGACCCTAAAGCATCTTAGAGGATTTCTTGGGTTGACAAAGTATTATCTCAAGTTTGTTAAGAATTATGGGAAAATAATAGCACCTTTAACAAAATTACTAAAGGAAGATGTATTTTTGTGGACTTCAGAAGCAACTAAGTCCTTTGAACATATTAAAGAGCCAATGTGCCAAGATCTGGTTTTAGCTACTCCAAACTTAACAAAAACCTTTATGGTGGAATGTGATGCCTCGGGAAATGGAATTGGTGTTGTTTTAATGCAAGAATGAATAAATGGTGCCCTCGCCTTCCTGGTTTTTTTTGGGAATTGGCACATGTGAAATTGATTGTCCTTGGTTTTTCTACTTTTATGTGGGTGTCATTTTTGTCTCGGCCCTACCTCTATTATGGCGATGATCTCTTATGGAATGCTACGAAATATACGATGTAACGTTTTGTAGTTCCTCCATTTATAAGAGGAACTTAAAAAAAAAAAAAAAAATTATAGTTCCTCCATTTGCAACCATCACTTGACATTCTGGTGTTGGGATAGTAAACAATTCAATTCCTTGGCTACCTTACAATGAATAAAATTATGGGTACTACCTGAATCAATCAACACTATTACCTTTTTCTTGTTGATATGTCCCTCTATCTTGAGAGTTTGAGGAGTGGTAATTCCTGCCAATGCATTACACAATATGGTCGGAATCATTTCTTCCTCTTCTAGGGTTGGTTCCTGGTGTATATCCTCTTCTTGTTCATTTTCTTCTTCCTCTTCACAATCTATGTAAAATAGTTTCTTCTCAGCACACTTATGACCTTTAGTGTATTTGCTATCACAACTGTAGCAAAGCCCTTTTGCTCTTTTTTCTTCCAATTGTTGTGGTGTCAACCTTGTAGGTTGTGGAAATCTAGGAGTAGCAACACTTCCCTCTTTATAGAAGTGAGTGGTAGGCTTCCTTGTCGCCATAATTTTACATTCAATTTTCTTGCCAACCTGAATGCCTTCTCCAATGAATCAGGTTCCAAAACGCGAACTTCATGTTGGATGTTATCCTTTAAAGTACCTATGAAGAGATCAATCCTGTGTTCCTCTGGAATATCAGTTACCCTTATATTCAATTTTTTGGAAGTCCTCAATGTGCTCCCCCACTAAACCCTTTTGTTTGAGATTTATCAATTGGCTAAAGAAGGTGTTGCTCTTTGTATCCTCATAATGTGCTATCATTTCCTCCGTAAAAATTGACCAATGACAATTTTTTTACGGGAGAAAAGCCATCAATACCATACAAATGTATTTTGTTCTAAATATAAAGTTGCAATGCGTACCTTTTGTGTGTTTTGCACGTTATGGAGATCAAAATATTGCTCCATCTATAGTATCCATGTTACAGGATCCTTTCCATCAAACTTCCTCATATCCATTTTTGGAATATGGTGGTTCTTCCCGCCAACATTAGATTTTATGAAATCACGATTAACATTTATTTTGTTCTCATCATGAGTTTCCTCTACTATATTTTCACCATTAGGAAACATTTCTTGTATCAACTTTGTCAAACCTTCCATGTCTACTTTTATATCATTCTTCATGTTTTCCATTTTTTCATCGATCTTAGCTTCCATGTCATCCATCTTAGATTCCATGCCATCTATCTTAGATTCCACGCCTTTATTCAAACCATCCATCTTAGTTTCCATGCCTTTCTTCAAAACTTCCATGTCATTTTTTGTTGCTCTTTGTGAGATCGAAATTTGTTGCACTTGCTCTTGTAATTTTGATATGTCATGTTGCCATTCTTTGTCTTCATGAGCCATAGTAGAGCCTTCTAAAGGCTTAATGGGTGTTGAATTATTTTTAGGGGCCATTTTAGAATCCAATACTAATATCTAATCTAGAATATGCCCTTGCAATCAATTCAACTTGATTCTTCAAACAAGACTTATGCAATTCAGGAAAAAAAATACACACCTTTTACTTGCTTTTGAGGAGCTCTATATTGAAATTGAATTATCTCAATAATTGCAAATCCTCAATATCTAAAATTTGGCCTTGTAGTAGCCCTCTAAATCTTCTTTCAAATTTCACAAGTCTGACTTGATTTGGATTCTTCAAGGAAAAGTTATGTCCAATCTCCCACAATGACTCAATTATGGAATCGTTTAGTAGAGCGAAATTGTACGACTTGCCACAAGTCACTGTTTCCTCCTTTGGCTCTGAAATTGATAGACAGAAAAACTACAGTCCGTGTAATTGTGGCCACTTTTTACATAATTCCAATCCAATGCTCAGAGAGAGAGTTATGAAGATTTTCCCATGATAACCTCTTTGAGATGAAATTTAAGAGCCTGAAACAAACCTAACTTCCACAAATCATATCTCCTGAAATATTGCGAACCAAGCTCTAAAATTTTGTGATGATTTTCCTTGGGATTTCATCTTTTCCCTCTAAACATTTCCGCTTCTAAATCTTCGTAGAAAAAATTTAAAGAAAAAATTTCACGATGACCTGTTTAGGTTAAATTTAGGAGCCTGCAAACAGCCCTAGCTTCCATAGATCATATCTCCGAAAATATTGCGAACCAAGATTTGAAATTTTGTGATGATGTTCCTCAGGATTTCGGCTTTGCACTCTAAAAATTTCAGCTTCTGAGCCTTCGTAGAAAAAAATTATAGTGAAAATGCCATGATGACCGGTTTGGAGCAGCGAAAACCCTAGAATCCAAAGCTCTGATACCAAATGTTGTGAAACCAGCTCCAAAAATAGAAGAAAAGATATATCAATGCCTTAGAAATAAGCCACTTCGAGGGGGAAACCTCAATACCCCGTACATGAATGAAAAATTCTTGGATGATTCAAATTACAAAACCTCCTTTCTATATGCCAAGGTCGCAGAGCCCACAATCGTGGTGAGGCCACTGCACTGAAATCCTAGCCCAGGCACAACAATAATAACAATATGGAGGTTATAGGGGTACAATAATAATAATAAGGGGGTTACACTAACAACAATAATGGACTATACTAATAATATAGGGACCTAACAACAACCATACAAACAAATGTCCCTCAAGCAAGCTAAGAAGGATAATAAATTATCTCCCTAGTACTATGGTCCTTACAAGGTGCTGCAAAATATTAGTACTATGGCATACAAATTGGAGTTGACTGCATCTTCCCTAGTACACCTAGTTTTCCATGTTTCATGCTTAAAGAAGTTTATCAATGATAAGCTCCAAGTTCAAACAATATTTCTATAACTTGACGAGGAACGGAAAATCATATTGTATACTGAAGCAATCACAGACACAAGAACCTGACAACTACGAAATTGATCAATTTCAGAGTATCTCATTAAGTGGAAGAAATTACCCACTGAATATTCCACATGGGAGGATGATAATTTTATACATAAGCATCCAAAACTAATCAAGCACTGAGGAAAACACTTTTTTTAAAGGATGGGGATATGTTTAGCTCCCTAAAATACTAGTGTATGCACCTTATTGTTATTGTTACTGTACCCCCCTTGTTATTATTGTTGTGTCCATGTAGCCCCCATATTGTTATTGTTGAGCCCCATAGAAGCCCAATATTGTTATTTTTGTGCCCTAACATTATTATTGTTATGTAGGCTCTAATTATATTGTGACCCCTTAGACTCCTCTATATACCAAGGAGGTATTTTCATGTGTATCATCCAAGAATTGTTCATTTATGTGATGTAAAGGAGGTTGCCCCCTCGAAGAGGCTAATATTCAAGTCGTTGATTTATATGTTATTTTGTTATGTGATTTGGTTGCATAAAAAAATTTCCATCCAATCATGAGAGTTTACCCTTCCTCAATGTTCAATTGATATTTCCTCTTCATGTCCTTGTGGTCATCAATTGGAGCTATACTACACCATTTTACTATTCCTTCATTGGTTTGTTGGTTCTATAGTATACCACCCTTTGTTTTTCACATTGTCCTTAATCTTCATCTCTTTGAGCCTTAGTGTATTTTATCTTATGTGTTATCATAGACACACACAATTTTTAGATCTTAACAAAATTTATTTGCATAATAAACATTGCCACCTTACCCTGTTGAAGGGAATTTGTTGTTGTAAAGCTAGGAGCAACATTACACCTCAATTAGTGCATTATCATTAGTAAAACGTCATTACTATGCCACATGAAAATATCATAATAAAATATACCAAAACACACATAATCAATATGAAAATATCCATATTTCTAATGTTCAACACGAGGCTTTAAGGCCTCACTAGATCTCCCAAGGTCTAGTGTCGAACCCTCACTTGTTAGTTCTGTGATGATGCCCTTCTAGTACAAGTGTTGAACTCGGAAGCTTTGATACCACTCTGTAACATCCCCCCAATAACCCCAGCGTTAACTAGGATAGAATGAGGCTATTACTAAGTTGATATGATCTCCAAAGTCCTGTTATGGAAAAAGGGTATAAATTTTCTCTTTCTTTCACACTTGAGAAACTCAAATTGAATGATTTTGTCACATTCATCTTGTTGATACATTTATGATGGTATAAATTTTACTCCAATGCGACTCCCGAAACTAAAGATATGGTCATCCATATATTAGCCACTTAATTGTACCACCTTGAAAACCTACCATATGGCACCTGCATGGTCCCCACGTGGCACCCATGTGGCAATCCCAGTTAGCCTCTCTCTCTGCCACATGGAAATATCACTATGGTTGTCGACATGTTCGTATTGGTCACATAATACCCCTCTATATAGTAGGCATGACCTAACCTGTCACACTTATGCACTATTTTAAAAATGTTACAAGTGCAGGCCCCTCGAAAGCCACATCACCCCCAAAACATTCTCCCTATAAATAACTCTTGGCGCTCCTCACCATTCCTTCCGTGGAAGACCTTTCCAAGATTACATAGATCCTTTTGGACCCCACTTCCAGCATGTCCAAACACCCTTTCTCAATCCAAACCTCTCACATAACCCTAGTCACTTCCCTTACGACGGAATTCACACTCTTAGGATGACCTGGCCCCTTTTTAACTTTCAAGGTGACGCGGTTGGCCTACGAGGCCTCCCTGCACCCAATGGTTGAGAACACTCCATAGTCATTAATAGTTAAATCATGGAACGATTCTAAAATATTTATTTTACGATTCAAATTATGCCCACCATATCTATGGTATGAAAGGGCTCAACCCTATATTGGTATAGAGAAGGAGGGGGGTCTCTCATTCATAGTTTTAGGACAAGGGGAACACCCAAGGAAATGAACTCTTGAATGAGCGCAAATTCCATTTGCACATTGTACACAATAGTCGGCCCTGAGCCTTCATCATGCTTTTGGTGAATAACCTCTTCATCAGGCTTAGAACATCACACAAATATTTTCAAGGATATTAACTCGTTAATTAAGCTTATCAAGAGTGCACTAGGAAGTATAATACTCGCAGCCTAACCTATCCTGCAAACATGCAATTATACCAGGAATTTATAGTCTCATCATTTTTCTTGCAGTCAATTTATTAATTTGCAGAGATCATCCACCTCTTCACACACAGGTCATGTAGATCAAATTGCAGACTTGGGAATATCACATGAATAACCGTTCTTGGAGGAAGAAATTCTACAACATTTATATTCATAAAATCCATAGTAAAAATAAGCATTCCATAAATCCTGTACATATAATAGTGGCATTATTGTTCATGCAGGAAACAACACCTCATCATTAACATAGTGTTGTTTCAACACAATAAACAAAGAAAATTTTAGGAAAAAACACATAACACGAATATATACTTATATTATAATAGATTTGAAAACTGAGAGTGGGACTCTAACTCTCCACCCAACAATAGAGAAGTTACAACCATATTAACTTGTAGTTGTCACACCTGATCCAAATTCTAGTGCTTGAGGTGGAGTGCTTTTGAGGGAAAATTCACCAATGTTACAACTGAAATAGGATGCCTCAAGTCCACTTGTTAGGTTCCTATAATATTAGTGTAGCCTCCTTATTGTTAGCCCCTATTATGATTTTTGTTCCCATTTAGCCCCCATATCGTTATTCTTATGCCCCATAGAAAACCACTATTGTTATTGTTGTGTCCTTACATTATTGCTTTTATGTAGGTTCTGATTATATTGTGACCCCTTAGACTTTTATATATACCAGGGAGGTATTATCATTTGTATCATCGAATAATTGTTCATTTATGTGATAAAAAGGAGGTTTAACCCTCGAAGAGGCTATTTCTCAATTCGTTGATCTATATTTTCTTCTATTTTGTGAGCTAGTTGCATAACATTTGATATCAAAGCTTTGGATTCTATGGTTTCGCTGCTTCAAATAGGTCATCTTGGAATTTTTGCTATAATTTTTTTTTCTACGAAGCTTCCAATGTTGAAATTTTGATCACATGGAGCCGAAATATTGATGAACTTCATATAAAAATTACAGATCTTGGGTCACTATATTTTCATATATATGGCCGAAAAAAGTTAAGGTTTCTGCATTCTCCAGAATTCAGTATTAAACATGCGACCTAGGGAAAATTGTCATAATGTTTTTCAAGAATCAGATTTGAATTCTGTAATATGTGCCTAAAATTGAATGGACTGTAGTTTTCCTATATTAATTTCAGGGTTTAAGGTTGAAACAATGATACATGGAATCTGTACAATTTCGCTCTACTGAACTAATCCATAATCAGGTCATCGTGGGAGATTTGGAATAATTTTATCTAGAATAGTCCAATCTATGTTTGACTTGTAGCATTGGAAAGAAGACTCAAAGTGCTACGGCGATGCTAAATTTCATAGATACAACAATTTCAATGTCAAGCTCCAAAAAGTAATAAGAAAAAGGTGTGTTTTTTTTTTTTTTTAAATTTGCGTAAGTTTTGTTTGAAAAAACAGTTTGAGGAAATTCAAAGGGAATAGTAAAGCACATATATCATTATTTTCTTCCAATATGCCTCAAAACAAAAAAAAATGGATACTCCCAATAAGCAACTAGAAATCTCTACTATGACACGTGAAGAAGAGGAAGAAATGCAACATGGTATATCAAAATTACAGGACCAAGTGCAACAAATTGTGCTTTTACAAAGAGTAACCACAAACGAATTGAAAGCAATGATGAATGTTGATATGGATGGTTTAGAAGTAAAAATAAAAAGGGACATGGAAGGTTTAAAGGATGGTTTAAAACTAGATGTGGAAACAATGATGAATGTCAAGGTGGAAGGGTTGAAGGAAGGGTTGACAAAGTTGTTGCTAGAAATGCTTCCTAGTGGTCAACTTTGATATATGAGGATACAAAGAGAAACACCTTATTTAGCCAATTGATCAATCTCAAACAAAAGGTTTCAATGGCGGTGCACATTGAGAACTTCCAAAAATTGAATATCAGGGTAAATGATATTCCAGAGGAGCATATGATTGATGTCTTCATAGGGACTTTAAAGAATAATATCCAACATGAGGTTCACCTTTAGTAACCTGATTTATTAGAGAGTGCATTCAAGATGGAAAGAAAAATTATGGCAACAAGGAATTCTACCACTCACAACTATAAATATGGAAGTGTTTTTTCTCTTATCCTTCCACGGCCTACAAGGTTGATACCACAACAATTGTAATAAAAAAGAGTAAAAGAGCTTTGTTACAGTTGTGATAAAAAATACACTAAAGGTCATAAGTGCATTGAGAAGTTATTTTACATATATTGTGAAGAGGAGGAAGAAAATGAATAAGAAACATCAAAATAAGAGCATAAACACTAGGAACCAACCCCAGAGAAACAATAAAGGAATCTTAACATATCTTGTATTGCATTGGCAGGAATTAACACTCCTCAAACTCTCAAGATAGAAGGATATATCAAGAAGAAAAAGATAATAGTGCTTATTGATTCAGGTAGTACCCATAACTTTATTCATTGTAAGATAGCCAAGGAATTAAATTGATTTCTATATCCAACACCAAAGTTTCAAGTGATGGTTGCAAATGGAGGAGCTATAAATTTTTTTGGGAAGTGCCATAATATCAAGCTAAACATGGGGAAATATGTCTTGAATAGTCCAATGCTTTCCATTCCAATGGGTGGTGTTGATGTTGTACTAGAACTCCAATGGTTACAATCTTTGGGGACAATAGCTTTTAATTTTCAATAATTTTTCTTGAAATTTTTTTGGGAAGGAAAGGAAACTAAATTAAGGGGTATTACAGGGAAACCAGGGAAGATCATCATCTCTAATTACATGACAAAGTTTTTTAAGAAAGAACAATTGGTCGTAATTTCATAATTATTCACTTGATTCCAGGAAGTATTCCTCCAAACATCAGACCTTACAGATATCCATGTGCCCAAAAGAGTGAAATTGAACGTATGGTTGCAGAAATGTTAGAGGCTAGTATAATTCAACATAGTCAAATGTCTTTCTCTACTCTAGTAGTATTGGTGCACTAGAAGAATGGATCATGGAAAATGGTTTCAGATTATAGGGAGCTCAATAAGCTCACTATTAATGATAAATTCCCCGTTCCTGTCATTGATGAATTACATGGAGAAATTTACTTCACCAAGATGGATCTTCATTCAAGTTATCATCAAATTAGAATGAAGGCTGAAGACATACCAAAAAAAACATTCAAAACTCATGAAGATCATTATGAATTTTTGGTCATGCCTTTTGGCCTTACTAATGCACCTTCCACATTCAAAGGTTCGATGAATTCCATTTTCAAACCATTGCTTAGAAAATTTGTGTTAGTATTTTTTAATGATATACTAATCTACACCAAGTCTTGGAAGGATCATGTTCAACATGTTAACGGGGTGCTCAAATATTGGAGGAGAAACAATTATATGCAAAAACCTCTAAATGTTTCTTTGGAGTACAAAAGGTGGAATATTTGGGTCATATTGTATCTCACGAGGGTGTTAAGGTAGACCCTAACAAAATTAAATCCATTAAGGGATGGAAAATCCCCATAACCCTAAAGTGTCTTCAAGGATTTCTCGGGTTGACAAGGTATTATTGCAACTTTGATAATAATTATGGGAGAATAGTAGCACCTATAACAACATAACTGAAGAAAGATGCATTCTCTTGGAATCCAAAAGAAACTAAGGCCTTTGAACACCTTAAAGAGGAAATGTGCCAAGCACCAGTCTTAGCTGCATCAAACTTCACAAAAACCTTTATTGTGGAATGTGATGCCTCGAGAAATTGGATTGGTGTTGTTCGAATGCAAGATGGAAGTCCATTGCTTCTGAAATTCGTCAAATCAAGGGAAATTATTTACACAAGCCTATTTATGAGAAGGAAATGTTGGAAGTACCACACACACTAAAGAAATGGCGACCTTACCTAATGGGAGGACACTTCAAGGTAAAAACAAATCATGATAGTAATTTTTGGAACAAATATTATCTTTAGACGAGCAGCAAAAATTGGTCACATAGATGTTGGATTATGAATTTGAAATCATCTACAAAAAAGGGAAGCAAAATGTTGTTGCAGATGCACTCTCAAGAAAGGATGAGGATGTGGAAGCATTACTCTCTTCCATTTCTACTATCCAACCTAATTGGATCACTGAAGCAAAGGATGAATGGAAGAATGACGAAGAGGTGTGGAGACTCATTAAAAAGTTGCAGCAAGATCCCAATACATTTGATACATTTATCTAGAAAAATGCTTCATTATAGTACAAAGATTGCTTATATCTCTATAAGAATTCCCAACTCAAACAAAAGATTTGTTTGGAATTGCACACCTCCCCCTTAGGAGGGAACTCATGATTTTAAAAAACTTACCACAGGGTCAAGAAGGATATTTTCGGGATGGCATAAAATCAAATGAAACAAATGGAAGATCAACATTGTAGTGAAATAAGTTTTGATGTAGGTGGCTGGGTATTTTTATGGCTACAACCATACAAACAAATATCACTCAAGCAAGCTAATAAGGATAATAAATTATCACCCAAATACTATGGTCCTTACAAGGTGTTGCAAAATATTGGTAACGTGGCAAACAAATTGGAGATGCATGCATCTTTCCGACTACACCTAGTTTTCCATGTTTCATGCTTAAAGAAGGTTATTGGTGAAAAGCTCCCAATTTAGACAATATTTCTAGAACTTGATGAAGAAGGAAAAATCGTGTTGGAGCCTATAGTAGTCACATAAACAAGAACCCAAAAACTACAAATCGATCAATTTCAGGGTATCTCATTAAGTGGAATAACTTACCCCCTGAAGATTCCACATGGGAGGATGAGAATTTTATAGAGAAACATCCCGAACTACTTAAGTGTTGAGGACAACACTTTTTTGAAGCAGAGGTGAATGTTAGGTACCTATAATATTAGTTTAGCCCCCTTATTGTTAGTCCATGTTGTTATTTTTGTGCCCATGTAGCCCCCATATTGTTATTGTTGTGCCCCATAAGCCCACTATTGTTATTGTTGTGTTCTTACATTATTGTTATTATGTAGGCTCTGATTATATTGTGACCCCTTAGAATCCTATATATACCAAGGAAGTCTTATCATTTGTATCACCGAATAATTTTTCATTTATGTGATTTAATTGAGGTTAGTGCTCCCTCGAAGAGGCTATTTTAAAGTCATTGATCTATATTTTCTTCTATTTTATGAGCTGGTTGCAAAACACCACTCTACCTTCAACCACTGGCTACACAAGATTTCACTCAATATTTTAAGTCATAAATAACATCCATGCTAAGATATCACAATATAGAGGGTCTATATTCACTTTCAGGAGAAGAGATTCCACATTAAAGGAAGGTTCATTAGTGGATAATCTACTAACGAGTAAGAGACCTCTCTAGGTGGTTCATCAGTGAGTCAAGCATCAAATGTTCAACCCTAAGGCTACTCCCAGTGGCTCAACATCCCTCACAATCACCTGAGTGAATCTTACCAAACCAGTAGGTTCATTAGTCCACAAGCTTCCAGTGGGTGCTTCAACCTTACAGGAAAGACATTTCTCTTTGTAATTCTTTTACCCAACAATCCACTATGAGGGTTCTTCAACTAGTTTTTATCTCTCTAGATCTTGATTTATATAGATCTGGTCATTTCTCTCTCTCTTTTCTCACCTCCACCCTTGGAGGAATTTTTATTACAACATTATCACGGTTTACTCTCTTCTTTTTCCTACATCTATGCATTATAGGGTAATCAAAATGTGTCTTCCCTTCCACTACCTCTACGCGTTATGAAACCAACTCACAAAATAGAAGAAAAGATAGATCAACGACTAATAAATCAACCTCTTCGAGGGGGAAACCTCCTTTACATTACATAAATGAACAATTCTTGGATGATGAAAATGACAAAACCTCCTTTCTATATATAGGGGTCCAAGGGGTCAAAAGATAATCATAGACGACATAACAATAACAATGTAAGGGCACAACAATAACAATAGTGGGCTTCTATGGGCACAATAATAATAATATGGGGACTACATGGACACAACAATAAAAATAAGGGGACCACACTAACAATAACAATAAGGGGATAAACTAGTATTATATGGTCCTAGAGTGCCCCTCTCCTTCAAAAAAGTGTTGTTCTCAATGCTTGAGTAGTTATTGATGCTTCTGTATAAAATTCTCATCCTCCCATGTCGAATCTTCAGCCGATAAGTTCTTCTACTTGATGATATACTCAGAAATTGATCGATTTTGTAGCTGTAGAGTTCTTGTTTCCATGACTACTTCAGGTTCCAATATGATTTTTCATTCCTCATCAAGTTTTTGGCAATATTGGGGCTCCCGCTTATGAGGTTCCACTACCGCGCTATGATGATAAGAATAGAGCAATACCACTTGCGCTTATGAGGGTTCCACAACGATGGCTGCACTTAATGTAGCTGCACTTAATGTACGACAGTTCTACTTCCTTCGACAGGTCAGGTCTTATTAGGTACGCGGTCTCTGGTAAGGAGGGGCTATATTGAGCAGCAGGTGAGTCAGGACGATAGTGAGAATGTCGGGTGAGGTGAGCAAGGCCGATATAGTGAGTGAGGCATTATAAAGCTAGTAGTTCCGTATGGGCCAGTACTCAAGCAAATTATGAGCTACACTCTCTTCTGGCTTTGCACTATGTTAGTATGGCCTTCTATAGGTGTGTGGTAGTGTGTGTGTCTCCCCATAAAGAAACAGTAGAATCCATGTGAGTTGGTTGGAACTTCCAAAACCTCATCATGAACTGGGAGCTTGTCACTTATAACCTTCTTTAAGCATTAAACATGGAAAACTGGGTGCACTCGGGAAGATGCATGAAGCTCCAATTTGTATGCCATAGTACCAATATTTTGCAACACCTTGTAAGGACCATAATACTTTGGTGATAATTTATTATCCTTCTTAGCTTGCTTGAGGGACATTTGTTTATATGGTTGTAGCCGTAAAAATACCCAGTCACCTACATCAAAACTTGTTTCGTTGTGATGTTGATCATCCTGTTGTTTCATTCGATTCTGTGCCAAAGTGAGGATATTATTTAAGAGTTTGAGAATTTGTTATTGATGCTCGATGTGATCTTCCACTGCTTGAACCTTAGAATTTATCTTAAATATGATGTGATGGAGGGTGGACGATATCCGTAAAGTGTCATCAATGGGGTCATTTTTGCTACAGTATGGAAGGAAGTGTTATACCACCATTCAGCTAGAGGTAACCACTTGACCTATTGTGTTTGTTTATCAGATACAAAGAAACGAAGATATCCTTCCAAACATTTTTTCACTATCTCATTTTTCCCATCATATTGAGGATGATATGATGAGCTATGAGTTAATTGAGTACCCAAACCAGAAAATAATTTCATCCAAAAATTTCTTGTAAAAATGGGATCTTTGTCACTTATAATAATCTTTCGGTTTCCATGTAGCTTTTGAATTGTTTCCATAAATGCAGTAGAAAATATATTGGATTTAAATGAATGAGATAATGCACAAAAGTGTGCATACTTGGCAAGTCTATCAACTACCACCACGATGACACTCTTTCCTTCGGACATGGGAAAACTTGTGGTAAAATCCATGAAACCTACTCCCAACGTTGACTTGGAAGGGATAAAGGTTGTAACAGACCTGGTGTCTTAACTGTCTATAAATTTTTGTCGATGTTCTATGCTTGATGCAACTTTACTTTTACACCCAATATCATATAGCAATCACATAAACAATAAAGTAAAATGTTGATAGAATATACCAGTAGATCGACAGAAGACAAGCCAGAAATATATAAGTGTGTTGGTGCATTACAACGGTCAAAAGGATTCTTCAACCAGCAAAGTCTCAATATGTTCAACCAACCAGCAATGTCACATAACCCTCTTGGACAACCAAACAGTCAACTCAAAAGTCAACGTTGTCAGTCAATGGTCAACGCAATCAGAGACAACAGCTATGTCAACACCGAAAAGTTAAAGTCAACATCTAGCCTCGAGAATAGTGCCAAAAAATGTGGATTAGGAAAATCAAGCTTTTGGGAGAGTTTCAGGTCCTTTTGACCTTGCGTTTACCAAATTCAACGCTGGTCAAAGTTTGATGTAGAAACCCTAGACCGAATTCAGAATTGTGTTTCTGCTGGAATTTTCCCACGTGTGGAGAGAAGAACCTCCAAGGTCATGGAACCAACCATATGAGGAGAGAGAAATGTGTGAGGATGAGAGATGAGTGAAGATGTCCTCCAACGTTGGCCAATATATATCCATCAGTGAAGGTGTGTGACACAACTGCTAGGGCACAAAACCTTAAGGCCGACCTGCACATATTTTGACTAAATTCAAAATAAATGTTCTTCTCATCGGATCAAGATGATCTTTAGATCGATCTTGCACCTCTCTCAAAGAGGAATCCAATAAAAATATTGATATCTTCATCTGAGAATCACAACATGGATTTTGGACCTAGTTGTCCAAAATTAACACTCCCTCTCAACTAGGGAGAACTCCATCCACCTATGCAATCCAAACATCGTGCGTCATCCCGCTGTAACTTGCTTTATTGGCTTATTTATTTCAGAACAGAAGTGGGTCAGTCACAAAGAGATCATTCCCGGCTAGCAGATTTAGCCCAGAGATCCGAAACCTCTATAGGACTCACAAAGAGTCTCATACTAATCCTAAGTTGGTTTACCTGACCCGAAGTCAGTTAGAGGTCCGAAACCTCACTATACTTGATCCCAGATCAAGTGGTTGGATCGTGCCATCCTAGATAGAGAGTACGACAATGTCTGATGTGTCCATCAGTCTTTGCTACTAGTCTCTAGTTTTTCCCACCTCACTGGCCAAATGAGAGGTAGTTCCCATGAGCCCTGAACTCAATGGGTAGGATGCATACGGGGCACAGATAATGAGAGGTGAACCAACTCAATCATCACAAAAGTGCATCAAAAGCACACCAACAAGGTTCGGAAAGCCTAGCCCTGTGATTTCTTATAGCTCCGAGAAGCTATCCCCAAAGCCCCCCAGAGCTCCCAGAGCTCATCGTCCAATAGTACCCTTAGCATAGGGTCGTTCCACGATACCAAGACTCTCACGAAAGGTTAGGAACTTGACCTTCCCCAGGGACTTTGTGAGAATATCCGCGACCTTCTCATCAGTTCCTATATGGTCGATCCTTACGACACCTTGCTGTACCATATTCTGGATAAAGTGGTACCTGATATCAATATGCTTGGATGGATCATGGAACATGGGATTCTCGGACAATTGAATCCCACTCTGGTTATCACACAATATCACTATGGTATCTAGCACATGCCCAAACAACTCACTGAAGAACTTTCGCAACCAAACTGCTTCACAATAGGCCATACTCACTGTAATGTATTCGGCCTCCGCGGTGCTCAAAGCCACCGACTTTTGCTTCCTACTCATCCATGATATCGAAGCATATCCAAGTGTGAAGCATCATCCCGATGTGCTTTTACGATCCACCACACTGCCAACCCAATCAGCATCAGTATATCCAAGGAGTGTCATGCTCCCGACAGTGTATCTCAGCCCATGGTTTATCGTGCCCTAAAGATATCTCAATAGATTCTTGGCACCAACCCAGTGAGTGTGATGAGGCTCAACCATATGTTGACTCAAATTGTTCACTGCAAAACATACATCCGAATGGGTGTTCACTAAGAACATCAGGGCCCCTATGATTTGATGATACTCAGTAGGATTTGCTAACACGAGACCAAAAGCACTGCCACTCAACTTCTTCAAGTTGAGCTCCATCAGTGTCAACACGGAATTATAGTCCATCATACCAAATCTTTCCAGAAGCTTCACAATGTATTTTCCTTAAGAAAGGAAAATCTCGCCAGGTCTTTTCTAGACCTCTAAGCTTAGGAATTAATGCATCAGTCCTAGGTCCTTCATCTAGAACTCAATAGAGAGCTCCCTCTTGCACTGATGAATGAGAGGGTCAGCACCTATCAGGAAGAGGTCGTCCACATACAACACCAGAATGAGAGGCTTCTCTCTATCAACCTTGAAGTAAAGTTTCAGATCACCATTACTACGAGTGAAGCCCAGCTTCATCAGGTAGTTATCTATCCTCTCGTACCAAGCTCTGGGTACTTGCTTCAACCCATAGAGGGATTTCTTCAACCTACAAACATGGGTGTCCTGATCCTAGACTTCGAACCCAAGAGGTTGCTCTACATACACCTCTTCCTTTATCGCACCATGTAGAAATGTGATCTTCACATCCATCTGATGAAGACTCCATCCTTGCGTAGCATCAAGGACTATGATAGATTGGATGGTGGTATATCGGGCCACAGGTGCAAATATATCATCATAGTCTATGCCTTATTTTTGAGAGAAGCCTCGGGCAACGAATCTTGCCTTGAACTTTTCAGCACTTCCATCAGATCCATCCCTGATCTTGTAGAGCCATTTAGAGGTGAAAACTACTTTGTCCTTCGGTCTTGGAACCACATCCCAGACATCATTCTTCATTTTGGACTCATACTCTTCATGCATAGCATCCTTCCATACTTGATGCTTTACGGCTTCCTCAAAAGATCCAGGCTCATATTGTACAATAGTACTCATGGCTGCTAGATATCCTTGGTATCTATTCGGCTTCTTGATTTCACGGAGTGTCCCTCGACATCCTTGAGGGTGTCCCTGAGCCATGATGGTCTCTTCCCCAGTGAAGTAGGTGGATCAATCGGTTCCATTGGTTTTTCAGCATCAGGCATCGTCTCATCCTTCAATTCTTCTTGATTTCCAGGCCTTGCTTCATGATATTCCTCAGATGTCGGAAGATTGAATACTTTCCGCAGGGAATCAACTTCGTCAAAGGTAGCATCGTGGCATAACTCCACTTCCCTTTGACTAGGCACATAGACTCTATAGGCCTTCGAAGTTTCGTTGTAGCCCACAAACATTCCCTTCTTCCTAGAAGCATCCAGCTTGCTCCTTTTCTCTTTTGGCACATGAAAATAAACAGGACATCCAAAAACTCTAAAATATGAGACGTCAGGTTTCGTACCAGTGAAAACCTTTTTGGGAGTTTTGGAGTCCAGAGCAGAATGCACATAGCATGGCACGGACAAATTTTACAATGGTCATGTTCTTTCGTATAGCAATGCCATTCTGCTCAGGAGTATAGACAGTTGTGGTCTCCCTCTTGATTTTGGCTTCTTTGCAAAAAATTTCTTGAACTCGTTCATCTCATATTCAGTGCCATTATCGGTCCTCAATATCTTGATCTTCTTCCCTGTCAGATTTTCCACCAAGGCTTTGAAGGTACTAAACCACATGAAAGCCTCACCCTTCTTCTTCAAGAAGCATATCCAGGTTTTGTGAGAGAAGTCATCTATGAATGTTATATAAGAAGAAAATCCTCCCAAGAATGTCACGGGCAGCATCCCAGACAGATCATAATGTATCAATTGCAAGACATCATATGTCTTTGTGACATTTGAGGGAAAAGGTCCCCTTGTATGCTTTCCTTTAGCGCAACCCTGACATACACCTTCATGATTATTTGAAAACTCGGGCATCCCTGTTACCACCTTCCTTGCTTCGGGAAGGGCCTTGTAGTGAAGGTGTCCAAACCTTGGATTCCATAGTTGATTTTTTCGAATAGTATCACATGTCATGCTCACAGTGGACTTCCTCCAACCTGGTAGAGTGTATCACCTCTAAACCCAATCATGATAGCTTCCTTGAAGCTCTTCTTCCATATGCGCACCTTCCCATAAATGAATGCCACATTGAAACCTTTGTCTTCCATGGCTGATATGGACATGAGGTTCTTCTTCAAATTAGGTACATAGAGTACATCCTGCAAGAGGAGGACTTGAACTTGAGACAAGTGGAGGGTCATAGTCCCTGTCCCTTTCATGGGATATGTGGCATTGTCTCCAAGGATAATTTCCAGATTAGTATCCTTCTCAACCATATCAAAAAGTGCTTCCTTGAACCCAATGATGTGCCTTGAGGCACCACTATCTATCAACTAGACATCCATAGTGTCGGGTGTAGATGCAGCAGAGAGGGAAGATACAAGAATGAATTCATTTCTTTTATCAACAACATTTGATTCCTCATACCTGGAATTTCTTGACCTTTTGAAAGGTTGAACAATTCCACTAGAGGGAGCCTTCCTCTTTCCCTTAAACCTATCGTTCCTTTGATTGCCATTCCTCTGATTGTTGTTGTTGTCATCATCATTGGGAGAATCCTTCTTGACAGGGAATTATCTAGCATAGTGACCTGGCCTATGACAAGTGTAACACTTGCCCTTATTTCCTTGGGCCCCTTTTCTTCCTTTGTTCCTTGGACCACCAAAGTTCTTCTTTCTAGAATGAGCAACGTAGGTAGCATTTCCTTCATTTTCATACTCCTTCATCCTTGTCTCTTCGTGTACGCATCTTGATAGTACTTCGTCAAAGTCAAGTATCACATTGTTATTGAGAATGGTAGCGTTGAACACATTCCATTCAGGTGGGAGCCCTCCAAGTGCAGGGAGTACCATTTCTCGATAAGCTATTTTCTCCCCAATAGCCAACAGATTGTTCTTGATCTCGGTCAGCGTTAAAAAGTATGATTGAACAGACTCATCCCTGCCTTTCTTCAGATTCTTCAATCGATTCTTAAAGAATAGGAATTGATTCACATTGTTGGCCTTGAACATGTGGACCAACTTATCATACATCTCCTTGGATGTGCCCAGCTCGGAGATGTAGGAAACCGGACTCTTGTGAATTGAGTCCTTGATCATCAGCTTTGCTTTAATCTCCCCCTTATTATACTTTGTTTTGGCAGCAACAGTTGCAGTGGATGGAGGTTCTTGGATTTTACCCTGCACATAATCCATGACATCTTGTTCTTCCAAGTTAAGATCCAATGTCATCTTCCAAGCATGGAAGTCATCCTTCCCAGTCAATTTGTCATCAACCTTAAAGCCATTGTTCGGCGATTGCTACAAACTAGGGCTTTGTCTTCACCTCAACTATGATACCATGTAAATTTTTGTCGATGTTCTATGCTTGATGCAACTTTAATTTTACACCCAATATCAGAAAACAATCACATAAACAATAAAGTAAAATGTTAATTGAACATACCAGTAGATCGACAGAAGACAAGCCATAAATATATAAGTGTGTTGGTGTGTTACGACAGTCAACGGGATGCTTCAACTAGAAAAGTCTCAATATGGTTAGCTAACCAACAATGTCACACAACCCTCTAGGACAGCCAAACGGTCAACTCAAAAGTCAACCCAAAAGTTAACGGTGTCATTCAATGGTCAACGCAAACAACAGCAGCAGCTAGGTCAATGCTAAAAATTCAAAGTCAACATCTAGCCTCAGGAATAGTGCCAAAAAATGCGGATTAGGAAAATCAAGCTTTTGGGAGAGTTTCGGGTCCTTTTGACCTTGCATTGACCAAAGTCAATGCTAGTCAAAGTTTGCTGCAAAAACCCTAAGCTGAAATCATAAATGTGTTGTTGCTGGAATTTTCACATGTGTGGAGAGAAGAGCCTCCAAGGTCATCAAACTAATCAAATGAGGAGAGAGAAAAATATGAGGATGACAGATGAGTGAAAATGTCCTCCAACGTTGACCAATGTATATCCATCAGTGAGGGTGTGTGACACAATTGCTGGGGCACAAACCCTTAAGGTCGACCTACACATATTTTAAATAAATTCAAAATAAATATTTTTCTCATCAGATCAAGATGATACTTAGATCGATCTCGCACCTCTCCGAAAGAGGAATCCAATAAAAATATTGGCATCTTCCTCTGAGCATCACAACATGGAGTTTGGACCTAGTTGTCCAAAATTAACACTGTCTCAACTTTATTTTGTTAGAAAACCAAAGATTCGGCCACAAACCTTTGAATGTCAGATTTAAGGCCATCCCAAAAAAAATCCTTCTTGATCCTGTGGTAATATTTTAAAAATCATGAGTTCCCTCCTAAGGGAGAGGTGTGCAATTCCAAAAGAATCTTTTTTTTGAGTTGGGAATTCTTACAAAGATGTAAGCAATATTTATACCATAGTGAATCATTTTTCCAGCTAAATGTTTCATATGTACTAGGATATTGCTGCAATTTTTGAATGAGTGTCCACACTTCTTCATAAATCTTCCATTCATCCCTTGCTTCGGTTATCCACTGAAGTTGGATAATATAAATGGCACAAAGAAATGCTTCCACATCCTCATCCTTTCTTGAGAGTGCATCTGCAACAACATTTTTCTTCCCTTTTTTGTAGATGATTTCATAACCCAACATCTTTGTGATCCATTTTTATTTCTCTTTTGAATATGATCTTTGTTCCAAAAAGTATTTAAGGCTATCATAATCTGTTTTTACCTTGAAGTGTCTTCCCATTAGTTAAGGTCGCTATTGCTTTAGTGCATGTAGTATTGCCAACATTTCCTTCTCATAAATAGCTTTCAATAAATACTTTCCTTTGATTAGATGACTTTCAAAAGCAATGGGTCTTCCTTCTTGCATTAAAACTGCACCAATTCCATTTCCCGAGGCATCACATTCCACAATAAAAATTTTTGTGAAGTCTGGCGTAGCTAAGACTGGTGCTTGGAACATTGCCTCCTTAAGATGTTCAAAGGCCTTAGTTGCTTTTGGAGTCCAAGAAAATGAATCTTTCTTCAGTAATGATGTTATAGGTATCAATATTCTCCCATAATTATTAACAAACTTGCGATAATACCCTCTTAACCCCAAAAATCCTCAAAGATGCTTTGTAGGGATTTTCCATTCCTTAATGGATTTAATTTTCTTAGGGTCTACCTTAACATCCTCATGAGATATAATATGACCCAAATATTCCACCTCATGTACTCCAAAGAAACATTTGGAGGTTTTTGCATATATTTTTTTCTCCTCCAATAGTTTTAGAACCATGCCAACATGTTGAACATGATCCTTCCAAGACTTGTTGTAGATTAGTATATCATCAAAAAATACTACCACAAATTTTCTAAGGAAGGGTTTGAAAATGGAATTCATCAAACCTTGAAATGTGGAAGGTGCATTAATAAGGCCAAAAGGCATGACCAAAAATTCATAATGACCCTCATGAGTTTTGAATGTTTTTTCAGAATGTCTCTAGTCATCATTCTAATTTGATGATATCCAAAACGAAGATCCAACTTGGTGAAGTAAATTTATCTATGTAATTCATCCAATAATTCATCAATTATGGAGATGGGAAATTTATCTTTAATAGTGAGCTTGTTGAGCTCCCTATAATCCGAACACATGTTCCATGATCCATCATTCTTGTCCACCAATAGTATTGGAGCATAGAAAGAACTTTGACTCAATTGAATTATACCAACCTCTAGCATTTCAACAACCATACATTCAATCTCACTCTTTTGGGCATAAGGATATTTGTAAGGCCTGATGTTTGGAGGAACACTTCCTGGAATCAAATGAATAACATGATCATGATCAAGAATAGGTGGGAGCCCTTTGGGAGTTTCAAACACCTTGGAATCAATGTCCAAGAATTTTTGGAGATTTGGAGAAATAGATGATTTTGATGTTTGAACCTCTAGTGACCATAATTGTGCAATTACGCCTCGTTGTTATTTCTTCAAAATATTTTTCATGACATTAGAGCTGATTATATTTCCTGGATTCCCTGCAATACCCAGTAATTCAACTTCCTTTCCTTCCAAGGAAAAATTCAAGAAAATTTCTTGAAAATTAAAAGTTATCGTCCCCAAATATTGTAACCATTGGACTCATAGTAGAACATTAGCACCACCCATTGGAATGGAGAGAAATGGACTATTCAATACATATCCCCCATGGTTAGCTTGATATTATGGCACTCTCCAGAGAAATTTATAGTTCCTCTATTTGCAACCATGACTTGACACTCTGGTGTTGGGTATGGGAAGAAATTCAATTCCTTGGTGACCTTACAATGAATAAAATTATGGGTACTACCCGATTCAATTAGCACTATTACATTTTTATTCTTTATATGTCCTTCTATCTTGAGAGTTTGAGGAGTGGTAATTCCTACCAATGCATTACAAGATATGGTCATATTCATTTATTATTTCTCTAGGGTTGGTTCCTAGTGTATATCCTCTTCTTTAGAAGTTTCTTATTCATTTTCTTCCTCCTCTTCACAATCTATCTAAAATATTTTTTTCTCATCACACTTATGACCTTTAGTGAATTTTCTATCACTAATGTAGCAAAGCCATTTTTCTCTTTTTTATTCCAATTGTTGTGGTGTCAACCTTGTAGGTTGTGAAATTCTAGGAGTAGCAACACTTCCATCTTTGTAGTTGTGAGTGGTAGTATTCCTTGTCGCCATAATTTTGCTTTCATTTTTTCTTGCCAACCTGAATGCCTTCTCCAATGAATCAAGTTCCCAAAGGCGAACCTCATGTTGGATAAAGTCCCTATGAAGACATCAATCCCGTGTTCCTCTAGAATATTAGTTTCCCTTATATTCAATTTATGGAAGTCCTCAATGTGCTCCACCATTGAACCCTTTTGTTTGAGATTTATCAATTGGCTAAAGAAGGTGTTTCTCTTTGTATCCTCAAGCAAAGCCATCTATACTATACAAAATTATTTTTTTCTAAATATAAATTTTCAATGCGTACATTTTGTGTGTTTTGCATATTATGGAGATCAAAATATTACTCCATCTGTATTATCCATGATATCAGATCCTTGCCATCAAAATTCCTCATATAGATCTTTGAAATACGGTGGGTCTTAAATCAAACATTAGAGTCTATGAAATCATGATTAAAATTTATTTTGTTCTCATCATGAGTTTCATCTACTACCATTTCTCCATTAGGAATAATTTCTTGTAGCAGCTTTGTCAAAGCTTCCTTCAAACTTTCCATGTCTACTTTTAGACCATTCTTCATGTCTTCCATGTCACCTTTCAGTTTTTCTTCTATACCATCGATCTTAGCTTCCCTGCCATTCTTCAAACCATCCATCTTAGCTTCCATGTCTTTCCTAAATTTATCCATGTCTTTATTCAAACCATACATCTTAGCTTCCATTCATTTTTTTTACTCTTTGCGAAAGTGAAATTTTTTGCACTTGGTCTCATAATTTTGATATATCATGTTGCACTTCTTCCTCTTCATGAGTCATAGAAGATATTTCTGAGGGCTTAATGGGCGTGGAATTATTTTTGGGGGAATTTTAGAATGAAATACTGATGTCTATGCTTCAATATGCCCTTGTAATCACTTCAAATTGATTTTTCAAACAAGAATTATGCAATTTTTAAAAAAATATACACACCTTTTTCTTGCTTTTGAGGAGCTCGATATTGAAATTGATGTATCTCTATAATTTCGTATCCCCAATATTTGTTCTTTGGTCCTGTAGTATTCCTATGAGTCTTCTTTACAATGCCATAGGTCATACCTAATTTGGATTCTTCAAGGTAAAGTTATGCCCGATCTCCCACAATGACCTAATTATGGACCAGTTCAGTAGAGTGAAATTGTACAATGTGCCACGTGTCACTATTTCGACCTTCGGCTCTGAAATATATACACAAGAAACTACAGTTTGTTCACTTTCTACCACTTTTTACATAATTCCAATCTGATGCCTGAAACAAAATTTATGACGATTTTGCCTCGGTCACCTATTTGTGATGAAATTTTTGGATGTTGCAAAAACCCTAACTTCCACAGCTCATATCAAGATTTCGGCTCCATGTGGAAAAAATTTCAACTTCTAAAGCCTCGTAGAAATAAATAAATTATATATATATATATATATATATATATATATTATAGCGAAAATTCCAAGATGACCTATTTGAAGAAGCAAAACCATAGAATCCAAAACTTTGATACCAAATGTTATGAAACCAACTCTCAAAATAGAAGAAAAAAATAGATCAACGACATATAAATCAACCTCTTTGAGGGGGAAACCTCCTTTACATTACATAAATGAACGTTCCTTGGATGATACAAATGACAAACCTCCTTTCTATATATAGGGGTCCAAGGGGTCAAAAAATAATCCTAGCCGACATAGCAATAATAGTGTAAGGGAATAACAATAACAATAGCGGGCTTCTACGGGGCACAATAATAATAATATGGGGACTACATGGACACAACAATAAAAATAAGGGGACTACACTAACAATAAAAATAATGGGATACACTAGTATTATCGGGACCTAGCACTGTGCATGAGCTATGATGAGAGAAAGTTCGTTCCCTCTGCCAAGTGTGTGTATTTGTATTTATATCCTTTGAGAATTCCCCCAAAAGACTAATTATATGTCTATTTCCCAACTCCATGCCACTCAACCCCTAGGACAACGTAATCCATTCTTCCTTTAATATTTGTTCCTCTTCTTGGTTGTTGTTGGGGCTTAAAGGACACCTAGACCTATCCTCTTCTTTTCATTTAGATTTATTGCTCACTCAACCCAATTAACATCGCTCAGCCAACTAGGATTATTATTTAAAACAACCACTTGATCAAGCAGTCTCCCTCCTCAGGAAATCTGGAATATGTGTTCCTTCTCTTAGCCTTTAATTAATTACCATTTATTTACAATGGAAAATATTAACCAAGGGATGCCACAAGTGTTGTTGGGGACAACGAGTGTGCAAAACAAGGAATAAAACTTAAATTTGTAATGTTGTGCATATTTGTATACATTTTCCCTTAAGATTGGATATATGTTTGATCTGTGTTACCACTCAAACCATCAGGGGACCTAAAAGGGTTTCATAAGAGGACAACTGCTAGGTTAAGGGCAATGGTGGAGGCTTAGCCCACTATCACAAAAACTAAGGCTCCCTGCTCTTTACAAACTTTCACCGATGGGAGGAGTCTCAATGTTCTGGGAAGCCACTTATGACAGATATGTCAATGAATAAGTGTGAAGTGACCCCCAAAACCCTTTCCCTAGGATAAAATAAAAAGTGAGACTTTCTTGCCTTTTAAGCAAGGGAATTAATCTTCTAGGGGAAGGGGTGAGAGAATTGGGGGGAAAGGATGAAGGGAACAACTTGTAGAGGTAATTCCCGATCCATAATATCCTATAAGAAACTGGATTCCCAAATATTCCTTTATGAATAGTCTTTAACAACAAATGCGACCACATGGGACCAAGTGGACCCAACCAATGTTCGGGGATGGAATATAGAAACCAACGATGCTCCTATCCTGGACAAGGTGAGGGGAAAGGATAAAACAAGAATTTTTACTTCAAAAGGTCAAATTGATCCTCCCATATGCTAGCCTTGGGAAACACAGGGAAAAACTTGGTCCTAGAGCTAGGGCTTGAGGTATTGGAATATTCCATGCCATAATTGGCCCAAATTTAGAGGAGAGTGAGGGGACCCACCAACGAAGTTTCTTCTAGGAGATCAAAGTTTTTTCTGTGGCTATATTCCTAAGAATTTGATGCCCTAGGTGATCTAATGGAGCCAGACCTGGGAAGAAGGGGAAAAAATGTGAAAAATAGGGGAAAATGACCACCCTTTTGTGAGGGACCAGTGCCTAATTGACTTTGGGATATGTAGTCAAGGATAATAATGAATAAGAATTCAGTTTCTTGTTCAAGGAGGCCTAGAAAGACAACTTCGTCCAATGTTAGAGGAAAGATAAGAAAAGCGACTTTTAAGCATTTATAATTCATACAAATGGTGAAATATTATCAAGATAAAATTATCTCTAGGACATTTAATTCATATCACAATGTCCCATACATAGATTAAGCTAAATAGACACATAATTTCACATTTCAATCATGCATCAAATAGCCCTAATTATAGAAAAATCTAGTAGTATGCATCAATAAGAAAAATAACATCGAATTTACACTTACAATGTTAGAGAGTATATCCAACCAACATCACATTTGCATATAACAAGCTCCAATATAGAAATAGCCCAAATACATACATCAAAATTAATCCATCATCCAAAAATTTCCACCAAGGAAAAAATGTGAAATTCTCTTAAGAGAGAGAGAGATCCCAAGTCAAGTGATGGTACAAATTTATCCAAATAACTCCAATTTATACCTCTTTTAGGAATTAGATTTAGCCTATGAGGCTACATTAGCCCCTAAAAATAATATAATGGGAAAATAAAACAACTTTTGGTGACAATCCCACCAAACTAGCTCATAAATGGAATAATAAGCCTCTCAGGAGGTAAAATAATAATATGTGCATGTCGTGGGGCCCTCTAAAGGCCAAATAATATCCATAAGTTCCATACTGATGAATAAAATCCTCAAAACATGATGGACAAGTTGTTCTCCAAGTAGTATATCCGGGGTGCTCCCAATGGGTGTGGGTGCACACTGATGACCCCTTGGGTCTCCATACGAGTCGAAGATGCCTGTAGATCCTTTGGAAGGGCTCAAATGATGGAATGAACACTACCATGTCATCATACAAGCCCTGGGACACCTTCCAAATGTGTGGTGACCCTATGGGGTTTGTTGGGCATGGTGTACCAAGCACATCATCCTCATCCCAAAAGTGGATCTCTAGTAGTCTCTAAAAATAGGTGGGGATCAATGGAGTGTTGTTTGCTGTTGTGGAGGCCCATGGCTCTCTACACACACCCTATATGTTCCAATGTAGCCCTCTAGGGGGGTCAGGACCCCATATAGGGAGACCAAACCCAAATTGACACCACTTGCAATCTTGTATAAGATCCAATGCGTTCCCTAGCCTTCTAGAACAACAAGTCATTAGAGTAATCGTGTAAAAGAGCTTACAAACCATAGATAACAAAGTGGGCATTTCATAATAGCATGCCCTTTCGTAGTGAGCTTTGGCATGTGCTAGTGTCCCCAAGCTCCAAAGGGGGTTAACCAAGTACCTTATTAGGTGGTGTCCACCCTTAAAGGGGATAGTATTTCCAAGGTATATCCTTCAAATGGGGGTGGCAAGTGATAAAGACATGAAATGGAGTAGGGAATGAGAGGGGAAATGATGGGCCACATATTGGGGCATAGGGGCATCTAGATAAGGGAAATCCCACACCTGGGTATATAATGTGTAGGAGGGATAAATCGTGATACATGAGGTGCCCCCGATTTGATTTTTCCACCCTTATTTATATGCATTTTCCCTTTTATGAATTTTCTTTAATTAACTGCTCAGGGCTCAAAGGATAAGAGCATGATGTGTCAGATATATTAGTGATTACCCCTTTAAGGTAGGGTGGTTCATTTCCCTCCAAGGGTTGGAAAATCATGGGTTCTTGAATGATAAAGGAGGCTCATCTAGCGCCTATGGAACCAGGGTGATGACCATGGGTATGGGGTAGAGCTCATGTATTGGCTTTTGCCCACGTACTAATTATTTTTTGTCCCGACCATATTTTGCATTTTATGGTACAATTTCCTATTAAATGTGGCCAATCATGCTTTTACTTTGTCTTTTAGTTGCTTGAACCTCTGGGGCATCCTTCCAGGACTAACCCAAGGTGGGGGAAAGGGGATAGGGAGGTTGACCCTATGTGGACCTGGGTGGGAGAAATGATGAATGAGTGGAAAGGGAGTAATATATGTGAATAAATGAGTGGGACCACGTACCCAAAATTGGGGTTTCCTAAGTAGTACCACCCCAGAACCAAATGGTCAATAAAGGAGATCCCATGGGACTAAGATCCAAGGGTAACATCCAAAAGAGATCAAGGGGAAAGGAGCACAAACTAGGCCCACTCTTTCTACCAAATCCTCCCATCAATCCATGTAGAGAAGTATCCATGATAAATAAACCCAATACTCAATTACCAAATGACAAGACATACCTTTAGATTCGGGACACCCACCTTCAAACATACGGTCAATACAGATGGGTGAGGAACTACATGACTGGCTCAGGTGGCAGAGAAGTGGCACAATAAGTTATAAGAAGCCTACAAGGGGCTACTAGCTGTTGGCTGAGGTCCATCATGGAGAAAAAATTTCTCCTAGGGATATCACCCATAAAGTGGTGGGTAACATTTGGCTCCAACTGGGATGTGATCTCTCGAAGAAGTGGGCAAGGCTACTTGAATAGGAGGTCACGAGAACTCAAACAATCATTTTTTCACCGTAGACATGTTATCTACACATGTCAATATTCAAAACCATGAGGCAATGTGTTTTTAACGGTGTCTCATGATCACCCATGCTTAATGTCAGCTCACAAAATCAGCAAGTGATAAAATATGCCATTTTCAAACTAAATGCATCTAATCTATCATGAGAAATATCATATGAGGTTAGTTCTAATGCAAAAATCATCATGCAATGCATCCTACTCTAACATGCATATAGTACATCGTCAAGTATCAAGGAAAGGAGTGATGCGACTTATTATGACCGATTGAGGCCAAAGTTTGTCATTGAGTTTAGCAATGTAGTAATAGTAATCCCCAACTTTCCCATGAATCTTGATGGGAACCAAATCTTTGTCCACTAAAACCAAGTCCCCTACTTTATATTATTTTTTAGTCTTCCACATTTTCCTTGGTTTGTGAGTTTTCCATTTCAGAATACAAACCTCTTGTGAAGGGAGAATGGGAGGAGGTTTCTCAATGTCATGTGCTTCATAATAGGGCCTGAGCTCAATCACATGAGATAGGTAGGTGGGTTATCTATCAAGGATAAAATGGGTCCCATCATATTGAGGGATGGTAGAATATGATAGGTCCATCTAAACATTACCCCCAATAGTGGCTCCCCATTTACTAGATAGAAACATCCCACACACATCAGGAATATCAATGACAACAATATCCATGAGAAGGGATATGTCGGGGTCCCTAGCCAAAGAGACCTTAAGATATTTAATGAGACCCTACACTTCCACAGTTTTGGATTTAAATCCACACACCTTCTTGTATTTTTGGGTGATTCTGAGACCTAATTGTTGCATAACATTTAAAGGCATGATGTTTTCGAAATCCCCTGATTCAAGCATACAATTATGGAGATAAAGGTCATTGACATCCAAATTGAACATAAAAGGTTCGTGTTCGGGGTTACGATCATGAATGTGAATGTTTTGCAAATATTCAGGTAGTTCTTCCCGCTCAAAACCCAAGGACTTCTTAATTTTCTATTGTTGCTTGGGAAGCTTATCAATCTATTTCAAAGGGACAGATACGGTCATCTTCCCAATAGCACCATCCATGTCAATGTTGAGCCCAACATGTTTTTCCTTTTCTTTCTTTTTGGTGTTTCCTCCCTTTTGAGGGACATTTTTAGGTTCAACTTTAGTTTGGGAATCCTTTTTTGGAGGCTCCCTTGAAAGGGATTTCTCTTTAGGAGGTTCTTTAGAGGGGACATTTCTGGGAGGATCATGCTTTGGAAGAGAGTCTTCTTTGTTAGGTTCTTTGGAGGTTGCAGGGTCTTCATTATTGTCTCTTCATGAATATTGGACCCCTTTGAATCTTCCACTAGGCTCATTAGCATTTATAATAGGTTCCTCTTTCTCGTCTTTGGTTTTTACCTCGTTTGTGGGAAGATGTGTGTATGGAAATCCAAGCAAAATGTTGAATACATCAGATTCCACAATATTAGTCTACTCATTCGTTTGATCATCATTACTCTCATTACTCTCACTAGGCTCATCTCCAGAGGATGAATCTTGGTCCACTTCATTGGTTGGAGCTAACATGTTTGGGACTTGAGATGAGCTAGGACTATCTTCCTCACTTTGCTTCCTTGGCAAAGGCTTCCCTCTCGGACTATAACTCAAACTTTGGGCCTTTTCCAGAGCAGTGATTTTGTTCGTATCAACTTGATCTCGTGAATGGACTTCCTGAGTAAGATTTTCCATCTTCTTGAGGATATCCAGAAGGGTTTCCTCATGTTTATCCTTTGATTTCTCCTTCTTAGTCTCAATTTTGGAATTGGGAAGGTCATCAACATTCATTTTTGAGATACAAAGGTTTTATTCAACTTGCATTGCCATCTCTTTAGCCTCGGCCAATGTGGAAGGTTTCTTGTCTCTTAAGGCTTTAGGTGGCTCCCAACGACTTTGAAAAACTTATCAAAGATGTTGGCATCAAAGGGCTTTAGGTGATCAGGGATATCCCAGACAACCCTATCAAACTTTTGAACAAATTACCAGATGTCTTCCCTTTCCTCAGATATTTGATAAAAACTTTCAATGTTGAATTCTCCTTGGGCATTGCAAGATCGAATTTTCATCAATAGGTCTTCAAAATCATCAGAGTCACTAATACATCCTAGAGTAAGACTAAGGTACCATTCTCTAGCTTGTCCCTCAAGTGACAAATCAAAAAGCATCATGATTCTATCTTCATCAAAGATCATCCTAGGGGAAAAGATGCCAATATAATTCTTCAACAAAGTTATAGGCACTCATAGTGGCATCTCCTTTGAACCTAGGTAACCATCAGTTGTACTTTTCAGGTAATGGTTTGAGATCGTCACCCACCTTCGAAGGAGCAAATACACTGACCAAATTTCTTTCACTTTTGGTCATATTTTTTTTGTCAGTGCTAGAAGTCGCTGCCATTTTTGGAGTGAGGTCACTGAATTTTTCAAACTCGAGAAAAAGATTAGTTCCAAATGGTGATGGTTCACACTCCCTTATTCTTGTAGTAGCCCTATTTAAAGGAGGAATATTGTCACCTTCAAGCAAACTAGGCGTTTTGAAAATGAATGGAGTCGTCGGGGGAATAATGAGAGTGTTGTCAATGAATCAATTCCTCGAGGATTCACTAGGGAGGCAGACCTGCTTCTTCCCTGACAACGGCGCCAGAAATGTTACAACTCAAACCAGTAGGGAACCTAAAAGGGTTTCCTAAGAGGACATCTGCTAGGTTAAGGGCAACGATGGAGGCCTAGCCCACTGGCACCACAGCTGATGCTCCCTTCTCTTTACAGAATTTCACCGATGGGAGGAGTCTCGATGTTTTGGGAAGCCACTTATGAAAGAAATTTCATTGAATAGGTGTGAAGTGACCCCATAAACTATTTCCCTCGGATAAAATAAAGAGTGGGACTTGCTTGCCTTTCAAGCAAGGGACTCGATCTTGTAGGGGAAGGGGTGTGAGGATTGGAGGGTGAGGATAAAGGGTACAACTTGTAGAGCTACTTCTCGATCCCTAATATCTTATAGGAAATTGGATTCCCAAATAGTCCTTAATAAATGTCCTTTAACAAAAAATGGGACCACACGGTACCAAGTGGAACTAGCCCATGTTTGGGGATGGATATAGCAACCAATGATGCTCATATCCTGGACAAGGTGAGGGGAAAGGATAAAACAAGATTTTTTACTTCAAAAGGTTAAATTGATCCTCTCATATGCTAGCCTTGGGAAACACAAGGAAAAACATGGTCCTAGAGCTAGGGCTTGAGGTACCAGAACATTCCACCATCGGAATTGACCCAAATTTGGAGGAGAGCAAGGGGACCCACCAACACAATTTCCTCGAGGAGATCAAAGTTTGCCTGTGGCTAGATTCTCGATAATTTTATGCCTAGGTGACCTAATGGGGCTAGACCTGGGTAAAAAGGGGGGAAATGACAACCCATTTGTGATGGACCAGTGCCTTATTCACTTGGGGATATAGAGTCAAGGATAATAATGAATACGAATTCAGTTTCTTGTTCAAGGAGGCCCAGAAAGTCAACTTCTTCCAATGTTAGAGGAAAGATAAGAAAAGTGACTTTCAAACATTTATAATTCATACAAATGGTGCAAGATTATCGAGATAAAATGATCTCTAGGACATTTCATTCATATAACAATGTCTCATACATAGATTAAACTAAATAGACACACATTTCAATCATGCAACAACTAGCCCTAATTATAGCGAAATCCAGTAGTATGCAACAACAAGAAAAATAAGATCAAATTTACACTTACAATGTTAGAGAGTATATCCAGCTAGCTTCACATTTTTACATAAGAAGCTCCAAGACAGAAATAGCCCAAATCCATACATCAAAATTCATTCATCATCCAAAAATATACATCAAGGAAAAAATGTGAAATTCTCTTAAGAGAGAGAGATCCCAAATCAAGTGATGATACAAGTGAATCCAACTAACTCCAATTTATACCACTTTTAGGAGTTTGATTTAGCCTATACACCTACATTAGCCCCTAAAAATAAAATAATGGGCAAATAAAACAACTTTTGGTGACAAGCCCACCAAACTAGCTCGTAAATGGAATAATAAGCCTCTTAGGAGGTCAAATAATAATATGTGCATGTCGTGGGGCCTCCAAAGTCTCAATAATATCCATAAGTGCCATAATGATGAATAAAATCCTCAAAATATGATGGGAAATTTTTTCTCCAAGTAGTACACATGTGGTGCTCCCAATGGGTGTGGGGCCACACCAATGACCCCATAGGTGTCCATAGAGTCGAAGATGCATGTAGATCCTCTGCAAGGGCTCAAATAATGGAATTAACACTTCTATGTCATCGTACAAGCCCTGGGACACTTTCCAAATGTGTGATGCTCCTGTGGGGCCTACTGGGCATAGACAAGCACAACATCCTCATCCTAAAATTGGATCTCTAGTAGTATTTGAACACCATTAGGGATCTATGGAGTGTTGTATGTTGTTGTGGAAGCCCTTGGATATCTGCACACAGCCTACATGTTCCAATGCATCCCTCTATGGGGTCAGGACCCCATATAGGGAGAGCAAACCCAAATGGACACCACCTGCAATCTTGTATAATATCCAATGTGTCCCCTAGCCTTCTAATACAACAATTCATTAGAGTAATCATGTAAAATAGCTTACAAACCATAGATAAAAAAGTGGGCATTTCATAATGGAATTCCCTTCCATAGTGGCCTTTGGCATGTGCTAGTGTCTCCAAGCTCCAAATGGGGTTAGCCAAGTACCTTATTATGTGATTTCTACCCTTAAAGGGGATAATTTTTCCAAGGTACATCCTTCAAATGGGGGTGGAAAGTGATAAAGACATGAAATGGAGTAGGGAATGAGAGGGGAAATCCTAGGACACATATTTGGGCACAGAGGAAACTAGATAAGGGGAAGCCCACACCTGGGTATATAATGTGTAGGAGGGAGAAATCGTGGTACATGAGGTGCCCCAACCTTGATTTTTCCACCCTTCTTTATATGCCTTTTGCATTTTATGAATTTTCTTCAATTAACTGCTCAGGGCTCAAAGGATAAGAGCATGATGCATCAGATATAGCAGTGATTGCCCATTTAAGGTAGGTCAGTTCATTGCCCTCGAGGGGTTGGGAAAATCATGGGTTCCTGAATGATAAAGGGGGCTCATCTAGGGCCTATGGAACCAGGGTGATGACCATGGGTATGGGGTAAACCTCATGTATTGGATTTTTCCCACATGCTAATTATTTTTTTTCCCGGCCATCTTTTTTCATTTTATGGTACAATTTCCTGTTAAATGTGGCCAATTATACTTTTTCTTTTTCTTTTAGTTGCTTCAACCTCTGGGGCATCCTTCCAGGCCTAAACCAAGGTAGGGGAAAGGGGATATGGAGGATGACCCTATGTGGACCCAAAGAGAAAATGTGGACCCAGGTGGGAGAAATGATGAATGGGTGTATAGTGAGTGAAAAGGGAGTAATATATGTAGATAAAGGAGCGGGAACATGCACCCAAAGTCGGGGTTTCCAAAGTAGTATCACCTTAGAACCAAATAGCCAATAAAGGAGATCTCGTGGGACTAATATCCAAAATATATCAAGGGGACAAGAGCACAAACAAAGCTGACTCTTTCCACCAAATCCTCCCATCAACCCATGCCTAGAAGTATCCATGATAAATAGACCCAATACTCAATTACCAAATTACAAGACATGCCTTTAGATTCGAGAGGCGCACCTTCAAACATACGATCAATACATATGGTTGAGGGACCACATGGTTGGATCAGGTGGTAGAAAAGTGGCACAAAAAGCTAGAAGAAGGGTACAAGGGGTTGTTGGCTCCCGACTGAGGTCCATCATGGAGAAAAAATTTCTCCTAGGGATATCACCCATGAAGTGTTGGGTAACAATTTGCAAATGAAATAGATTGTTTATAATTTCATTTGTATGATCTCTTTTAATAGAAAACAAATGCTTCTCCATTGAAGCCTTATAAATCATACTTCAAACATGTTCTAACTTTACTATGAGCAATTGCTTCACAATAAGCACAACATAAAGAATAATTAGGTAAGTGAACTACACGATATAGCTATACATGATAAATCAATAATATAACAGATAATTTACACATTAATATCATATTCATATGTCCACATCAAGTCCTTTACGTAAAGTAGGAGGGGGGGAATTTCTTCGATTAGTGCTCTCACACTGGAAGTAAGACAAGTATTACTAGTGTGTTTATCTCTTATTTGAATTTAAACTTTTTTCCATTTTGAACTTTTATAGATTTAACTGTGCTGGAAAATAGTTGCATAAAGTTGTGAATTTGTGTGGAATGAAGGATGTGCAGAGGAGGGGATATGGGCGGGAGAATGAGGGTGCAAAGGAAGCTTTATTCCGCAGATACAAAATTCGTTTAACTGTAAACAAAAAATTAGTATCTAATATTAAATGAAGTTTCTTTTAATTCCTCTGAGAGAGGAGTGTTATGCGAGACAACGTGTGTGTGGAGCAAGGGACAAAACAAATAATTTTTAATTTTTTGCATCTCCATATACATTTTCCCTTAAGGGTGGATCAATGTGCAATGTGTGGTTTTAAAAACTAGAAACAATCATTTAAAAACTACAAATAGACAACCTTGGTATTCAACGTTTCTGAATACTATGGGAATTTATGATTTCACATATGTGTATAAAATACTTATTATTATGCAATATTAAGTTATGTGTCTTTTTAATGCATGTGAACAAGTAGTGTTGTGCAAGAGAACAAGTGTGTAGACCAAGGAACAAGACTTTCATCCGTAATGTTTCAGTACTCCTTCCGCACATCTCTCTTTTGCATGACAGTACATATTAATCAATTAATAATGAAAGAAGGGGTGCATTTAAACTTTAAGCAGAAATTTAGAATCCAATATTAAATTAAGTGTCTTTTTTATGCATGTGAGAAAGGAGCATTATACATGAGAACGGGTGTGCGAAACAAGGAACATAAACTTTAATTTGTAATGTTTTTCATCTCTGGATACATTTCCTCTTAAGGTTGGATTGATGTGGGCTCATTTTATTAGTATTTTTTACTTATTATTATGCAATATTAAATTAAGTGTATTTTTAATTTGTGTGAAGAAGTAGTGTTGTGCAGGAGAACGGGTGTGCGGAGCAAGGAACAAAAACATTATTTCGCAATATTCTGGTCCTCCTTCCGCACAACAGTACATATGAATCAATTAATAATGAGAAATGGGGGTGTATAAGGGACCTTATTCCATAGACATGAAATTATTTAAACTTTAAGCAGAAACTTAGTATCTGATATTAAATGAAAGGAGTGTTGTGCAAGAGAGCAAGTGTGTGGAGCAAGGAACATAAACTTTAATTTGTAATGTTTTCCATTTCTGACTACATTTCTTCTTAAAGGTGGATAGACGTGGGATTATTTTATTATTCCATACCTCGTCACGAACTATAGCTCTCGCTTCGCGGTCAAAGTGTGTTGACTCTCTACTATTTTCCTAATTTTTTGCAATTTTAACCAAAGTTTTAGGAAAATGTTGAATATTTCTATTTCTTTATATCAGGATAATTCGATGTGCGGTTTTTAAAACTATGTTCAACGACTTGCTATTGTTGGTATTCAAGGTTCTCGAATATTTATTATGCAATATTAAATATATTTATGAATTAAATATTTATTGTGAAATATTCAAGGAAGTGTCTTTCCAATGTGTGTGAAGAAGTGTTGTGCGAGAGAACAGGTGGGTGGAGCAAGGAACATAAACTTTCTTTTTCATTTTTTCGATCCTCTGCATAAATTTTCCATCCAAAAAATTTTCCCGCGCAACTCCCTCCTGCACGAAAGTACATAGTATTCACGACTTTCGTATACTATGTGCATTTATGATCTTACATTTGTGAATTAAATACTTACTATCCAACATTAAATGAAGTATATTTTTAATGCATGTGAAGAAGAGGTGTTGTGTGGGAGAACGGGTGTGTGCATCAAGGAACAAAAAAAAAATCTCCTAATGTTCTGTAGCTCCCTATGCATTTCCACATATCTCCTTCCAACACAAAAATGCATGTTAATGAATTAATTGGTGTTTTTTAAGTTTAGTTTAATGTTTAAGTTCAAGCTAGTATCAATATTAAATGTTATTGTAGGAGGATTTTATTACATGTTAAGATAATTAAAGTGGAAACATTACCTTTTTTAACAAATCTGTAAGAATTTTATATGATGTTTTTGGCTTGTGGAGCTAGTTTACAACTACACGGCTTATTAATAGTTTCACAAAACAACCATCATTTCATAACATTTTAGAGTAAACGAAAATTAATACTACTACAATCTAAATGATATGGTGGATCACTGTGGGCTAATTTTATTTTATATCGGGGTGATTCAATGTGCGGTTTTGAATACTATGTTCAAGATTCTCGAATACTTTTTTTTTTCTAAGTCTGACTAATTTCTATTATGTATAAAAGTATTGATACAAAACTGCACCAGCGTCAGCTTTGTAAGCCTGAGCGCTGGGCTTGATAGTCAAGCAAGGCAAGCAAAGTCTAGACTGCCCAGAATGGGAAACCTGTCCTTTAAACCATAAAATCTGAACCGCCCATGAGAGGGAAACTGGTTTTAAGTTTACAAAAAATAAAATGACACCATAGCTAAAGAAAGTAAACTGCCTGTTCAGCAAAGCATTATAGCTAAGAAGCTTAAGATTTCTACATAAACAGAACAGAAAAACCTGAGAGACGATGCAGCTGCTATCCATGAGTAGGAGAGGGAGACTCTTCGGTAATTCTGCAAGCATACATATTGCTTCGTTCCGCCTGGCTTTCGCTGGGAGCACGTCCTCCATCTGTGCGCTCGGTCTCCATGATGGACTCATGCTGAGGAGCAAAGGGGGCTGGAGCAGCTCGAGGGGAGCTGGAGCTGAGAGGGGGAGCAGGCGAAGTCGAGGAGCTGGGCGGAGCTATGTTGGGGACTTCTTCCCGAAGAGTGACTGTAATGAAAGCTGTAAGGGTGGCATTGCAGGAAGTGCATTCAAACCGTAGCTCAGCACGCTGAGAGGTTTGACGAATGGAGGGCCGGAGGGGACGAGGAGAAATGTGGGGAAACTCATGAGTGGAGGGCGGAGGGGCGGAGAAGGCGACAGGAGGCAAGACAGGGTCGACCTCAAACGCAATAGCAGGAATAGGAGGCGGGCGCCGTTGATTGGAATGCCCACGGCTAGTGCCTCTTCTGCTTCTCATATGCTCGCAGAGGCGAGGCATGGGGACCGGTTCAGGGCTGGGCTCTGCAAAATACACAAAACTGACCGGGGAAGAATGAGAATTCTGGGCGCCACGAGGAAGAGCAAAAGAAGCAGGAGCAAGACCACTGTGATCACTGAGCAGAGCAGAAGAGGCTGGAGCGAGACCACTGGGTGGAACAGAAGAAGCAGGATCAAGACCACGTCGATTGCACCACGGACTGTTGGAGAAGTGGTAGTTCGGGTCCGGCTCGAAACAAGCATCGATCGAACAGCGCCTCCCCGTAATTGTTTTAACACTGGCCTCAATGCATCCAGGCGAGCAATTCGCGTGCAACGGAGGAGGAGAACTGTAGCCGCCCTCCACACCATTCAAGCCTCTGCAAATGCAATCCATGTCGAGAATAACCGCCATAACCAGGAGCTGGTTGAGCCGATCGAGATAATGAAACTTCGCGCAGGGTGGTGAGTAATTGCCATAGTTATTATCTGTATCGGGAGCCACATGGGCTACCCAGGCCGAGTCCATCGGGAAGTGCACGATGTGCCACGTTCCCAGATGGTCATAAATCACCCGCATCCGGTGAAGATTCTCGAATACTTATTATGAAATATTAAATACATTTGTGAAGTAAATATTGATTATGCAACATTCCTTCGGTTATTGCTTTGAAATATTTTTTTCCATTTTAAACTTTTACAGTTTTAGCTATATCGGAGAGCAATTGCATAGAGTTGTGAATCTGTGCAGAATGAAGTATGTGTAGATGAGGGGGTATGTATGATAGAACGAAGGTGTAGAGTGAATTTGATTCTATAGACATGAAATCAATTTAACTTTAAATAGAAACTTAGTAACTAAAATTAAATGAAGTATCTTTTTAATGTGTGTGAGAAACCAGTGTTGTGTGGGACCAGGAGCATGCAGAGAAAGGAACATAAACTTTAATTTATAATGTTATGAATCTCCATATACATTTTCCCTTAAGGGTGGATTAATGTGGGATGTGTTGTTTTAAAAACCGTGTTCAATGGCTTTGATCATTTAAAAACTAGAAACAACGAATCTTGGTTTTCAAGGTTTCTGAATACTATGTGCATTTGTGATTTCAGATTGTGGATTAAATACTTATTATTATTCAATATTAAATTAATTGTATTTTTAATGCATGTGAAGAAGTAGCATTCTCTAGGACAATGGGAATGCAAAGTAAGGAAAAAAAACTTCATTTCACAATGTTTTATTCCTCCTTCCGCGTACCAAAGATCTTAACGTGCCCACTGAATTATACAATATAGTTGGAATTTATATCCTATATTAAATGTATGCAAAGGTATAGAATATTTCGAGAGAGAGTTTGTGTCCCTTGCTTTGTGCAGTCGGCTTGAATGTGTTGTGATAGTTATCTTTGCACTGTAGTCTTCAAAACCACATGCCAATTCATTTGTAAATCAAATTTGGTTCAACTTTTTTTGTAGTTTGATATCAAATAAAATGAATCAACGTTGACATAGCAGCGGGGACCAATTGAGCCATCAATTTGATTCATGGTAGAGGTAGTTGAACACATCTCTACATAATATTTATTTGTGATTGTCCTTGCACAACTTTCTATTTATAGTTATTATTGACAGTCTCTAAGTTAATTGTCGTGATTCATATTTATTATATATCGTAAATTTATAGCAGGACGAGAATTATATTTAACAACGAACAAGAAAATTGGTGATATGAAGCTAGTAGCATGAAACATACAAGTGATTAGGACACAAGTATATCCATGCTAGCATGAAATGGGTCAATGAGGATATATATTAGAACAATAAAAAATATTTATTCCAACTTTATCTCTGATATAAATATTTTGTAACATGTTTCACATGCAAAATAGTAGCAGGTGGTGATTATATAGGGAAACAAGCAAGCAAGCATTTACAAGTGAAGAAGAGGTGTTTTGCAGGAAAATGAGTGTGTGGAGCAAGGAACATAAACTTTTTTCCCTCAATGTTCCATATATATGTATGCATGTGAGGAAGAGGTGTTTTGTGGGAGAATAAGTGTGCAGAGAAAGGAACACAAACTTTTTTCCTGCAATGTATTGTATCTTTGTATGCATTTGAGCATATCGTTATCCCACATAATAATACATATTAATGAATTAGTTATCGTTTTAAAATTTTATTTGGTGTTTAAGTTGAAGCTAGTATTAATATTGAATTTCATAGCAAGAGGATGTTGTTACATATTGAAAAAATGTAGCAAGAAAGTCTCAATTTGACTTTATCCTTAGTCAAATTGAGTAAAATCAAATTTCCACATTAGCAGACAACTTGGAGGCAGTTAACTAAGGTGGCATGGATCTTGTCACTTAATTAGCTCAATAAATTTAAGTTAGTAGGCTTGGAGTTCAATTTGCATGTGGTGATTGCTAATTTATAGCAATATAGTTCAAATATATCCAAGTGTACTCAGTTAAACTAGTTATATCAGCTAACAGAACTAGTTGGAGGTCATTTGTGTAGTTGGAAAACAATCTAACTCAAAGATCATCCAGTTAACTGCTCAATCAAACAAAAATAGGACATGCATGCTAGGAAATCGAATTTCTTAGTTTTGGTGGAGATTCCAAGGTAGTGTAACATTAATTATATACTAGGCATAGTGTACAGGTGTTGCATGCAAGAAAGATAATCATTCATTGGGAATTGCACAAGAAAATAGGGGGAGTTCCTATATTTTAGGAGCTAATTTCCTCAGGTATTTCACAAGGAAATATGAGGCTAGGTGTGGGCATAAAGTGGCTAAGTATTGGCTAGAGTTTCTCATTCTTGTACCTTGAAGGGGCTGGCACCTTCAAAGTGATTGTTGGATGAATATGTGTCATCGATTGGAATCTGCTGAAGGATCTGAAAAATGTCCATAATCTCGTTCCTTTGTCGTTCGAGGGCTTCTTCAAGCATTAGTTTGATAGGATCTGCTACTCCCTCATTTTTCTTTTCTTCTTTCATGGGAGGTCGTCAGTGTCCACAGGGTCAGTCTTGCAAGGGTTAACCTAGTTCAATCCCCAACTCCTTATACCTCAACCTCGTTGGGGACATGCATAGTAAAAAAAAAAAAGAGAAGACCACTATGATACCACTGATCTGGTTTTATGCAGGACCGAAATGAAATACATATATAAACAAAAACACAGAGCTACAGTAGAAACAAAACTTTAATTCATTGATAACAAAGTATTGTAAATTATTACATGCATAATGGAAATAAACTAGTTTGGGCGATGGTAGCTTATCTCTGAGAAGAGATGTGATGACTATTTTCCTTCTGAACTATATTACAATGAGGCTGGAAGGCCTTTTTATCATTTAGAAACAATGGTAAACCTTAAACATCCAAAAACCTAACCCTGGGAGATGAAGCACCAAAATCTTGTGGGCTTTGTTGGGGTCAGTTGGGACGTGAACTTCCCGGGGTCGTAACTTTGAAATACAATATTTTTTTGGCTATCATAATACCCAATTTCAAATATTTTCAAGGGAAGGTTGCAAGAATATTAATAAATTGGTCTTACAAATTTCTCGTCTCTCTGTTTTCCCAAAAAAAAAAACCTTTTAGGCCCTCTTAACGACTCTGAAAGTTTAAGGCCCAAAAAAATACCAAAAATAGTAATTTATGCTAAAATTAAGGAAACTAAAAGAAAAAAAAAGCAGGGGTCCAAGTGGAATAGGCGGGTGGCCACTAATATCCACCTAGATTAGTCCTCCCCCCTTAGGAAGAAATGGTCCCCATTGCATTTAGTGCCTCCAGGAGATGGAGAAACTTCTGCTAAACTTGGTCCCTGGTGAGCCACTTACCTTAGTGAAAGAGTTAGCCTGATTTGACAACCTAATATAGTTAGATATTATATTGGCGAGTGGTATTAATCTGGGTGTCCATAATTTGATCAGTTGTGGCCTGTTCCATGCAGTTTGGATTGAGATTTGTTGGTGTTAGTTGTTCTGTGATGTCTAATTTGTCCAACAATGGTGGAAAGTATGGCCGAAGGCAATCCACATTGAACATTGCGTGTAGGTTGAGGAATGGGGGAATGTTGAGTTCAAAAGTATTATCCCCCATAGCCTTGGTGGCAGTGTAAGGCCCGTATTGAAGTGGTTGGGTCTTCCAATGGGCTCCAACAAGGTGTTCTTTCTACAAATGCAACCAAAATTTGTCGTCCACCTGAAACTTATGTGTCACTCAATGTTGATCATGTCGTTGCTTGTACTTGGCATTGAAATTCTCCAATATGTTGTGAACCTACTGGTGGATGTGTTGGATTCATTCAATAAACTTGGTTGCCTTATCAGCCTCGTACTGTACATGTGTGGATTATGTTTGTGTAGTTGCATGGCGCATCACAACATCAATCAGACACAATGGTTGAAATCCTAGACCCACTTGAAAGAGACTGCGACTAGTCGAGCTATGTAAAGCTTTGTTATAGCTGTGTTGCACATAGGGAAGTCTCTCATCCCAAGTTTGTGGATACTTGGAGTTGTACATGTGGAGTATGTGCACTATCATCTTGTTGATGACCTTTGTATGGTCATCAGTCTATGGATGGAATGAAGTCTACTTGGTGAGCTTGGTGTCCAATAGTGTCCAAAGGCTCGACCAGAATGTGCCCAAGAACCTGATATCCCGATCTAATATAATGGTTTTCGGGATCCCAAAATGTACCAAAACTCATTCAAAGAATATTTTGGTATTGTCCTCTGTTGTGATACTCTTATTGCAGACTGCCAATATATCCATCTTATAAAATTTGTCCACAAACACAAATACATAGTCATTATTGTGCTTAGTAGAAGCAAGGTTAGAAAGATAGTCCATGGAGATGGATTCTAGGGGTTGGTTGGGAGTAGGTAGAGGAGTGTACAGACCTTGTTTCTTGATGGTAAGTTTGGTGATGACACAGACAATGCAGAATTTGATATTTTTTCCATCATCCTGCCAAATTTTTGGCCAATAATAATATTTTTGTAATATAACCACAATTTTCTCCACACCAAAGTGTCCTACAACACAATTGTAGTGCGCCACCCAAATCATCTTGGTACGCTCACTTGAAGGAACACAAAGGTGGCCTAAGTAGCATAATAATGCGTCCTGAAGGTGTAAATGTGGAACTTGTTTTCCATCCACTAGCATCTAGTAGGTGGTGGTGAACTTTGTATCATTTCTGTACAGTTGCGGTCGTCAAGAGGTCTCGTGGCCGCAAGAGTTGAGAACAGTAGTCATTGATGCAATTGAGTCTCAACTAAGGAAATATGCAACATGATTGGCGTTTCCATTTTTTATTTAATGTTCAAGTGGAATTGTTGCAGATATATAGACAACTTCTGATGGTGATCATTTTGTAACTTCCCTTGAGCTTGCATAAACTGAAAAGGTCGGTGACTTGTGTGGATGAACGTCTCCTTCCCCAGAATGTAATGCTCCTGTTATCATTCTGAAATTTTTAATATTGGTAGAATAAACACAGAGGACAACATCAAAACCACTTTGGAAGCTGGGATATAGCCTTGTCAGCTTCAGAGAGGGATATCTTTTTAAGATTTCACTTTTTTTTTATAGATATTAGCCTATTTATGATTGTACTTGGTGGTTATTTGATTTTCATTGATTTGGTTGATTAAATATTTAGTTTCCCATTGGGCAATGGATTCAAAACATAAAACTAGATTTTGCATCAATTTTTAAAAGAGTTGTAACAAGGCAAGCTAGGTTGCATTTGTTGGATTCTTTAAGGTTTTTAAATGAATAATGGATATGGTAGAAAAGTGAATTTTCAATTGAGACTGAAAGCAATTAAGTATTTTTCAATCCAACTTTAGTGGAAAACATTTAAATTGTAAAAGTAGCCAGAATAAGGTATTTTAAATAACATGTCCTATTCATCACACTTTTCATTTTACAATCAAGAATTCTGATAAACAGAGAAAATGAAAAACAATGGAAACACAGAAATAGTAGAAACACTTCACCAGTAATTACACTACATGAATCCTAAAATAAGTTTTTGTATTATTGATGCTCCAGCCAAACTTGCAATTTACAATTGCAGAGTAGGAAAAATATGTTCAAAAATCAACCTCTAATACTTCAAACAATGAAGTATTTATACTAAAATTTACAAAATTTATTACAATAAATGTTGTCTCAACAAACAATGTATTATTAGCCTAAATCTAACAATAAACTCTAACTGTGAAAAAATAGGCTCTATGTGGGTGATCTGGCATTCTAGAACTGCTTTCAAGGAATCAGTTGATGAGTAAGTCTATTGGTAGGTTATTTTGGTTGTAATGTTGGTCGATGTGTTGTCCTATGAGTTGGTTTTACATAACTATTCTTCACTACTTTTTACTCATGGACTCAGTTAAGTTGATAATCTTCCTGTAGATTTCATCAACTTCAGTATACTTGGAAAAGGTTGATTTTACCACAAACACATGGTTTATCTCGTGCTGGATGAAAAATTCATGAGGCAATGCCTCCAAAAACGCTTTCCCTGTCATAGTGCCTCTGATATTTGAAAACTTAGTTGTTTCCCTCGCAGTTTCATTCAACTTCTTTACATAATCCTCTCTGGTAATCAATTCTTCATTTAGTATAAATAGGAAAGGAAGAACTTTATGAGTTAAAGGTTCTATCCTACTGAAAAATATTTTTACAGCTATCGCTAAGCTATGACATTTTTCCTCCAGCTGTACAATAAGGTTTCTCTTTGTAAAAAACTTATTTACGTCCAAAATTTTCTGAGTCTTGTCCTCAACTCCTAATTCGTCCAGCTCATACCTGTTCTTTTAATTTAAAAACTCAGTAATGTTCTTGGTAGTGGTTGGCATGTCTCAAAGGTTTTTTTTTATAGTTTTGATGGCATCATTGGCTCTCTGTATCAATTCTTTTTGCTCAAATATGATTTGTATGCAGGGCCAGATTTCATTGATGGACTCAATGATATCTGTCCAAATTATCTCTTTGACTTGACCCAAGGTGTTTCCTATGGATGACTCCCTCTTAGACTTCTGCAACCTTTCTATTAACTTTTGTGCTCTATGGGCTTCAACTACATGTCATTAGGGGAATTTTGAGGTCTAAAATGGGCCTCCTAAGAAAAATGTACAACAAAAATAAAATTTATAACAACCAATAGGATTCAAGATGATGATGTCAACCATGGGGGATGATTCACCATTTTTTAAATAAAAGGGTAAAAATATTAAAAAATAATAAAATAATAAACTACTTTTTCAACTCGTATTTTCAACTTATCTCCCAAAATTTTTACTCAAATTTCGAGCGGGAGTACTCGTTGGATGCGAAATTTAATTCCTCATCCAAGGAGTACCCATGTTGCATACTTTCGATGAACTCTACTACACGAAAAATGAGAAATACATAAAAAATGTGATTGTAATCACGTTTTTTAATGTATTTCTCATTTTTCGTGTAGTAGGACCCATCGAAAGTATGCAACATGGGTACTCCTTGGATGAGGAATTAAATTTCACATCCAATGAGTACTCCCGCTCGAAATTTGAGTAAACACTTTGGGAGATAAGTTAAAAATATGAGTTGAAAAAGTAGTTTTTTCATTTTTCCCTCTAAAATTTGATGATGTCATCAAATCTTATTTGATTTTTTCCACTATTATTTTATAATTTCCTTAGGAGGCCCATTTCAGACCTCAAAATTCCCCTAATGGAGCTCTCAGTCCTGGATTTTTGATCCTGCAACAATTTCACTTGGTCCTGAAGCTTCTTTATTTCTTCTGTTTGGATGGACAGATTATGCACTGCTTTGGTGATTTATTCAGCTCCATCTGTTGTACTTGATGTAGAAGGTGTGGCCGTAGGAATGGTTGTACGGGGTGCAGCCTCCAAAGGAACCATTGAAATTTTGGCAGCTTTCTCTTTTTCCTTAACCATCTTTTCCATCTATCTTAGTTGAGAATTATGCTCCATGATGAGCTTCATCATGTCTGATTTCTGGGACTCTGTCTCTTCAATTTATTTGGCCAAAGGGTCCTGTTGTCGCACAGAATGTCTAGGCACTGCGATAATGACTTAGATCAGGGGTTGTCACCCTAATCCCCAATCTCTCTATTTAAGTTGTCTCCTTGCAAACTAAGGGAGGTAAACCGTAATGAATTGGAATGAAAGAGAACTAGTTGGAAACCAACTAGTTCAGGAGACACAGTCAAACGACCAAGTACTTGTTTAATATTTAAGGAGATTTAATAGATTCGTTAGATTAAAAGCTTGAAACCAGTGCCTTATGGAGTCAATTATCACGTTATGAAATTAGGATCAAGTAGTTGATAGATAATTTATGCTAGAATGGACAACTATCCTGCTATGAAATGCAATTACAATCTTGAAAATGCAAACGCACGAGCCTGAACGAAATGAAGTAAAATGCTTAAGCCACAATTATCTATGAGATGGTTACCATAGTATTTCAATTGCTCAAATAAATGTTCACTTCACCAAACTAAAAGATAAGCTTTTTTCAACAATGGGATTTAACTTTCGATTAAACATAAGCTCATAATTCCAATGCAATTATATCTCAAAGAGAATAAAACATTTTCACAATCTTTCAATATCATGCATTAAAGATATTCGATCTAGGAAAGACAGAATATCATTACTTGAAGAGCTCTCAAACTTAATATGCAATTAATATCAATTCAAGTAATTAAAATGACATTTAGAGCCAATTAAACAACGATAAATCAAATTGATGCTAAGCATGAAAAAATACTTTGAACCCAGATGCGAGATATAAGCAATTTAAATTTCGAAACATATTATCATGAAAGAACTGCTGAGATCAAATGCTAAGCAATTCCAAATTTAAGTGATTTTCTAAATTTATCTAGTACTGAAAGATTTTTAAAAAATTCTATAGTCAAACCTTAAGGATGTTAAAAAAAAAAAAAAAAAAAATCGGCTTGTCTAAAAAAAAAATTATTTAACACTTGAGATACTTCAAAAATGAGTCATCCAAAATTTTTGAATTTTTTTCTTAAATTTTTTGAAAATTTCATAAAAGCTATAAAAAAAATAAAAAAAAAATAAAAATTCATTTTTTAAATTTTTTTATTTTTTAATTTTAAATTTTATTTTTACCCTATATAAAAATAAATAAATAAATAAATAAAATTATTATTATTATTATTATTATTTTAAGTTTTATAAAATCTAAAATTAAAAAATAAAATACGAAATGAAAAGTTAAAGTTCAATTTATACAAAAGTTAAAAACTAGCAATTGCACTTGTGGTGCAAAGGAACGCCGAAAGGAGGAGCTGTGTGAATGAGGGTTTAAGAAACACTGCTTGAAAACCACTTTCTTGAAGAATTTGATTTAAAGTTTAGATATAAAGATGAATCTTATTAGTCTTGACTATTTTTTTAAATATTTAAATTTCTAATAATTTTATGCAATTTTTATAAATTTAAATATTTGTTTTTATAGTATATGAATTTTATATTTAAAATTTTAAAGAAATGAGAAAAAAAAATAAGAAATTCTGAAATATTGTTTTTAAAAAAGACATGAAAAATGGGGCCACCTAAATTAGCCCAATATTTTTCCGCAACCCATCCTAAATTATCCCAATATTTTTCTGTAACCTATCCTTTGCTAGAGAAGCTGGTTGAGGAAGTTTAATAGAAAACTGAAACACATCACGACATAGAGAAGGGTTTTGGACCTTTCTTGCGGTTTTGATATTTTTGTTGTTGTTGCTCTAGTGGCCGTAGTTCCATGAGCAAATGGGTGAATTATCGTGAACAAAATGTCTGGTTATTCTTTTGAGCTATACTTCTCCTCATTCGGCCATAGTCAACCATGTACATTAATAAAATGATTGATTTATATATTTGTGTGATGAGTTGTATATCGTGAATCTGTAATACAAGTCTGTTTGTGAAATAACCTTTAAAAAAATGAATTGAAGTTAAGTATATTACGACTCTGTAAGTGCTAATTACAAGTTTGGATGGAATTTTTCAGTGTAATATTTTATTATTATGGTTGTTCATATGATTCAGTGTAATATTTAGTATATATATTTGTGTGATGAGCTGTATATTGTGAATCTGTAATACAAGTCTGTTTGTAAAGTGCAGTCGTTCTTTTGTATCCCTCAATGTGAAAAAACAAGTATTCAAACGTGTTTCACAAGATTTGGATGGTGATCCTCCATCAACACCTTTCATCACCTCATACATGCATAGACCACCTGCACTTAAGGATTTTCCTCTTATTGAAGTTGCACGCTCTTGGACCTTCTCCTCCTGCTGCAAAAAAACACCTTGGAAACACATCTTCCCTCCTATGGTTGTACGAGTCCTTCCTCGTTACACCTCCATCCCATTGAAAGACTCATCATCCTATGTGGACTTCTGTTGGAGTGAACTCCTTCTATACTGCCCTTTCCATACCCTCCCTGACAACATCGGCACATCTGACACGGCCATTGTTGCACACTAGGAACAAACTAGACACACGTATCAGGCTTGGCATGTTCACCGCACCTCGATCGACCCTGCCCATGTCGACTCTTGGTGTTCATCTCCTGATGCCCCTCCCCATGCCCCCACACTCGACATGCTTGAATGGCAATTTCTCTCTCAACTCCACCCAAGTAACAACATCCTCCTCAATGAACTTGAAATGCTTGGCCATTGTGACTTTGATGCAAATTATAATTGGGCCGAAATGATGTAGGGGGAAATGATGTATGGAACAAGAGGAGGGGGAGAAATGGGGAAGAGGCAGGAAATGTATGGCTAAAGGTGGTGGAAGACTTTGTTCGCGGGGGCAGTGGAAGGTTGCAAGACTTGCAGGAGGATTTTTGACGCATTACCATAAGGGAGATCTTCTGCGTGCATAAGAGTTGGTCGCACTTGTTCGATGCTGTTGAAGGTGTCCCTCTTTAAAGATAGTGTGAAGAGGAATTTTCGCCCTTTGATTTTGCTATATATGTCAAGGACAGCTCCAGGATCTATTGAGAGGAGGAAAAGTTCCTCTGCAGAGATGCCTAGGAGGCCATTTGCGGCCTCGTCAAAAGCGACAACATTCTCGAGGTGGCCAGTGTGATCGTGCAGCTAGAGGTGGAGAATGTAGCGGTAGTCGCACTTGGTGAAGGAGCCTTCACATTTTGAGCAACGCCACGTGGTATTGCATACCATCAATGGTAAGTGGGCATGCAAGGAAGTAGGAATCATGCAAGTCAATTGAGGTAGCAGTAGCACGGAGTGACATCCATGGGACATTTTCTCCAGGCGGAATTGAGAGGATGTCAGCAATTGTTTTTGTATTAAGTGGCTTCTTGCTTATGCCTGAGTATTTGCGACTGAGCGAGGGTGACGAAGATTGAATGCCTTCTTTCTTGAACCATTGCTTTAGTTCCATGGTTTCAGCGATCTTTGGATCTATAAGCAGGGAGGTGGTATGGATTGTGCTGATAGTTTAGCCGTTGAACTCGACTGCCCCCTCTAATTGCAAGGACAGAAACTGTGCGAGCCATGCGAAGTTCAGAGAGTTCTCGTCCTTCAACATGCCAGTGTTCCCCCCATAAGGTCACATCAATGCTGTTTCCGGACATGTCGCGAAGACAAATTGTCTTTTTTGGAGTTTCAGAGCCATCGCGTTTGCGGACAATAGAGGCAGGAGAGAGAGAGCTGACAATACCTATGACATCAACGATTGAGTTAGCAGGTGAAAGTTTGAGGGAATTGATAGGTACAAAGTGGAAGGTGTGGGAAGGAATTGTAAGGTCGTCATTGAAGACTTGAGACACCGTTGATGAAGAGAAGAGGAGAATTTCAAACGAGCGTCTTAGATGGTTATAGGAAGGGTTGGGGACCTTTATGGTGCCATTTGCAACATTGTAGATGTGGCCAACTTGAATGAGAGCATGAAGGGATTCAGCCAATTCATTGAAGGCAGAGACGTGGATTTTCTCGTTTTCATGGTCGACAAGGTCAAAGCCTAGTGATTTTTCGGAGCCACGCACATTGGTAAAATGTCAAAGGGGTTTTTTTGAAAGGACTCGGCCCTGGATGGACCAAGTTTTTCTAGTAGGGGAGAGTGCTTTAAAAGAGAGAGTAGTTGAAGATGCTGGGGCAGGGTCTTGGGAGGACAGTGAGTGAATGTGAAGGGAGGGTGGTGATGAAAAGGGAGAGGCAGAAGAGGAGGATGATGTGGCTTGGACCATCTGTTCAGCAGAGAGAGTAAGAGGGCATGGATCACCAACCAATGGGGCCACGCGCTGGGCTACTTTGAGCTCGAAAATAGAGAGTGACCTGCAAGAACGAGCAATGTATTAATGAAGTGGCGATGTATAATTTTAGAAATAAGAAAGGAAAAAGAGGGACATAAGAGAAAAGCCATTATAGGGGAGGAAGGTGGGAGGCAGTTTGCAGTAAACGTACAATGTTTGATGCAAATACATGCACGAGCTTCTCTTCAAGAGAACAATGGAGCCTACACCCAAGTCCCCGTTCTGCGCGAGGGCAGTGTGCGAAGAAGGGAGAAGGGCAGAATATTTGTGAACACCATCAGAAAGTGAAACGCGGTACCGAGTTGTTGAAGTCCGGGTAGAGATGATCTGCTCAAGTTCGACAACCTGGAGGGTTGGTTGTTGGGCGGTAGCACCAGCTAGGAGAGAAGGAAGACAATTGCGAGATAATGACGTCTCCATGGCAGTACGGGTGGCTTGTAAAAACAAGATGCTGCAAGCGAATAGAGATATTAAGGTCAAGAAAGTGAAGAAGAAGATGTGTACATTAACGAAGGGAAATTTTTACATTGCTAATTTGCGAGAGATTAAGTGTAGAATTGCTAATTTGGATGATTTCCACTCTTCAACTGATAGTGGCAAATTTTCTCTACGGAAGACGTTACTGGAAATTGTACAAATGCAATTTTTGCGAACACATTCCTGACAATGAGTAGTTTAAAGGCTTTCCCTATGGAACATATATTTTGGAATAGGGTATGTTGAATTATTTCCATGGTAAACAAGGCATAGGCACAAAATAGGTTAGGAGAGGATGTTGGTTTGTAGGTATAAAAGGAAAGGAAATAGTAATGTCAAATAACCATATCTGTAAATTAGCTTTTGAAGTATGCTACTTGCAACTGTATATCTTGAATATTCCAAGTTTTTTTTTTAACTCATTGCTAATCATGTTTCACATGACACATGCACATGACAATTTTAAACGTAAGCATATAAGCAAATGGAATACATTGATTGAAATTGTAAATGGTACTAAGTAAACACTAAATATCAGATATTGAAGCCTGGAACAGTAAATTAAAATTGTCTAAGATTAGTAAAGAGTGACTTGCAAGTGCACAGTTTTAATATTCGAAGCTTTTTTTTTTTGAAATTATTGTTAATCATATTTGAAATGATATATGCACATCACAATTTGAAACGTAAGTGTATACAGAAATAGAAAACATTGACTGAAGTTGTAAATAGTACTAAGTAAATACTAAATAGTAGAGAGAGCAAGATTGAAATGGCTAGTTTGACTTAAATAATTAGAAAGTAATTTATTTTATTTTAGAAAGAGTGAACCAAATGTACTAAATCTCTATGCGAAAATCACATTAAAATAGATTAGGTTGACGCGTGTTGAACCAGCTAGTGTGAGGCATCATCAGAATAAGATGGAAAACCTGATCAAATAACCTCTTTAAATAATAAAAATCATTCTATTTTATTTAAGAAAGAGTAAATCAAATGATCAAAGTTGATAAACTTAATTTTAAATGTTAATATTTATTTTAATAAAAACAATAACTATTAATTTAATATTAGTAAAATGTAATTTATTTTATTTTACGTTATTTGTTTGTTTATTTATTTTTTGATTGATTATTTTTTTTGTTATATATATATATATATATATTTTTTTTTTTTATTTGTAATTCTATCTTTATTTTATTTTGTTTTTTTTATTGATTTTTATTTATTTATTCATATGTTGCTTTATTCATTTATTTTTATTTATTTTTAAATTTATTTATTTATTTGTTTTTATATTTTTTCTAATATTTTTTGTATGATAGCATTTAATTGTTAAAAATAAAATAAATATATAAATTCAAACTTGAATTATGATTTAATTATTTTTAACGTTTAATTTATTCGATAATAATAAAAGCAAATGAATAATTGAAATGAAATATTAAAACAATATACTCTACTCAACTCTGTTATTTTGTGACTCTACCAACAAACCATACGTATAATGCCTATACTCTTATCTGTTCTTCTGGCTGGCTATTCAGCTTCCTCTTCAACTCTTTAATTTATTATCTAACTATTCAAATTCACCTAGAGCTATGTGCTATATCTTCTCTCTTAGAATGATTTTTGTTCTAAGTCACTGTCATGCTTCTTGTTGGTGTCATCACCTTTCAATTTGCTTAACTCCTTGGATCATGAGATCTAAACCTTTGCTCAGCAGGTCCAAATTTGCTTTGTCTTACTTGACCGAATTTTCTTGGCTGAATGGGAGAGGGAATGGCCTATTTATTGGCCTTGTTGACCCTCAAACAGGGCTGACTTGATCTGTAGGAGGGCCGACTTGACTAGGTTCAAAAATTCAATCTTCATCTTGAAAAAATCATAGCTCGTCAACCGAGAGGAGTTCGAGGACGAGCCATACCTTTTTGGATAAGGTGTTGGCGAGCAGTATGAGATGGTGTAATCCATTCTTTTGTTTGCCTTGATTCTGTCCACCAAAATCTTGATTTAGTTCAGGAGCTGCTTATGGCCCATTCACCCGTTTGACATCTATGATAAATTTCTTCCAACATTAGGTTCCTTTCCAAGTCATTAAATCTGACATCTATGACAACTTTCTTCCAACATTAGGTTCCTTTCCAAGTCATTAAATCTAACTCGATCAATTGGCATGTTCCTTTCCAAAACCAAAATGTAATAATGTGCACTTGTGGTTCATATCAACACTTGGGAGCATTTTGACTCGCCTCCACATTGTCAACACTTGGGAGCATTTGTGACCATTAACACAACAATAATTTTATATTTATTTATTTGTTTTTAAGAATAACTAGTTTATCCAGGTGCATCAAGTTCTTCCTGCTCCAATCTGGGACCGTTTCAATAATTGTAGCCAGGTTGCAATATTCAAATCGGAATCTTTTGGCTAAGAAGCCTTGAGGGGGGCTACTTATTCTGCCAAAGTCATCCAGGATTTTCCCCTAGACCCAACTGCAAACAAAAGCACAAGCACTAGCCTGAGCATAGCCACTAGTAGCCCTCAAGCGGTAAACATGTTGTTGGGGAGACTTGAACCCAGGAGGGGGCAATAACAGCACCATGCCTTTCCGACCAGTCAAGGTCCCCCATTAACACAACCTTAAATTTTGCATAATGAGGTGGTTTGTTGGCTGCAAATACATACTTGAAACCTAAAAAATTTAATCCAAGAAATATAGTATAAAGTTGGTAGCATTATACAGCAAACTGATACCACTAAAATAACATTATACCCCTTACGGTAATTCTAGACCAGTTATAAGATGCATCATCATATATGTTACAATGACTTTAGGTATATTTCTATTAATGTTGTTTGTACACCTCTACATCATTATGCAAGAATTTTCATTGATCTTAACTAATCCAATGTAATGATATGTAAGGCAGACTGCAATGCTTGCAGCTTAATCAACATATTACAATATGAGTAAAAGCTAAGAAGAGTTCAAAATATAATGTATCTCTATTACGATATTAACAATGCGTGCAATGTTAGTTTTTTTTTTTTCAAACCCAGATCCGATATACTATTCCAATAAAAATTTATACCTAGATTTTTTAAATCGAAAAATAAAATATTTTCTAGATCTAATTTTATGAACAACGATACACTGAGTTCACTAACTTTAAAATGCAGCAGAATAGAAACCATTTACACAGAAAATAAGCCACAGTGATTTACCCTGGAAAACCCCAATGGGGAAAACCAGCGAACAAGTGATTCCTTTATTTCATCCCACAGAGAAAATAAATCTGGAAATTATTACAGCAATTTATGAACCTATACTTGGCCCAAAAATCTGAGAAATTCACCCGTATAAATTTGCCTCATAATGTGTACCAAAACAGCTCTGCACAGCACGGTTTTCAAGGGCTGTACAGATTGTACAATACAGATCCATGCAGTACAATACAACAAGTTGTTGATGTCCTGCTGCTTGAAAACTGCTTTTGTGCTGCTTGGAACTTTGTGCCCAAATTTTGTATGGGCCACCTTGAAATGCATGCCCTAGCTTCCCCTCCTTGCTACCCCTATAATTTTCTCTTGCTGCAACCTTTTTCCCTCTTCCTCTTCAGCTCAAATCCTCACGTGTTCATGCAATGTGTGTCTCTTCCTCTCCTTAGATTTTCTTTTATAACTTTCCAATGACTAAAACCCGATCTCCAAAGTGATTGATGGTCAAGATGTAATCTTGATCACTTGAGAACAATGGTTGTGACTTAATCTCTCATTGACACAACTTAAGTCACCTTTTAATCATTATAAATTAAAAATCATTTTAACTTTTATAAAATAAATTTAATATCTAGAGAGTACCTTTTCAAACACTTCCACATGCTAGACACAAAGCCAATGTATAAGTACCTGTCCAAGCTACAACTTTTAACATACAAAGTACTGCACTTCTATTGTCAAAAGTCTTGTGGCATTGGCAGAATCTTACATGTAACAGGATAACATGATCAGGAAAGATACAAGCTACGTCATTTGACTTTAGACCAAATCAAATTGCATCTTATAACAACGATATTACTACTATAAAACACATCCAAATGATAGAGATCACTAAGCAAAAAAATTGTTTCCATCAATATTATTCGATGTCTAGTCAAATTAGAGTCAAATTAAAATGCAAAATACTCAGATAGTTAAATGTAGAAGAATCATGTAATGATCTGGCGAGTATGGAAAATAGATCCCGGGAACCAATGGTATCTATGAAGTGAATAGCCAAAAACATGTGCCATCTATCCAATGGCTTGATGAGAATTTATTGGGTCTGGTTATGCATGTAGATAATTTGCCTCTAAAAGTATTGAACTTGCAAGCACTTATGATGTAAAGGGTACCATTATTACCAGACTTGGCTCACGGAAAAACTAAACAAGTAAAAAGAATATAAAAAATACAATTTTCTTAGGAACATAATTTGTGGACATTTATAGGCAAGTTAGCAAGTCATACACAAGTTGACAGTGTTCAACTTATGATAACTCATAGGTCAAAAGTCATTTGACCCAAATCAAACTTTGCCAATGTGAGTATGACTCAAAACACAAATCAAGCTCAACCAACATGAGTATGACTCGCCCTGAAATCAAACTCAGTCAACACATGCATGACTCACCCCCAAGTCATTTTGACTCATTTGGCTTATGTTTCAAGTCAGATAGCTGGGCAATGAACTGGGACATGACCCTTTCCCAACCACATGTTCTCATCCCACTCCAGTGCGTGCATACAACTTAAGGGATAATTATGGCAATTCCTACTCTTTCTGGGATTCCTCAGCAAAGACAGTGCCTAGATCCATCCATGATCAAACCTATACCATCGGCATTGACACTCAGAAAAAGTACAATTGCTCCATGCTGCATGTGGCCTAGCTGGCATTTCTGGTTCAGTGTTGTGAAATGGATTTACTCCCAACTTCCACATTCATTCTCCAACCTTACTCCGATTTCTCCTACTTTGACATTATTTGCTTGTTCTACACTCTAGTTTGTTGCCATTGGTCTCTGCTTACCCCTATGCTCCCCATCCATCTTGCCAAGGACAACCTCCTATTAGGCTTACAAGGGTTGAACTTGCTAGTCGTTAAGTTGCATAATCCTTCCACAGCACAATTTTTCCTGCAACTTGCAAGAAACTAAAATTGTTGGAGAATGAGGTCAAACAAAAGGGAGGTCTCCTCCCAAACGAGGCACTCCAGGTTGAATTGAAGAATTCATACCAAACACATGATCGAGTTGCACCCACATAACCAAGTTTTTCAAAACTTTGGAATTGTACCAGCATATCAAGATGCTCATAGTGCATGCATTCACAAGCTTGGAGTTTAAAAATTTGGGAGCTTTGTGCTTGTCTGGACAGGCTAGAGAAGCAGAAGCAAGTGCTCCTTACCTTTTGCAAATTGCTGACTAAGAAGCATTGTGGAATTTTGACCTCAAAATTAGCAGTTGGTTCTGGAGAACACCCCATTGACATTACCACAGATGTGCCTTCAATTATATTCTTCCAGCGTTGTAAACTCAGGTTTTATCCGTGTCTTACAATTTTTTTCTTTTATCAGCTTCAATGAGTTTTCTAGATTCAATATTCAAGCAGTTTTGGTTGCATTTTGGCAAAACCAACCATTATCACAATATGTATATGTTAGTCAGTCACTTTCTCAATTTTTGCCCCACCTGATTCCCTATGGACAGGTTTTCAAATTTCAATTAGTCTTTTTGAACTGATTTCTTTAAAGCAATTCTCTATTCAGGATAGGCCTCTTTACACAGTTAATATGGGCACTTGGAAGGAGAGTAGACTATCTTGCATGTACCATTTGTGTAACAGAGTGAATTTTTGTTAATAGAATAGAACTCCTACCAACAAAATATATATTTGCCATCCACATATTGAACTCATTACCAGGATTCACAATCAATACACCTCCGTTATAATATATAGCAATGTTAGATGTCAGAACTCCTCTTATATATGCAGCGAACTCAACTCCACAAAAATTTGAACTCATCGCTACTAATTGATAGTTGCCAACAAATCCAATTCCTGACATGATCAATAATTACCTTCCACGCGAAGCAACAATCTAATGTTGTTGAGACTCAGAAACACCCTATAGGCATTAGAACCCATGATATGTGTTAAATTAACATCACCCTTCTATATGAAATAAACTCATGATAGCATATAAATATTTTCCATCGACTAAGCATCATACTGACATAAGAACTCCTAACGCTGATTATTTTCCTTCCATTGAACATCAAACTAAAACCCATCAGATAGCCAAGCAAAATTACGGCCCATGTTTATGTGCACCATTGTTCTGACCGTACAGGAACTGAGCTCATCACTAAGGTGTTGTGCTGAATATGACTCCATTAACCCATCCCCTGAAAGCATTATGATACATGTGCAATTTCCAATGAACTCAAACTCAAAACTACTGACTGACATAGCTCAGGGATTGAACTTATCTCAACTGACTTAATATTACCTTCCACTAAACATCAGACTAAAATCTAGGAGAAACTATACATGTACTTGGTTCCCATGTAAACTGACTCATAAGGCTTGACTAATTGTTGCCAATTGCACATCATCGTCCACTAAGACTTTAGTAATTTACTATTTACAAGAACCGAATGCAATGCAGGAAGCCATGTAAAATCTATCGTTGACATTTATTATGAACCACTGGAATCAATTCACAGCAGCCCAAGACAGCAAGAATTGAGCTCCTATGTGAAATTGCCTTCCACTAAGCATCACAATGGGAATCCATTATAACCCATAACCCATAGCAACATTAGGGCTCAAGTTAGGTGTAAAATTGAGTTGATTACATAATACACAGAAATCAAACCCATGAATGCTAAATGGAAATTTCTAAAAAGAAAACAATCCATTCACACAGCTCTTTGCACTATGATCCACACTTGTCTGCATATTGAAATTTTGATTGCCCATAGACAATTGTTTACGGAAAAAAAAATTAAAATCAACAAGTACCAATAACAGCTTTATATAACATAACCCATGCTACAGCATAACTATGAATACTGATTGAAAAGTGTTGAGCACTAAACACAGAACTACTGATTGATAGTTGTCATCTGGCATCAAAATCACGAGTACTGATCACAATTCTTTGTGCAATGAATTTTTTATAGACTGAAACTTGACATTTTTCTCACTATGAACGAACTAAACTCAACGATAACCTATAATAGCACTAAATCCCATGGCTATAACACAAACTTTAATCAAGAGAACCCATAGGAACCTTCAAACACGATTTACAATTTCTTGGGCATTGAAATCGTGACTTATGACTGAAAATTGCTGCAATAATTGAACCCGTGACCACATTCACACAGTTTATTGCCACTAGAACCCACTGCTACCACTTACCAGTAATTGTTTGCTTATTGAACTTTCAACTGTCAACTGACAATTGTCTTCCTAAGCACAAACTAAAACCAACAACAACCCATCACAACATGGCACAAACTTTAAATCAATTGAACCTGTAGCAGCATTTGAACTTGAGAAGACTGAATAGCAATAGCTCAGGCGTTCCCTGGTTAGTTCGGCTATATCCCTCTCGTTGCCTAAAAATATCCAGGTACACTTATCAAAACAAAAACGCAAGTCGAAGGGAGTCGACAGTGGTCAGACGAAAAGGGGAAATGTCTAACTAGAAGGGCAATTCAACAGAATAATTATGCAGTTGAACTGGAAAAGAAAGGGAAACTAGAGGAAAAGACTACCTTAATCCTTCACCTGGTAAACTCCTTGCGGCGAGTGAACAGTGCGAGCCGGCTCCATACTCTGCAATGCTACAATGACATGGCTGCATTAGGTTTAGCCAGCAAAGAAACAAATTGACACAGGTCCACCCCACTCAGAAATGAAACGAATTCCCTTCCAGAGTCGAGACAAGTGCAAGGGAGGGATTTCGGGTACATAAACAGTAGGAAAAAAGAAATGCTCATACTAAAATAACAGTCACAGTAAAAGAATTTAAGAGAATCTAACACTATCAAAGAACAGAACTGCTGACAGAACAGAAGCTTTCCAGTTATTCTGTGAAGCTGGAAGTTCGGAAGTCGCTGAGGGTGTAAGGTGGAAGCCGGGCAGTGAGATTGAATTGGCAGGCGCTGAAACGGAATGAAGGTAGGGGAGGGTGAAGATATGAAGACCGAGTTAAGACGAATGCATTTAAGCACAACCGTTGTTGTCAGGTTTCAACATTAAGGAGACGTATGGCGAGCTGTCTCAGCAATTAATTTTGAAACTGCGAGCTGGTAAGAGGGTTATCTTCCATATCTGAGCGATTAATTTTGAAACTGTGAGCTGGTAAAAGGAGGAGGTGCCAAATGTGTGATTTTCACTGGCTGGAAGGGCGATGAGAAAGCCCTCTCATTGGCTGGAGTGAACAGTGACACTTAGCCAAAGCCAGCAAAGGGAACGCCTTTCAGAGTAGAAATAAAATCTAAATGAAATGGCCTAATTAAATCTAAAGTTAAGCTTTATACAAAAATAAAATTAAATGTAAATGTTATTAAAATTCTAAACTAAACTAACCTAAAAAAAATTTAAAAATTAAAAAGAAACGTGACTTTTTATTGTGCATAGGTGTTTATGCGGGTCGAAGGAGGGCAACATACTGTGGAAATGGAGACGTGTGAGGGTTGCGGGATGGAGGGCAAGCAGAGGTAAAGGCAGCGACGAGGGATGCGGATGGACAAACAGCGAGCCAGTAGTGAGGATGTTTGACGGAAAAAAGCGTGAGGAAAGGGCAATGAGGATATGCGATGAAGGAGATGGCAGTCGCAGGTGGAAAAGGAAACGCACGAGGAGCAGAGTTAAGCCAGCGCGTGCAAGGGGAGCGAGGAGGGAGTAAAATGAGGATGTGATGGTCGTTGAGCAGGTAGATGAGGACTGGCAACGTGAAGACAAAGGGCACGAATTGGTGATGCGAGAAAAAGAAAAGAAGAAGCGAAGGATGGGGTATTATGCAGGTCAAAGTTGACGACAAAGGGAAGCGAAGGAGTGAGGATGCACAGGATTGGAGGACACGAGGAGCAGTGTGTAGATCAGATGGAGCTGTGTGAGGGAAAAGAGGCAGTCGATAAGGAAATAATGTTGGTCGAGGAATGGATCTGCCGTTGGTCGAGGACGCGATGACGGGAGAGGAATGGAGCCTCAGGCAGGAGGAAAGAGAGAGGTTTAATGCAAAAAGGAAGCAGTGAAAAGGATGGCAGTGGATAGCACAAGAAATGGGGCAGCGTGAAGAATAATTTCATGCAGATACAGGAGCATAGGGAAGAATGAGGGTAGCGTGGAAAGCCAAGCAGCATACAGGCAGCGAAAATTTGCAGGCACGCACCAATTTCGAACTTCTCCTTTTATCCAACAAAATCAGAGATTTTTTCTCTAAATTTTGATAAAAATAAATGTACCTGTAATTATATAAACCTTGAGGCACAATGTTGCCGAGATCTGCAACCAAATCCAATCTTGAGACCAGATCTTACCCTTCAGGGCCTAGATCTGGCTCAGATCTAAAAAAATTCTTTGAAAATATCCTAGTGTAACCTACACAGAACCAGAAACAAGGAGCCCAGAAACCCAATATATGCACAAAAAATAAAAACCCCAAAACCCCGGTAAGTGAAAAAATTAATGATACTTACAAATCTACAATGTTATTTTACAGATATATTAGATCAAAGCCCTTCATGGTCATATTTAAACCATTTAGCACAATTTAAAAAAGATAAATTAAGAGAGAGACAGAAGCCCTAGAAAAACCCTACAAAATATAAAATTTAAAATAAACCTGGGGAATTAGATCCGGAGGGCTCTTCAGATCTTATTTCCTTGGGAGTCAACTAGTCTAGCCGAGGACTTCCCCAAACACTCAATTCTAAATCCGAAAAATTTCTGCAAACTTAAAGTTAAATTGTTGAATCAATAGAGAAATAAGATAAAATAAATAAATAAATAAATAATAATAATAATAATAATAATGAAAATTTAAAAAATTAAAAATTAAAATAATAATAATAATAATAATAAATAAATAAAAATTTTAAAAATTAAAAATAAAAATAAAATCAAGAGTGAGAGATACTTGCTAACTCAATCTAATTAATATTCTTACCCTAAATCTAGTAACCTAAGCAAGATACATGTGCAATATATTACTCTACAAGAGTCATTAATCAACAATTCATTGAAATAATCACCAACAGAATATAAAGAACAAGTTTACCATAAAATGTTGAAGAGGAACACGACTATCAAATAAAACTCCAAATACTTTGTTTGTATTATTCCAGAAAGTATTACAGGAGAGCTTCAAGAGCAAGTACACGATCAAGAGATTGGATGAAAAAATCAGACTGACACTGATCCCTAATTTATAGGTAAAATATCCAACGGTTAGTTCACTTGATCCCCGTCAAAGTAATCTCGACCATTGAAAATGATTTTATTATCTTTTAATCTCATCCATCTAAATTATAATTTTTTTAGGAATTTCAAATTTTTCAATTAATTACCTCAAAAATTTGACTTTGACTTAACTACCAAGGCCCAAGGGTCCAAAATTTCTCAAAAATTTTAATATTCCCTTGGCCCAGGACCTTTTAAAATTTATGTTTTAGGGACACACAAATTTTGACTTTGAAAATTTTAATTTTACCTAAGACATAAGATTAATTAAATTTATGGCTTAGGATTTTTAATTTAATTTGGCCAGAAATTTTAATTAATTGACTCATGATAGGATTAATTATTTTCCAACCCTCTTTACATAATATTAATACATTAAACCATGAGGGGAACACTCGTTCGCAAGAAACCCTCAATAAGCTACTCAATTCTGCGACTTAAAAAATGATCTAGTAGACCTAGCAATCTGTAATAAAATGATCGAGCCAATTAGTTAGGATCATTTCCAGAGTACTTTACAAAGACTTGATAAAAAACACTAGGACTCACTTAGTATCTTGACGATAAAATCCACCCTAGATTTGGGGTGAGGCTGGAGGGGAAAACTTTGTCGATCATTTGTGTCGAGAAACACAAATGAATCAGTGAGACCAAAAACCTCCTAGGATAGAAATCGTCACCAAAATACTAGGCTTACCTAGGTTGTTACATACATGATGGTCTTACTAATATCATTTACATTATAAACATGCAGAATGGGTTTACAACATTTATAAAATTGTCGATTGATGATGAAATATGAACGGCGTGAACACCTCGAACATGATAAATCCCATTTACAAAAATGGGGGTGTACTGCTATAGGGTCGTTGACATAGAGTGGTCAACACCTGGCTCTACTTGGGGACACGTTGCTTCATCGGAGGAATGTGAGAATCTAGAATCTGCATCAATACACAAGATTGTATAAGTAGTGTCCATCCAAAATTCATCATATAACATTTAGCACATGAAAATAGAAGCTCTTCATTTATTGACTATTATACTAACATGAAATGTAAATCTACTCTAACTACAAAATGAAATGTTGAAATAACAAGGTGTAAGGTTAGAGATACAATGCAGAGGATGCCCTATGGCATTAAATGTGTTCAATATAGTGCATATTGAGCATTTGCCTGCTTTTAGGCAAATTTGTGGGTTTATTTTCAAATGTGCCATGCCTGATTCTGCATATTGTAGGACTCTGTCTTATCCGAATAACAAGTTGCTCTCGGCCATCAGACACATCTAGCCACTTGATTATTATTTTATGATTTTTTCTCTTCTTCTCAGTGGGTTGTGATGTCAGCAATGAGACCACTATAGATTTCTTGTCCTTATCTTGAAGATGTTCGTACAAAATATTTGATGAACCTAGAGTGTTACCAATCTTATTTTGAATATACTCTGTCAACGGTGACACATAAGCTTGGTCTTTCTTAACCTCCTTTGTAACCATAGTTAATTTTTCCTTAATGGGAAAAGTGACCTCCCTGTGATGAGATGGGAATTGCTTCAACAAACTAGGAGGCCTATGATATGTTGACAATTATGACTTGAGTTGGAAATTATGCATGTTTGATCTTTCCATTTTTTCCAACTTATTTTGAATAATAGTAATTTGATTAGAATGCTTAGCCTTTACAACGTTGATTTCCTTTGTATGACTCTCTTCAATAATAAACAACTTGTTGAGATTCAACAAGATGATGAGCTTAGTGAAAATTAAGCACCTTCACTAAGTGGGGCCCGCAGGCTATTTTAGGTGTATGTCTATTTTTAGACATGGTGAGCATATTCTATAAGTTGCAGGATGTTATTTGTAGATGGTTGGTCAAATGCGTAAATAGATGAAATTCTATTTTTAGAATATTGGGCGAAGTATATTTATAGATCGTCGATCTAAAAATAGGTGCATGTCTATTATTATTAACCCTTAATAATAATCCGACAATAAACATCAACTTATTCTCTTGGAGCATTTTATTTCAGTGAATAAATTCGTCAAATCAGTGGGCTGAAGGAATTACACAATTCCTAGGGTTATTGGTGGCTCATGCATGGAGGACTCAGTTAGAACTGAAGTGGAAAAGTTATGACAGAGTTGGAAGATTAGTTACGGGAGTTGTTATTTAGTTTAACTCAGTTAATGGAGTTAAACTCAGTTGAGCTAGTTGTATCTAGTCTAAATGAAAGATACACTAGTGAGAGTTAAGTGAATTAATTAGTTAATTAATTCACAACTAATGACTCACTAACAACTGAAAAAATACAACAGTTAACTATAGTGCATGTCAGTTTCAGTGGAGACCCAGTGGAGAGATAGGTGAAAGGGTGAGATGGACTATTCGTTGTGACTATAGTTTTGCATTCAATGCATCTGACACGCATTGGAGTTGCCAATGAGGATTGCGTAGTCAAGGCAAGGCCAATTCGAATTCATTCAGGGGTCTTCTTCATCAGGAATTACACAGTGGAGGTAGGCTGTCAGGAGGCAAGAAATTGGTGCATGGAGATGAAAATTTCTACATGACAGTGTGTTATGATTGTTGATTGTACTGAGAGCTTGATGTACTAATCTTTGTATAAGATTATTACATGATTCCATTGATATACATAATATATGATAGTTGGGGTTTTTTTCTTTAAGCTTTCCCGTTAAACAACTTTGTTATGTGCGATTGAATTTATTCAAATGTGTTTGCAATTGAGTTTTAAATTTCCACAAGTTTAACAGTGGAAGGATTATGCATTTAGCAAGAAGATAAATATTGTAAGATCAGGAGAATCTGGTAATACATCAGTATTAATAAGTTTCTACACAACTTGTGTTGAAGAGAAATCTGACTGATTTCCATGTTTTTTATCGCTTTAACATTATTTGTTTTTATGGCCATGAAGCAATTTTGCATATAGTTCATCTCTTTCTCATGTTTTTCTTCCATGGTGATCAAATGATTCAAGTGATTAAATTCCATGATCGTCATTTCCTTGATATGTTTTTCTTCTAAGGTCAATAACCTTCTCTTCATAGAACCAATTTCCTTGGCGTGATCCACTATTAAATTTTCTTGGTTAAGTTCCATATTCTTAATGAATTGAGCCTGGTTGGCCTCCATATTCTTGATTACCTGAGCTTGATTCAATTGCATATCTTTAACCATCTAATTTAATTCCTTGATGAAATCATTTTCAACTTCTATAGTTTTATTTACTTCAAGTTTTTCTTTTACCTTTTCTTTATCTCCATATTTATTTTCAAATGCCTCAATGAGAGATTGGAAAGAATCAAAAGCGTTTTTGGGGGAGTTAGCAAACCACTCCAAAGCATCACCAACTAAGGTGAGAATGAAAAACTTCATCTTCACATCTTCATGATCAGAATATGGGCGACACTTTCTTATACAAAGGTTGAAATTCTGAATGTGAGCCTCGGTGGTAAAAGTATTATTAACACTAAAAGGGGGCACCTAATCGATAGTCCACTGACCGAAGACAGGAAATGGTGTGGAGCACCCTGAAAGTTAGTAAAATCAACAGGATAAAAAAAAACATCCATGATGACTTGCTTAAATGGGAAAACGAAATGGATGTTAGAAAAATAGATCCTTGTTCAAGAAAATTCAAGAGGTCCACAAGAAGCGAGCTTCTTAGAAGAAAATCTTAAAAGAAATGAAATAATTGGAGTCGCCACTTGAACATGAATCTAATTCTAAAACTGAAAAATTAGTCGAGAGAAACAGATGGATATCAAGGAGGGATTATTTTCTCAAAGTAAATAGATGAATAAGTGGAGTCGCCACCCAAACAAGAAACCAATCGAAATGTCCAAGTGCAAGAGAAGATGCAAGGATAAGTGATATGACGAAAGATACGATGATGAAACGATGAAGAGATGAAAAGACACCAGAAAATTTTATGCTGTGTGATTGGCTAATGAATGGCGAGAAATATTAGAAGATTATAATATGTCGTTAAGACCAAGGACAGAAAAACCCTATCCTCAGCAACGACGCCAAAAAATGTTGTCGCACAGAATGTCTAGGCACCGCGACAACGGCTCAGATTGGGGGCTGTTACCCTGATCCCCAATATCTCTATTTAAGTTTTCTCCTTGCAGACTAAGGGAGGTAGACCCTAATGAAATGGAATGAAAGAGAACTATTTGGAAACCAACCAGTTCGAGAGACACAGTCAAACAACCAAGTACTTGTTTAAGATTTAACGAGATTTAACATATTCGATTAGATTAAAACTTTGAAACCAGTGCCTTATGGAGTCAATTATCCCGTTATGAAATTAAGATCAAGTAGTTGGTAGGTAACTACCACTAGAATGGACAACTATCCTGTTATGAAATGCAAGTCCAATCTTGAAAATGCAAACGCACGAGCCTGAACGAAATGAAGTAAAATGCTTAAGCCACAATTATCTATGAGATGATTACCACGGTATTTCAATTGCTCAAATAAATGTTCACTTCACCAAACTGAAAGATAAGCTTTTTTCAACAATGTGCTTTAAGATGTTGAGTTTAGAATTTTTACATAAAAATGCTCACTGTGGAGATTCTGAACTCAACATCTCAAAACTCACACCACATAAATTTAAAATCTATAATGTGCTTTAACTTTTGATTAAACATAAGCTCATAATTCCAATGCATTTCTAGCTCAAAGAGAACAAAACATTTTCACAATCTTTCAATATCATGCATTAAAGATATTTGATATAGGAAAGAAAGACATGCAATTTATCATTACTTGAAGAGCTCTCAAACTTAATATGAAATTAATATCAATTCAAGTAATTAAAACCGTAGTTAGATCCAATTAAACAATGATCAATCAAATAGATGCTAAGCATGAAAAAATACATTGAACCCAGATGCGAGATTTAAGCACTTTAAATTTTGAAAGATATTATCATGAAAGAACTGTTGAGTTCAAATGTTAACCAATTCAAAATTTAAGTGATTTTCTAAATTTATCTAGTACTGAAAGATTTTTAAAAAAATATATAGTCAAAACTTAGGGATGTAAAAAAAATTAATTTTTTGCTTGACTAAAAAAAAATTTATTTAACACTTGAGGCACTTAAAAAATGAGTCATCCAAAATTTTTGATTTTTTTTTTTGAAAATTTCATAAAAGCTAAAAAATAAATAAATAAAAAAACAAAACTTTTTTTTTAATTTTTAATTGTATTTTTACCCTAAGAATACGAAGTTAAAAAATAAAAAATAAATAAATAAAATAAAATAAAATAAAAATAAACTTTTTTAAAAAAAATTATCTATTTTTTAAAGTTTGATAAAATCTAAAATTAAAAATAAAATACAAAATGAAAAGTTGAAGTTCAATTTATACAAAAGTTAAAAAAAAAAAATTCTAAATGAAATGGCCTAATTAAATATAAAGTTAAGCTTTATACAAGAAAAGAAAATTAAATGTAAATGTAAAATTCTAAACTAAACTAACCTAAAATAAAAATAAAAAAATAAAAAATGAAACGTGACTTTGTATTGTGCGTAGGTGTTTACGCAGGTCGAAGGAGGGCAGTCGGCAATGGAAATGGAAATGCGTGAGGGCTGCGGGACGGAGGGCACATAGCGGTAAAGGCATCGACGAGGGATGCGAATGGACAAACAGCGAGCTGGCTGCAATGATGGTCAACGGAAAAATGTGTGAAGAAATGGAAGTGAGGATATGCGATGGAGGATATGGCAGTCGCGGGTGGAAAAGGAAATGCACGAGGAGCAGAGTTAAGGAAGGGCGTGCAGGGGGAGTGAGGAGTGAGAAAAACGATGATGTGATGGTGGTTGAGAAGGAAAAGGAGGACTGGCAGCATGAAGACAAAGGGCACGAAGAGGTGACGCAGGAAAAAGAAAAGGAGCAGCGAAGGATGAGGGTTTACGTAGGTCAAAGTCAATGACAGAGGACAACGAAGGAGTGAGGGCACACAAGATTGGAGGACGCGAGGAGAAGTGTGTAGATCGGATGGAGCTACGTGAGGGAAAAGAGGCAATCGAGAGGGAAATAATGTTGGTCAAGGAAAGGAGCCATCATTGGTCGAGAACACGATGATGGGAGAGGAATGGAGCCTCAGGCAGGAGGAAAGTGAGAAGTTTAACACAGGAAAGAAGCAGCGAAAAGGATGACATTAGATAGCACGGGAAATGGGGAAGCGTGAAGAAGAATTTCATGCAGAGATAGGAGCGCAGGGAATAATGAGGGCAGTGTGGAAAGCCAGGTAGCAGACAGGTAGTGAAAATTTGCAGGCACACACCAATTTCGAACTTCTCCTTTTGCCCAACAAAAACAGATATTTTTTCTCTAGATTTTTATAAAAATAAATGCACCTGCAATTATATAAATCTTGACGCACAATGCTGACCAGATATACAACCAAATTCGATCCTGAGACCAGATCTTACCCTCCAAGGCCTAGATCTGGCTCAGTTTCTATTGGCCATCTGTGTTTGCTGATGTTTATAAAGCAGTCAAAAGTTGTCAAAAATGCCAAGTATTTGCAGAAAAGAAAAAAATAGCTCCATTACCTCTTCTCCCTGTTTTTGTTGAAGAACCTTTTAGACAATGGGGGTTGGATTTCATTGGAGAAATAAATCCACCATTCAGTGGGCAGTTTAAGTGGATCCTTACTGCTACAGATTATTTTACAAAATGGGTGGAGGCAGTTCCCACCAGGAAGGCAAATGATTTGGTTGTTATGAAGTTTCTAGAAGAGAACATTTTTAGCAGGTTTGGATGTCCAATGAATATTGTGACAGATAATGCCCAAGTTTTCAATTCACTCAGGTTTATTAATTTTTGTCAGACTTATAGTGTGATATTGTCTCATTCTACAGCTTATCATCCGCAGGGAAATGGATTGGCCGAATCTTCCAACAAAACATTGGTAAGAATTCTGAAGAAAACAATCAATGAAAATCAGAAGAATTGGGATACAAAGTTAGTTTTTTCTCTATGGGAAACAAGGATGACTACTAGGAGGTCTACTGGCAAGTCACCTTATGAGCTCGTATACGGTACTCAAGCATTTTTTCCCACCCAGTTGGTGAAACCTGTGATTTCCTTCCTCCAAGATGCTCAAGCAGAACCGAATGCTATGATCAGAAGAATGAACAATGTGATGGAACTAAGTGAAAACAGAAATCAAGTTCGGGACAATTTGCTCACTTATCAGCAGAAGATGAAGGCAATATTTGACAGGAAAGCAAAAGAAATCGCGTTTCAGAAGGGAGACTTAGTATTGAGATGGGATACATGAAGGGAAGACAAAGGGAAACACGGCAAATTTGATCCCTTGTGGTATGGCCCATTCAAAATTAATGAAGTCAGAGGAAATAATACTTTCATGCTGGAAAATCTTGAAGGAGAAGTGTTGGATATGCCTGTGAATGGGCAATATCTCAAGCATTACTTTCGGCATTAAGCAGCTGTTTGTTCATCATTGTATATATCTGGTGTGATCAGTGTACATTTCCATCAAGCAATGTGCGACTCCATGCCCGAGGTGAAGGCACTAATCTGCAGGTTCTTAGTGTTTTGTGGGAAAAACACTATCCCCAGGTGGAGCCAGATGTTGTGGATCATTATCTGCATATCCTTTTTTATATTTTATTTCGAAAATCAAAAAAATCTGGAAATTCAAAAAATATGCTATAGTATGAAATTTTTATACTTTAGCATACAAAAAAGAAATGCAACGTTTTTACAAAGAATGATGTACATAAAGTAGTCATAAAACTTTATTTTGATATATATGATTTCAAGCTTAAGCTCTGAGCAACTTCCCGAGCGGAAGCGGTGATCACAGAAAAGTGCTTTCGGATAAGTTATTGCGGGGGAAGAAGTAGCTCGTTGTTTATCAAATCCTGACCCCCCTAGTTGACTAGTCAAATCTTGGATGAGCCGTGATCAACGGCTTGGATTCATTACGGGGGGTATAGGTTGAAGTTTTTCGCCGTACTCCAAGACCCCCCGCAGTGACATCATCAGGCGAAGTGGAAAACAGCTGTCATCCGCTCTCAACGGTTTGTCCACATCATGTCGGCATTTATTACGGATTCTCGTAGCTTATTAAAGAGTTCTTTAGTCCCGTTTTGTCCATGTGTGACTGTTTTTCCCCTTTTGAACCGTGTTCTTGCCACCTTTGCATTTTCCATTACCCTGCGAATTGTTTTCAGTTCCTGTTAGTCATGGAAAAATGAATATCCTTGTCTGGTTCATCAAGCCTCAGTCCCCTCTTGGATAGTGAAAATGACGTCCAGGATACCGCGTCGTCTGTCAATCATCCCTTATTGCATTACCAAGTAACCCTAAACACTGATAAATCCCCGGTATTGTCTGCTATGAAAAGTTCTGGTGTGCTATCCGTCTGTGTTCCGAAAACTCACTTCTTCCCCGAGTTCATCTCATGGTTAGTCTCATCAATGTACCCTGGTAAATGTTTCGTCATGAATTCTCAGGGAGAAAATGTCCTGCAGGTATCAACATAATTAATTCGCCAAGCATTGTGCTTTCCAGAAGATAATTCTCCGTTACAATTCTCCGAAGATTCATTGGTTCAGTATTTTGAAGACCTTTCAAACGAAGAGTTCAGTCGTTGTATGTCATTTTTGAAATCAAATCCATAAAAAACTCAATTTGAAGGAGAAGAGTTTAGTTTGGAGGCGTTCAATGTTCAGTATAGGCCAGTTCTTAGCTGCATTTCGGAGATTTTGGGGAAATACGACGACCACAAAGTTGATAAATCAGTCTTGGGGATGTTTTCACTAATGATGAAACCAGGGGTGGTCCTTGACATTCCGTCTTTTTGGCAGGAAATAGTAAATTCCCAATTGATAGCTTTTCCTCTAACAGGTTTCTTCAGATTTCCATCATTGGTTGTTTACTTATTTTTGTATCAAAATGTTGAAGAGTTCATGAGTTTGGGTTTAAATATAGTTGATAGTAATAAAAATAAGCAATCAATTTTATTCTGGACCGACATGATTAGAAAAGAAGAGAATGAAGCAGAGCTGTTTGAATTTGCTAATCATTTCATGTCTATTGCTTATAAAATTTTGAATGGAACTCTTCCTCCATGCTTTCTACCAAAAGCCCGGGAGTTCCTACAGATAGGACCCAATTGCAGATTTGGAGATTGGTTTGTATTCGAAGAATACTCAGAGATAAGGCTATATGGAGTTAGCATTGAGCCCTATAGGCTCCCAACTTTTGTACCCATGCGACTTTTCACCCTGGAATTCATAAGGCAAAGTCTTAATGTAGACCAAGTCCACTTTCTTCCCATGAAGAAAGGTTTGATGTACAAATTGCCTATGAGTGTGGGACCTTTTGTGGTCAACACGAGACAAGCTTTTGATGAAGTCTCAAAAATGTTGGAAGGGACACAGTTGTTGTTGGGAGAAAAATGGCCTTATGATCCGCATGGAATAATTTCTCAGAAAAGGGTTGAGAACGGGTATGTTGCATTCTCCCATGTAAGCAAGCCTGATATAGAGAAGCTGGAAAATCCCAGTGAAACAAGTGCCTCAAAAACCAGCATTCAAACACCTGCCATTATGGAAAGGGCAAGCAAAAGAAGTAGAGAAGATGTTATTGAAATAGATAATGAGGAACCCAGAGAAGAAAAGAGAACCAAACTAGTAGAAGATCATTCTCCCAATTCGCCTGGTTTTACCCTTCATATCAATGAAGAATCAAGTGTTCCCTCTTCTCCTAGAAGACATGAACTTTACTCAGAAAGGATGCCGACAGTCAAGCAAGTATTCACGCAAATTGAAGAAAGAAATCAGAGAATAAAATCCAATATAGAAGCGCAAGCAGAACATCACACAGCTGCTGATCAGACCAGATTATTGACTGTAATGGATATTGAAAAAGATCAATTTAGAATGGCTCTGTCACATCCAAAGGGAATTTCCCTTGGGTCTTCGAGCAGCTTTAATGAGGTAAACATAATCATGGATGTTAAAAAGATCCCATTGTGGGACAAAATGAATCTTCATATGCAGACCGGGCAGTTAATTGTAAATGATTTGAGCAAGACTAATGCCACAGCAGTCAAGACTGAAAACATGCTTGCAAAGGTCATCAGACAATGCAAAATGGAGAAAGCTAATTCAAGGTCATTAACAACTCAAAATGAAGAGTTGAAGAAGATCATTATGAAAATTGGTGTGGATCCAAACGATAAAGCTGCAATTCAAAAACTCATGAAAAGCGCAGAAGTAGAAATATCCTCATTGAGGAAAAAGCTAAAATTACCAGCTACAGAGCACTCAATGGCCGCAGAAGTAGCTAAGGTGGAAAAATAAAAGGAAGAGTTACGTCTGCAATTGTTAGGAAAAGATGAAGAGTTGTCCAAAGTGAAGCAAACTGCTATATCTTTGCAGAATCAAATTCAAAACCATACTTGCACTTTTGTTGTTCCTACAGGTGACAGAGATGCGGATCCTCAAACCCAAATTGTTCAGCTCAGCATAGAACTGAAGATAGCTGAAGGTGATCTTAAGCGGGTTCAGTTAGATTTGGAAACAGCTATTAAGATGGTGAGAGGATGGGAAGATAAAGCAAATGAAAATAAGCAGCAATTACAAAAGGCTGAGGATGAAATTAAGGAGCTCAAGGAGAAGCTAAAAGGTAACATCTCACTTTTAAGAGCTAAAGATATTATTTGGACTAAAATTATATCTGAAATGAAGTCAAATTGGGATTCCCTAAGTATAATTGCTACAGAGAAATGCCTCATCTCAGACCATGAAGAGGAGATATCATCTGAAAAACAAACGGTCATTAAAAGAGCAAATTGGGCTAGGAGGTTTTTAAATTTTATCAATTCCAAATTAGATGAAGAGTTAGAAGATATTCAGATACAAGACAGATACTTTTATGCTGAAGAAGTTAATAAAATGATAATTAAGAATGATCTACGGAAAGTTGCAGAGAAAAGGTTACTGAGAATTAAGGAGGCGGTAAAGAAGTTTGATATAACTTTTGATAAATTGATCTGAACAGGTTTGCCTTCATGCTGGACAGAAAAGGGAAATATTTTGACATGGAAGTTTTATGAAGATGCATTAACACTGGCAAAGAGCAGAGCAGATAGCAGGCATGAAAAGACACAAGTTTTAAAGTGAGAGACAGTGTTTAACTTTTTACAGAGGCACTTCAATTTTCTATGGATGGTAAAAGCACTCTTCACAGAAAGACTCACTCACAATCAGGCAGTTACATTTAGATTGGAATACGTCAGCTACAGGAATGCTCCTACAACTCAAAGTGAACTTTGGAAAAAATGCAAAATATTCTCCATTGACACAACAAAAAAGATCCCAACGGATAAATCAAAAGTAGCCGTCGATTCCGCAGCCACTTCAGGACCAGCTGTTCCTTTAGATTAGAAGTCATAAAAATTCTCATTATGTCATTTCTCAGGATTATGCAAATGTAATAAGACTTTTTCGAGGCATGTACCTCTATATCAGTTAATAGTTTAAGCAGTTAAAGTTATTTAGGATAGTTAGAATCAGTTTCATTACTGAAAACGGTTTCATGATAATGTATAAAAAGACAATTTGAAGAAAGATGAAGGTTCCGAGTTTTGGACCTTGAAGCCTAATTTTGTACTGAAAAATATTGAATCAATGAAAAGTTTTGCAAGTTTCCTTCATTCTATCTATGTTGAATAGTTTTCCAGTTTTCATCTCGTTTCCATATCTATGAATAAAATAGAGTGATTTGAGCTGCAGGTCTCTTGATATCTGTGTATCTAAGAGTTAAACATCCTTAATGGGCGCTCCTCTATTTTAACTTTATTGTTGCTCACTTCTTCGGGGTTTTATAATGGTAGATTCTGTTTTAAGCAGCATATCAAATTGAAATCCTTTTCTTTCTTTTTCTTCCATTCATTCACTTCAGCATAAAGAGAACATGGCATTGCAGAACTTGTAGGGGTTTGACATTTGGAGATTATATTATTAATATTTGAAGGTTTAATAAACAGAGACAGATATACACTTGTTTGTGACATAATATTTAATGTCTTGAGCACGGATTCCTTTACACAGCAAGGAATTGTTTCTCAAGGAACAACATTAATTGGCGTCGTTGCCGGGGACCGAAGATTCGAAGATTTTCCCTGGGTTTTGTTTTACATTTCCTCTGGTTGTTTAGAGAGGAGGAAATAGTACGCTGTGTTTGTTTGAAAATAGCTCTGGCTCCCAAGAAACCTCACACGAGGTCAGATACCTCTCAGCAAAAAGTTCTTGTTTTGTCTGATCTTGAGAAGCTTGTTTCAAAGAAGGGCCAGAAACCAAAAATATTAGATACACCTAAAACTACACTGCTCGCACCAGGCAGCAGTTCACACATTTTCTCATCCAAGAAAGCTTCCAAGAAACTCATTTTCTCGGAAGAAGAATCATCACCATCACCCGTTCGTTTTCAAGAACCCACATTAGAAGAGCAATCTTTGGAGTTTGTGTCTTTTCCTTTTATAGAAACTCAGCCCCATATAGTTGCCAGCTCTTCTGCAATCGTTCATACTCCAATTCCTATATCAATTGTTTCACCTCATTCATCCCTACCTACAACTAGTATTCATTTTACCCCCGCTCAAGGAGCAGTTAACCCAGGCGTAAATATGGCAGTCCCTGCAGCCCCTGCTTTCTTGATGAATATATATGCACCATTAAATCTAGCCCAACCATTGCATGATATGCCTCGGGAGTATCTCAAGTTGCTCCCTAGATTTACTGGTGAAGATGAAATAACCGCAGAACAGCACTTGCCCCTGTTTTGCACATTTGCAGAGAATTTAAATGTTGAACATTTAGATGTTGTTATGAGACTCTTTGTTCAGTATCTAAGTGGAGAGGCAAGGAAATGGTTCAAAGGATTACCTAATGGCTCCATTAACGATTGGGATGCCCTAGAAAGACATTTCATTGAAAGGTGGGGCGAAAAGAGGGACCACGGCTATTCTTTGACAGAATTTAATGCAATCAAGAAGAAATATGATGAAAATATGAGTGATTTTGTGAAGAGATTTAATAAATTGTATAATATTTTTCCTGCAGAGATAAAGCCTCCTCCTATTGGAGCTAGGGTCGTTTTTGTTGGTGCATTTGAACCATAATTCAGTTTCACATTGAGGGAAAGAAGGTCCCCTATGTTGGAGCAGATTCAAACTGATGCTCTGGAGATTGAGGCTAATATGTCCGCTGCTGGTAAATTTTCAGATAAAGGAAAGGCTAAAGAAGAAGCCTCAGCTCAAGATCAGAGAATTGACGATATGACTAAGGTCATAAAAAATCTTTCAAATAAATTGGTAAAGTTGGAAATAGATAGTAAGCCTGCAAGACAGAATAGAGGGGTTTTTAATCCCCAATTTAAAAAACAGCCCCTGCAGATTCTACAAAGAGAAAAAAAAATATCAAGATCAAGTGCAAGCACCTTTGTACATAGAGGCAGCCCCGTCCCGTTCAGCAGATGATGATGATGAGAGAGAGGATGATGCTCGAATTTCTGCTGTGTATATGGAAGACGATGAAACAAAAGAAGAAGTTGAAGAAGAAGAAGTGGAAGAAAATGATCTTTCATTTGATCAAGAAGAGATGGATGATTACTACAGACAGTTCACAGACTTCATGCAATCCGAGTTGCATAAAAAGTACGATTTGAGGTCAAAGAAGAGACTAAGGACTCAAGACAATGAAGAAAAAGAATCAGAAGCAGCACCTGCTCCAATGGCGACTCCATTCCAGAAAGATCAAACTAAGAAAACAGATAAGGGGAAAAATCCCATGAATGAAGAAAAAGAGAAGGAAAAGCAGCAAGCAGAAGCTTCTCAAACAAAAGTTAGAGATTCTAATATTTTGGAGAAAGTGGTTACTGTTTCTAATCAAAACTCAAATTCCAAGAAAGATCAAGAAGAACCTGAAAATTTGACAAAATCAAATCAAACTTTCAGTTTGTCGAAAGAGTTGGAGAAAGTGAAGATTCAAGTACCTCTTCTTGAGTTAATGAAAACACCTGGCTATAAGAAAGAGATTGCCGAGTTTATCAATTTATCTCAGTCTGATGAGGTAGGTGATATAGTAAATCTGCAGGAAAAGAAACCAGTGGTCACATTTGGACCTCATGTTGAAGAGGTAGATTCATCTGTCCCTCCTTTTTATATATCACTTCTGTTACATGATTTTGTTCTACATAACTGCATGCTAGATTCTGGTGCGTCCCACTATCTGATGCCATTGTGTGTGATGAAAGAGTTGAATTTGCAAATCACCAAGCCATATCAAGATCTTTATTTATTTGACTCAAAAAGAGTAAAGTGTGTGGGTCTGATTAAGGATATGGTTGTTACATTGGCTCAAATCCCAGCCAAAAGTATTATGATGGATGTTGTAGTGGGAGATATTCCTGCCAGGTTTGGTATGTTGCTACCTAGATCATGGGGGGCAAAGCTTGGAGGAGTTTTGAAGCTAGATTTTACATATGCTATCATTCCCGTTTTCAATGGTGAAGAAAGGAGGTTGTATAGAGAGACTAGATTTCAAAAAAATACTACCAAGAAAGATGCAGGTAATTCACCAATTTATGGCCAAGAGAAGGATGACCTCTCTTGCTTCATGCTGCATGAAGATGCAGAATTTGCTGAAGAATCACAAGGGCAGCTTCCTTCAGCAATTGTACATAAGGAGCTGCATTCGAACAAGCTATGGAAGTGTTATTTCGATGGTGCGTTTTCCAAAGAAGGTACTGGAGCTGGTTTCATTTTTGTTTCTCCTGAAGGAAACCTTGTGCCTTTTTCTTTCAAATTGGAGTTTGAGTCCACTAATAATGTTGCAGAATATGAAGCATTAATTATTAGTTTGCAGACAACTAAGCAAATGGGAATTCAGTCTATGACTGTGTTTGGGGATTCAGAATTAATTATAAGACAGATCAAAAATTTATGTCAAACTAAACATCCCAGGTTAAGAGCATATCGGAATGAGGTCTGGGATCTGATCGAAAATTACTTTGAAGCCTTCAACTTACAGTTTGTTCCAAGGGAAGAAAATAAAATGGCTGATTCTTTGGCGGTTGCAGCAAGTACATTCAAGCCTCCGATCAGTTCGAGACTAATGTATGAAATTGAGATGAGACATAGACCTTCAATTCCTGACAATATTAAACACTGGCAGGTCTTTGAGGACAATGAACAGATTAAGCAGTTTCTGTTGATGATTGAAGATTTTGAAGATCAGCAGATTGATTTGGAAACTGATGAAGATGAATTGGCTGGTAAGACTCTTAAAAAGAATATTGGTGGTCAGGAAATCATTCAGTTGAAATACAATGCTTTTCCAAGAGGCTTAGTGCCTCTTGAAAGATTGTTTGATGCTAATGACGTTGCAGTGAATCAAAAGAAAGAAAACCAAGACGAACATGTAGAAGATTGCAACTTGGGGACTCAACAGGAGCCTAAAATGATCAAATTGTTCAAAGGAATCTCGAAGGACTACAAAGAAAGGTACATAGATCTGTTTAGACAATTCAAAGATGTATTTTCTTGGTCCTATGTCGATTTGAAAACGTATTATAAGGGTATCATACAGCATAAAATCCCACTGAAAGATGGAGTCAAGCCGCATAAACAGAAGCTCCGACAAATCAATCCATTATTGTTGGCTCCGATTGAAAAGGAGGTGAGGAAATTGCTGCAGGCCAAAATAATTGTTCCCCTAAGATATTCAGATTGGGTTTCCAATCTTGTACCAGTCCGAAAGAAAAATGGAGAGATAATACTGTGCGTAGATTTCAGGAACTTGAATAGGGCTTCATTGAAGGATAATTATCCTTTGCCGAAAATGGATTTTGTCTTACAAAAAGTCACCGGGGCTTATAGATTATCTATGGTGGATGGTTTTTCAGGGTATAATCAGGTTGCTGTGGAGAAGGAAGATCAAAAGAAAACTACTTTCACTACACCCTGGGGAACATTCATGTACGCCAGGATGCCTTTTGGCCTAATGAATGCAGGAGCTACATTCCAAAGAGCGATGGATATTGCATTTGTCAGGGATCAGTTTGTAGTTACTTATCTGGATGATGACACAATTTTTTCAAATTCTGATGAAGAACACCTGCAACATTTGCAGAAAGCTTTCCTGAAGTGTAGAAAGTATGGATTGTCGTTGAATCCTAAAAAATCTTTGTTTGCCCTGGAAGAAGGCAAACTGTTGGGCCATATTGTTTCAAAGCAAGGTTTGAAGATTGATCCAGCAAGAGTTGAAGCAATACAGTCTATCCCGCTGCCCCGAAGCAAAAAAGATATTCAGAGATTTCTTGGAAAAAATAATTTTCTAAGAAGATTCGTTCCCAATTACGCAGAAATCGTCAAGAAGATAACGGACATGTTGAAAAAAGATGTCGAAGTGAAGTGGGACAAAGAAGCCAGAGAGTCTTTCCAAAGGATTAAAGAAGCTTTAAAGGAAGCGCATGTTCTCATTAGTCCATATTATTTGAAGCCATTTCAAATTTTCTCGTTTGCATCTCCTTCAACAATTGCTGCTGTGTTATTACAGAGAAATGAAGAAAAGCACGAACAGCCTGTAGCATATTTTAGTAAAGTTCTCCGAGATGCAGAATTGAAATATAATATATTGAAGAAACAAGTTTACGCTCTAGTGAAAGCATTGAAAGCTTTCAGAACTTATATCCTTCATTCTCAAATCTTAGCATATGTTCCCAATTCAGCTGTAAAGGATGTCCTAGTACAGAGCGATGTGGAAGGAAAAAGAGGAAAATGGATTGCTAAAATCCAGGAATATGACATGGATGTAAAACCAACCAAACTGGTCAAAGGATTGGGATTGGCCAAATTATTGACAGAGTCAAATTTCCAAGCATTGGGAATTAATTTTTTGGCCCCTGTGGATGAAGTCGATGGAGAAACAGGTGACAATCAGTCAAAGATAGCAATTAAGTATAAATTTCTCTGCTCGGATTGGTATAAGGATATTGTTCATTATTTGTGCTTTCTTTCTTGTCCCCCTTCAATTAATAGAACTAAATATAGGGCTTTAAAACTTAAGGCTCCGCCTTATGTCATAATTGAAGCAAAATTGTATTGGAAGGACCCTGCTGGTGTGTTGTTGTTATGTTTGACAGAGGAAGAAGTTTCAGAAGTAATCAAAGAATATCATGAATACCTGTGCGGAGGTCATTACAGCTGGAAGGTAACTGCTCATAAGATATTTAAATCAGGTTTCTATTGGCCATCTGTGTTTGCTGATATTCATAAAACAGTCAAAAGTTGTTAGAAATGCCAATTATTTGTAGAAAAGAAAAAGCTAGCTCCATTACCTCTTCTCCCTGTTTTTGTTGAAGAACCTTTTAGACAATGGGGATTAGATTTCATTGGGGAAATTAATCCACCATCCAGTGGGCAATTTAAGTGGATACTTACTGCTACAGACTACTTTACAAAGTGGGTGGAGGCAATCCCCACTAGGAAAGCAAATGATCTGGTGGTTATGAAGTTTCTAGAAGAAAATATCTTTAGCAGGTTTGGATGTCCAGTAAAGATTGTGACAGATAATGCCCAAGTTTTCAGTTCACTCAGATTTATTAATTTTTGTCAGACTTACAATGTCATATTGTCCCATTCTACATCTTATCATCCACAGGGGAATGGATTGGCAGAATCTTCTAACAAAACATTGGTAAGAATTATGAAGAAGACAATTAATGAAAACCAAAAGAATTGGGATACAAAGTTAGTTTTTGCTCTATGGGCAACAAGGATGACCACTAGGAGGTCTACTGGCAAGTCTCCTTATGAGCTCGTATACGACACTCAAGCATTGTTTCCCACACAGTTGGTAAAACCTGTGATTTCTTTCCTCCAAGATTCTCAAGCAGAACCGAATGCCATGATCAGAAGAATGAACAATGTGATGGAGCAAAGTGAAAACAGAAATCAAGTTCGGGACAACTTGCTCACTTATCAGCAGAAGATGAAGGCAATATTTGACAGGAAAGCAAAAGAAATCATGTTTCAGAAGGGAGACTTAGTATTGAGATGGGATACACGAAGGGAAGACAAAGGGAAACACGGAAAATTTGATCCCTTGTGGTATGGCCCATTCAAAATTAATGAAGTCAGAGGAAATAATACTTTCATGCTGGAAAATCTTGAAGGAGAAGTGTTGGATATGCCTGTGAATGGGCAATATCTCAAGCATTATTTTCGGCATTAAGCAGTTGTTTGTTCATCATTGTATATATCCGGTGTCATCAGTGTACATTTCCATCAAGCAATGTGTGACTCCATGCCCGAGGTGAAGGCACTAATCTGCAGGTTCTTAGTGTTTCGTGGTAAAAACACTATCCCCAGGTGGAGCCAGATGTTGTGGATCATTATCTGCATATCCTTTTTTATATTTTATTTCGAAAATCAAAAAATCTGGAAATTCGAAAAATATGCTATAGTATGAAATTTTTATACTTTAGCATAAAAAAAAAAATGCAATTTTTTTACAAAGAATGATGTACATAAAGTAGTCATAAAACTTTATTTTGATATATATGATTTCAAGCTTAAGCTCTGAGCAACTTCCCGAGCGGAAGCGGTGATCACAGAAAAGTGCTTTCGGATAAGTTATTGCGAGGGGAGAAGTAGCTCGTTGTTTATCAAATCCTGACCCCCCGTAGTTGACTAGTCAAATCTTGGATGAGCCGTGATCAACGGCTTGGATTCATTACGGGGGGTATAGGTTGAAGTTTTCCGCCGTACTCCAGGACCCCCCGCAGTGATGTCATCAGGCGAAGTGGAAAACAGCTGTCATCCGCTCTCAACGGTTTGTCCACATCATGTCGGCATTTATTACGGATTCACGTAGCTTATTAAAGAGTTATTTAGTCCCGTTTTGTCCATGTGTGACTATTTTTCCCCTTTTGAACCGTGTTCTTGCCACCTTTGCATTTTCCGTTACCCCGCGAATTGTTTTCAGTTCCTGTTAGTCATGGCAAAACGAATATCCTTGTCTGGTTCATCAAACCTCAGTCCCCTCCTGGATAGTGAAAAGGACGTCCAGGATACTGCGTCATCCGTCAATCATCCCTTATTGCATTACCAAGTAACCCTAAACACTGATAAATCCCCTGTATTATCTGCTATGAAAAGTTCTGGTGTGTTGTCCGCCTGTGTTCCAAAAACTCACTTCTTCCCCGAGTTCATCTCATGGTTAGTCTCATCAATGTACCCTAGTAAATGTTTCGTCATGAATTCTCAGGGAGAAAATGTCCTGCAGGTATCAACACAATTAATTCGCCAAGCATTGTGCTTTCCAGAAGATAAGTCTCCGTTACAATTCTTCGAAGATTCATTGGTTCAGTATTTTGAAGACCTTTCAAACGAAGAGTTCAGTCGTTGTATGTCATTTTTGAAATCAAATCCAGAAAAAACTCAATTTGAAGGAGAAAAGTTCAGTTTGGAGGCATTCAATGTTCAGTATAGGCCAGTTCTTAGCTGCATTACGGAGATTTTGGGAAGAGACGATGACCAAAAAATTGAAAAATCAGTCTTGGGGATGTTTTCACTGATGATGAAACCCGGGGTGGTCCTAGACATTCTGTCTTTTTGGCAGGAAATAGTAAATTCCCAATTGATAGCTTTTCCTCTAACAGGTTTCTTCAGATTTCCATCACTGGTTGTTTATTTATTTTTGTATCAAAATGTTGAAGATTTCATGAGTTTGGGTTTAAATATAGTTGATAGTAATAAAAATAATCAATCAGTTTTATTCTGGACCGATATGGTTAGGAAAGAAGAGAATGAAGCAGGGTTGTTTGAATTTGCTGACCATTTCATGTCTATTGCTTATAAAATTTTGAATGGAACTCTTCCTCCATGCTTTCTACCAAAAGCCCAGGAGTTCCTACAGCTAGGACCCAATTGCAAATTTGGAAATTGGTTTGTATTCGAAGAATACTCAGAGATAAGGCTATATGGAGTTAGCATTGAGCCCTATAGGCTCCCAACCTTTGTACCCATGCGACTTTTTGCCCTGGAATTCATAAGGCAAAATCTTAATGTAGACCACGTTCACTTTCTTCCCATGAAGAAAGGTATGATGTTCAAATTGCCTATGAGTGTGGGACCTTTTGTGGTCAACACGAGACAAGCTTTTGATGAAGTCTCCAAAATGTTGGAGGGGACACAGTTGTTGTTGGGAGAAAAATGGCCTTATGATCCATATGGAATAATTTCTCAGAAAAGGGTTGAGAATGGGTATGCTGCATTTTCCCATGTAAGTAAACCTGAATTGGAGAAACTGGCTAATCCAGGTGACTCAAGTTCATCAAAGACCAGCATTCAAACACCTGCAATTTTGGAAAGAGCGAGCAAAATAGGTAGAGAAGATGTTGTTGAAATAGATGATGAGGAGCCCCGAGAGGAAAAAAGAACCAAACTAGCAAAAGACCATTCTTCCAATTCACCTGGTTTTACTCTCCAGGTCAATGAAGAACAAGATCTCCCCTCATCTCCAAGAAGACAGGAACTTTATTTGGAAAAGGCTCCTTCAGTAAAGAAAATGTTCACACAGATTGAGGAAAGAAACCAGAGGATAAAAGCCAATATAGAAGCACAAGAAGAGCACCACATAGCTGCTGACCAGACCAGATTATTGACTGTGATGGATCTTGAAAAATATCAGTTTAAGATGGCTCTGTCATATCTGACAGGGATGTCCCTTGGTTCTTCGGGCAGCTTTAAGGAGATAAACATAACCATGGATGTTAAAAAGATCCCATTGTGGGACAAAATGAACCTTCATATGTAGACCAGGTAGTTGATTGTAAATGATTTGAGCAAGACTAATGCCACAGCAGTCAAGACTGAAAACATGCTTGCAAAGGTCATCAGATAATGCAAAATGGAGAAAGCTAATTCAAGGGCATTAACAACTCAAAATGAAGAGTTGAAGAAGATCATTATGAAAATTGGTGTGGATCCAAATGATAAAGCTGCAATTCAAAAACTCATGAAAAGTGCAGAAGTAGAAATATCCTCACTAATGAGAAAGTTAAAATTACCAGCTACAGAGCACTCAATGGCTGCAGAAGTAGCTGAGGTAGAAAAATAAAAGGAAGAGTTACGTTTGCAATTGTTACAAAAAGATGAAGAGTTGTCCAAACTGAAGCAGACTGCTATATCTCTGCAGAATCATATTGAAAACCACACTTGCACTTTTATTTCGCCTACAGGTGATGCTGATTTTGATCCTCAAGCCCAAATTGTTCAGCTCAGCACAGAACTGAAGATAGCTGAAGGTGATCTTAAACGGGTTCAGTTAGATTTGGAAACAACTACTAAGATTATGAGAGGATGGGAAAATAAAGCAAATGAAAATAAGCAGCGATTACAAAAGGCCGAGGATGAAATTAAGGAGGTCAAGGAGAATCTAAAAGGTAACATCTCACTTTTAAGAGCTAAAGATATTATTTGGACTGAAATTATATCTGAAATGAAGTCAAATTGGGATTGCCTAAGTATAATTGCTACAGAGAAACGCCTCATCTCAGACCATGAAGAGGAGATATCATCAGAAAAACAAACGCTCATTAAAAGAGCAAATTGGGCTAGGAGGTTTTTAAATTTTATCAATTCCAAATCAGATGAAGAGCTAGAAGAAATTGAGATACAAGACACATACTTTTATTCTGAAGAAGTCAATAAAATGATAATTAAGAATGATCTACGAAAAGTTGCAGAGAAAAGGTTACTGAGAATTAAGGAGGCGGTAAAGAAGTTTGATATAACTTTTGATAAATTGATTCGAACAGGTTTGCCTTCATGCTGGACAGAAAAGGGAAATATTTTTACATGGAAGTTTTATGAAGATGCATTAACACTGGCAAAGAGCAGAGCAGATAGCAGACACGAAAAGACACAATTTTTAAAGGGAGAGACAATGTTTAACTTTTTACAGAGGCACTTCAATTTGCTATGGATGGTAAAGGCACTCTTCACAGAAAGGCTCACTCACAATCAGGCAGTTGCATTTAGATTGGAATACCTCAGCTACAGGAATGCTCCTACAACTCAAAGTGAACTTTGGAAAAAATGCAAAATCTTCTCCATTGACACAACAAAAAAGATCCCAACGGATAAATCAAAAGTAGCCGTCGATTCCGCAGCCACTTCAGGACCAGTTGTTCCTTTAGATTAGAAGTTATAAAAATTCTCATTATGTCATTTCTCAGGATTATGCAAATGTAATAAGACTTTTTCGAGGCATGTACCTCTATAACAGTTAATAGTTTAGGCAGTTAAAGTTAGTTAGGATAGTTAGAATCAATTTCATTACTGAAAACTGTTTCGTGATAATGTATAAAAAGACAATTTGAAGAAAGATGAAGGTTCCGAGTTTTGGACCTTGAAGCCTAATTTTGTACTGAAAAATATTGAATCAATGAAAAGTTTTGCAAGTTTCCTTCATTCTATCTATGTTGAATAGTTTTCCAGTTTTCATCTCGTTTCCATATCTATGAATAAAATAGAGTGATTTGAGCTGCAGGTCTCTTGATATCTGTGTATCTAAGAGTTAAACATCCTTAATGGGCGCTCCTCTATTTTAACTTTATTGTTGCTCACTTCTTTGGGGTTTTATAATGGTAGATTTTTTTTTAAGCAGCATATCAAATTGAAATCCTTTTCTTTCTTTTTCTTCCATTCATTCACTTCAGCATAAAGAGAACATGGCATTGCAGAATTTGTAGGGGTTTGATATTTGGAGATTATATTATTAATATTTGAAGGTTTAATAAACAGAGACAGATATACACTTGTTTGTGACATAATCTTTAATGTCTTGAGCACGGATTCCTTTACACAGAAAGGAATTGTTTCTCAAGGAACAACATTCCCATTGTAGGATTGGGGTCCCAAATATCCAGATTTGTCAGCACAAGGTTATGCACATAAAAATTTTCTATCTTTGCCTGATCAGCCATGTTAGCTTGCTTGTATAAATTCATGAATTGCCTACAATATTGGAAAGGTAGTGATCCATGGAGGCTAGAGTTTTGAGTTTAAATAGAAGCCATTGCTCCTTGATGTACACAGCATATGATTTAGAAGGGAATCTATGCTGAAGGGCTTCTATGCATAAGTCTACCATGGTGGGTACTTGCTCCTATTTTTTTTGACATTGCTCCTTCAGCACTACATTATCTGCCTGTGCCTTCTGCAGCTACTCCTTCAGAATTATTTCTTCAATTTTTTCCTCCTCCCTTGGTGATTATTCAATGATAATTGGGCTCATGGGAGGAATTTCTGGCTCTCTTTGACTCATCCTCTGACTCTTGTTAGCTATGAAATACATAGAGGTCTGCCTTTTTCTCTTTGTGCTCAGAGGAGCTAAGGTGGCAACTACCTCTTTGTATTGAGGGGATTTGGTGATGTGTTTTGAGTCTGCTTCTTGCCCACTTTCTGTTATCTCTATGACTTCTATGGCCATCTCTTCTGTTTTTCCTTGGCCCTTGGGCTCTTCCTCTTCTTCTTCTTGTTCCTCTTTTGGTTCTTCTTCTGATTATTCTTCCTCTGCTCTAAGAACTGCGAGCTTATGTCGGTCTCTCCCTTTAAAAAAATTCAATTTACTGGTTTGGATGAGACGGCCCTCTTTATTATTATACGACACAAGTAAAATTTGAGGTACTTATGTAACTCAGCCTCAGCTTCCAGTTTTCGTTAGAGACCTTTGTTTCCTTATCCTTGTTAATTCATGATGTACTGTGTGTTTCCTCCCCTCGTTCTCCTCTATTCCACTTGATTTAAATTTTTTTCTTTTGCATGCCCAGGTGGCGTGTACTTCTAGTTTTTTAAGTCATAGCTCACGGTGGTGGCCAAGTTAATTGGCCACCTTTCTGCCCTAATTCTGCAAATTTAATTATTTCTATCTATTATGGATGTGTAGCAAGGGGTGACAAGCTATACCTGAGTTTACTTGTCATTTCCAAGGCGTTTGCAAGAGCCGGATTGAGGAGACAAGCCTTTTAGATGTTGCGTTCATCACTTTTTGTGTTCTCTGAGTGAGCAGCTCGCTGAATGATCAGCTCTCTGAGTGAGTTGTTGATCTGTCCTTTTTGTTTCTTCCTATTGTAGATGTTGCGTGGGGGTGCTCCAAATGCCATGGGTGGCACTCTTGTCTTTCCTAGGGTCTGCTTCATGAGCTCCTCCCTTTTTTTTTTTTTTTTTCAAGAACAGATGTCTGCATTGTAGGAATTCCCTGATGTTTGTATAAGTTTGTGCTTTGCTTTCCTTGCTACATTGTGCTCAGGAAAGGAGGAATGTGGTGCATGGATGTGATGGAGGAGGTTACAAAAATTAATGGAGTGAATGATGGGATGGATGGTAAAACAAGAGAGAAAATATATGAATGCTTCCCTATGTTTCTAGAAACCATTAATGACCTGTAAGAATAGAAAACACATAAAACACAGAGATGCAGATGTAATTTAATTGTTTTTTTTTTTTTCTTCTTCTTCTTTTTTTCTTTTTTTTGAAAGCAAGTGGGCTACCTCCATGGAGGTTTTCAACCCACAGACTTGCCTTGGGAACCTCAGAGAGGATTTAACCCATGGATCTTTATTCTCTTTTTTTTCCTTTTTTGTTTGAGCAAGTGAGTTGCCTCCATTGAGGTTTTCAGCCCACAATCTTGCCTTGGGTGCCTCAAAGAGGTTTTCACCCATGGATCTTTATTTTATTTTTATTTTTCTTTCAGGAGGTGTGGGAAACTATCGAATTCCCCATCACATACACCTATCTGCTTATTGAATTTATGAACTCTGCCTTTGACATAGGCTTCTTGTAAATTTTAAGTCTGTGACCATTGACAAGCAAGGGGATTCCTTCCTCATATATGGTTCTGATTTTAACTATGCCATTATCAAAACATTTTTCCACTGTGTAAGGTCCCAACCATCTTGTCATTAGCTTGCCTTTGAAATATTTAAACCTTGAATCATACAACAGCGCCCATTCTCCTTCTTAGAAGGTATTTTCTTTGATTTTCTTGTCATCCCAGGCCTTCCTTTGCAGTTGAACTACCTCCATGTGAACAAGTTCTTGCATTCTAAACTCATCCAATCCATTTAGTTGTAGCAACCTCTCTTTTTGGGAATTCTATAGATCTATATTTAATTCAGCTGCTACTCTTAAGGCATTGAATTCAAACTCAACTGAAAGTAGAGCCTCCTTACCATAGACTAGTTCATAAGGAATGAATCATCTTGTTGTCTTCCAAGTAGTGTTCTAGGCCCAAGTATCTTCTACCATTCTGTCTGCCCAATATTTTCTATTGTTTCTCACAACCTTGGTGAGGATGCCCTCTAAAGATCTGTTAGTTACTTCTACTTGGCCATTCGCCTGAGGGTGATAGGAAATATAAGTTATATGCTTAATCTTGTGCTTTCTCAAAAGATTCTCAATGAGGTGAGAGGTGAATTGTGCTCCCTGCTCAGTGACTACTTATCTGGGGTATCCAAACTTTTAAAACACATTCTCCCTCAAAAATTATGCTACTTTCTCCTCGGTTGCTACCCTCACTGCTTTTTTTTCAGCCCACTTTGTTTGGTAATCAGTGCAGACTATGATATACATCTTTTGTCCGGATGGTGGATTGATAGATCCAACCAAGTCCATGCTCCACTTGTCAAATGGCTCAAGAGCCACCTGAGGCTGTAAAGTCATTTCATCCCTTTGTGTGGGTTTCCACATCCTCTAGCACTGGTTACACCTGCTGGTGTATCTTACGGAATCTTGGTGAAGGGTAGGCCAATAGTATCCTACCTGCAAAACTTTGTAAGCAGTTATCTTTGCAGAAAATTGGCCTCCACATGGGTTGTCATGACATGCAGAGAGGATATCAAAAACTTCTTCCTCCCTCACACATCTCCTTAGGATTTGATCAGGGCGTAACTTGAAAATATTTCCCCCAATCCACATGAAATGGGCACTTTTTTTTTATGATTATGCTCCTCTCCCTGAATAAAATATTAAGAGGGAGTTTTCCAAAAACCAAGTAGTTGGCTATATCAGCAAACCATGGTGAGAGTGTTGATATAGCAAAGAGGTGTTCATCGAGAAGCTGGTCATCCACCATTCCTTCTTCACCTGCAGGGAGAGCTAACCTCGACAAAAAATATGCAACAACATTCTCCTTTCCAGGTTTATCAACAATAGTCAAATAAAATTGTTGCAAAAGTAAAAACCATATAATTAATCTAGCATTAACATCTGGTTTGTTCATTAAATACTGGATGGTTGCATGGTCAGTGTGAACAAAGGTCTGATATCCAGTTACATAATGCCTGAAATTGTTCAAATCATGGACAATGGCTAACATCTCCTTCTCAGTAACAGTATAATTCAGCTCGACCTTTGACAAATTCTTGTTGATGAAATAAATGGCATAAGGTATTTTGTCCTCTAATTATCCTAATTCTACCCCTACAGCTTTTCTGGATGCCTCAGTGTGGATGTGGAAAGGCAGAGTCCAATTTGGACCTCGGAGGATGGGGGAATTAGTCAGTTTTCTCTTAATAAGCTCAAAAGCCTCTTGACAAGGACCTGACCAAATAAACTCAAAATCTTTGGCCAATAACCCAAATAATGGTGAAGCCATCTTGCTGAAATCTTTGATGAACCTTCTATAGTAACCAACTAAGCCTAAGAAACTCCTAACATCTTTTTGCTTTTGAGGAGCAGGTTCCCTTTTGATGATAGTGATTTTGTTCGGGTCTACCTGTATTCCTGCTTGGGATATGGAGTGTCCTAATATAACCCCTGCTCTCTTCAGGAATTCACACTTTTCTAGGCTCAAGGAGAGATGCATATCAATGCACCTTCTTAGCACTTTACCCAAATTCAAGAGAGTTTCCTGGAATTCATCCCCATATGGTGTGAAATCATCCATGTAGATTTCGACAGAGTCATGGACTAACTCAGAAAAGATGCTCAGGACAGCTCCTTGGAAGGTAGTTGGGGCATTGCACAACCCAAAGGGTAGGACTCTATAAGAAAAGGTACCCCAAGGGTAGGTGAAAGTAGTCTTATCCTGATCTTTAGGGCTGATTTGAATCTGATTGTACCCATTGAACCCATATAAGAAGGAAATTAACTTATTCCCCACAAGGCCATCCAAGACTTGGGCTATAAAGGGCAAAGGGAAATGGTATTTCTTGGTGGCTTTGTTAAGTTCTCTATAATCAACATAAATTCGTCACTTCCCATTCTTCTTTGTGACTAAGACAAAAGGAGATACCCACTCACTGTCGGATATAGGATATATGAACCCTGCATCCAATAGTTTAGGTAGCTCTTCTTTGACTATGTCCTTCAGAGCTAGGTTCATCCTTATTTGGGGTTGTCTCACGAGCTTGCATCCTTATTTATGTAAATATAATGTTTTCACACTAAAGGATCCACCCCTTTCATGTCTTTGTAATCCCAAGAAAAAGCATCTAGATTCTCTTTCAAAAATTGGCACAATTGTGTCTCTTCTTCATTCGAGAGGTTTGGGTTGATTTCAGAGACCTGGATGGGCCAAACTCAATAGCCTTGGTGGTTTCAGAGGTTGACTCAACTGAGTGCACTTCCATCCAAGGTTGGCTTTCATACTCTTTGAATAAGGTTTCGATAGGAATGTTAGTGGAGGACTGGTTTTGAATGGCATTGTCAATGAGTTCATCTTCATCAAGCTACCCCCCTCTAAGAATAGCATCTACGGTACACATAGGGGCAGTGATATATCACTCATCTTCTTCATCCTCCAACTAGATAGGGAGATCATGATCAATGGAAGGCTAGGATGGAGGATATAACACTAGTTGTTTAGACAAAGACCCATTTTTTATAGTCATGTTTCCGACTCAACAGCTAATATAAGCATTTTAGTGGCTAACAAAGGTCTCCCTAAGATGAGGGGATAACCATTGAACTTGGTTTTTGGTTACAGGACCAGTAAATCTGTAGGATACTCCCAAGATTCAATGGTAACTATAACATCCTCAACAATTCCTTCCGGAGTTACTGTGGATCGATCTACAAGTTGCAGAATTGTTGTGGTTTTCCTCAAAGTCCCTTGGAGATTAAGTTTCAACATAGTTTCCTTGGTCATGACATTTATGGAAGCCCCTATATCAATCAGAGTGTTGGGGAATATGACACCATTTACATGCACATCAACAACTAGACTACCAGGGTCCAGGTACTTTGGAAATATCACCCTTCCCAGCATTAGGTCAGATAGTTTTCCTACCACATTGATGGTGGGGGTATCTTTCTTCCTTCTCCCAGGTTTCTTGAAGCATTGATGAGTCTATTTTAGATAGGGGCATCCTTAATTGCCTGGAGAAGTGGTATCTTTACACATAAATTTTCTAATTCTCCCAAGAGTTTAGCCTCCTCAAGGGTGTGCTGACTAGGGTGGATCAAGTGCTCAGGAAAAGGAGGTTGTTGGATCTGAGTGTTACCTTATTCCTTTTTCCTCCTGAACCTCTGCAGGTGGAGTTGGAGGATGGTTGTCTAGGAGTACTCTTCCTGACCTGAGGTTAACCTCCTGTATCTACACAACATAAGTTGGATAGGATGTTTCTCCATTGGGAGCCTATTGTTCCTGTCTGTTGTTTGAGTTCGGATTGGGCTGTGCAGGTATAGGTAGCCTAGGTGGATCAGAATGAGTAAGTTGAGGTTGAGGTTGGGGTGGAGGCATTAGAGTAGGTGGTTGATTTTTTTAGGCCTCCACCCTTGGGATGGATTGTTCCACTGAGGTTGTTGTGGAACATACTACTGGAATGGTTGGTTTACTGGCTGAGGATGATATGAAGGGTTGTATGGCCAAATAGGAGGTGTAGACCAAGATAGAGGAGTGGGGGTGTATGAAGGTTGCATGGGTGCACTCGGATTGTTGTGATAGTAAGAGTAAGGTGCAACTTGCATACCTTGTTGGTATGGTCGAGGGCCTTAAGGCCTTCTCTGGTTGATGAAACAGAGTTTCTCTGGCATTGTTTCCCCACCTTGATATACGGCCTTAAGTCCAGGTAAGGAGGGACACTTTTCTGTGGCATTATTCTCCTCATAGACCAATCAAACCTCTATGACATTCAGTGGACATTCATTTCTTGGGTTCTTCCTAGTACATCTAGGACAAAAGATGGTCAGGGCTCTCTCTGCTTCCTTTTGACCTGCATTGTGTCCATTTGCAAAGAAAAGTTTTGCAGCATGTCACTCTTGAAGTCCTCTGGCATGTTTCCAATCTCATTTTTTATGGAGGTGGAAGAGGAAGGGGTATTGGATGTACTTTGGCTAGCTTTTCCCTTCTTCCTAAATGCCCTAGAATGGTTCTAGAAGACAGTTTTTATAGCTTCATAGAGTTGTTGGTAGATATATCCTCAGACATATTCAAGGTTTCTATCATCTCTTCATTGATCCCTTGAATAAGTACAAGTTTAAGTGAGTCAGGATCAAGAGTATATTTGGCTCTCTTATAGTTCGACTGAAACCTCTCTTCACAGTCCTCTAAGGATTCATCCGGCCCTAGAGTCATCCTAAAGATCTCATCCTTATTTTCCTTGGACCTACAGTAGTATTTGTATTTGTTGTTGAAGGTCTCTTCCATCTGTGCCCAGGTAGTGATGCTATCCCCAGGTAGACCCATGAACCAGCACAAGGCTACATCCTTAAGGGTGGATGGGAATAGCTTCAACTTCAAATCATCAAAGGTGTAGTCATAAGTCCTACAGACAACAGCAAATTCAAACATGAATGTGTCAGGGTCCTCAGAGGTAAGTCCATTGAAGTGTTGGAGAGCCGAGGGGCTAATTGTATTCATCTTAGTTTCCCCATATGCCTCTCTTATGGGAAAGGCTCTTTGGATCCCATCCATGGTTAAGATAGGTGAAGCGTGTCCCTCAGTTGAAACAAGGTCTTCTTCTTCCTCCCCGGTAATCCTCAAAATATTCAGAAGGCTCTCCTAGAGGGGGCTCACTCTAACTGCCATTGAAGAAGAGTGAAGGGTGGCCAGGAGGTGATGTGGGGGTTTTAGGTAAGGTTTGTCTTTGAGTATTCCTAGTCCTACGAGGCATGAAAATAAAATCTTTTTGTATTTTTTTCAATATTTCTAAAATTACATAAAAATAAAGGAAAGAAGAAAAGAATTCTAAAAAACAAAATCAAAGCATCTACTAGACACCTCCCCGGCAATGGTGCCAAAAAGTGGTGAGCCCTGGTATTGCACCAAGAGCGCTGCAACTCCCAGGGGCTGCCCTACTTTACTTTATCAACCCCGGGGTTCGTACAAACTTGGAGGTGACAGTGCTATATACACAGCAGATGTAATCTGTTCATGTCATCCTCTTCTACTTTATGAAAGGGTGCTATTTTTTTAACTATGATAAGAACTCGAAAGTAAATTGTTGGAATGGAATGACAGAAAGGAAACTAAACTAAATTTTTGAAAATAAATGACAAGAATGAAACTAATTTAATTTGCAGAAAGGAAATTACAGAAAGAAACTAAATCAAACTGTTGAAAAGAAATTGCAGAATGGAAACTAATTTCAATTGCACTTAACATTGGCCAATCCATCCATTTTTCCTTTCTTGGTTTAGTTCCTTTGAGCCCAACTCGAAGGTAGTCAACACTTCCCCTCTTGGATGCTCTTGTCCTCCTGTCAAGAATTGTATCTTATTTGAGCTCATCCAGAAATTCTGGCGAAAAATCTTCAATAAAAGGTAGCTGAACATCACTTCCTTGATCATCGATCAAAGGTGGCTCATACAAATGTATTTTTTCAACATTAACAACTAAATGCATTTGCATATAAGAAGGCAAGTCAAGTTGGAATGCATTATTACCAACTTGTTTTATGATCTTGAAAGGACCATATCAAATGGGTTTGAGCTTTTTACCTTCCCCTTGCATCCTTTCTTTGCTAATGTGCAACCATACCTCATCTCCCTCTTGAAACTTGTGATCAACCCAATGTTTTTCATGCCTCTCTTTGTATTTTCTTTGACTTTTCTCAAGTTGTTCTTGAACTTGTTGATGTATATTCTAAATTTTCTCAATGAACTTTCAAGCCTTATCAATGTCACTATGGCCATCAATTGCAACATCCTTCACAAATATGAAGTCTAATGGTGAATTTGGCAAATACCCAAAGCATACTTCAAAAGGTGAGGTTTTTGTAGAAGATTGCTTTTCCCGGTTGTAAGTGTGTTGAATGTAATGTAATTGTTCATCCCACAACTTAGGATGTTTGCTGCAATATCCTCTCAATAGGTGCACAACTTTTATGTTCACCACTTTGGTTTGTCCATCTGTTTGTGGATGAAAAGCGGTACTCTTTTTCAACTTTGTGTCCATCATTCTCCATAGATTTGACCTAAAATTCCCAATGAATCTAGAATATCTATCACTAAAAATAGAAGTTGGCAATCCAAAATGAACCCAAACATGTTGAAAATAAAGTTCAGCAGTTTATTCAGCAGTAACGGTTTTCTTACATGGCATAAGTATACACATTTTACTGAATCTATCCATAACTACATAAAGATAATCATGTTGCTTTCTTGACATAGGTAGACCTCCAACAAAGTCCATGGAGACATTCTCCCATGGCGTTGATGGTACCGGTAGTAGCATGTACAATCCAAGCTTCCTATTACTAGGCTTACTTGTTGCACACATAAAACAACTTCCTATAAAATGTGACACACTATCTACCATGCAAGGCCAATAGCAATACCTCTATAGATGTGCCACTGTTTTGCTTACCCCAAAGTGTCCAGCAATAAGAGATGAATGAGCTTCTGTCATGAAACTTAGCCTCTCCCCTTGTGGAACACACTACTTGCCCAAATGAAATAGAAAATCTTTATGCATGTGATAATCATTCTCTTCAACATGATTCCCTTCACTCAAACTAGCATACACATCTTGAAAATCAATGTCATGTGCATATTGTTCTATGTAACTCTCATGTACAACAGAATCATTTTTTAGTAAAGTAGATGCACTAATGATTGGTCTTGAATGCATATCTTCAACTTTATTGAAAATAATTTTCTTGTACCTTATAACCAAGTGAAACAGATGAATAAATCCCATCCACCTAAAATGTCTTGATTGCTGCAATTATGTTTGCGACTACAAGTAATGTAATGGTTGGTGATCGGTATGCACAATAGTCTCTTTACCCATCAAGTAGTGTTTCCACTTCTTGACACTTTGTACCAACGCATATAGTTCTTTTTAATATGTAGGATAATGATTCATAGCACCATTAAAATTTTCATAATGAAAAGCGATAGGCTTACCATGCTGCAAAATTACTGCGCCCATGGCATAATCACTAGCATCGATTTGAATCTCAAATGGTTGTCTCAAATTTTATAATGCAAGGACTGGAGATGAACTGATCTTGTCTTTTAAAGCTTCGAAAGCTTGTTGTTGTTTGCCTCCCCATTGGAAGCCTTTCTTCACATTTGTCACTACATGCATAGGAGTTGCGATGGAAGAGAAGTTAGCAATAAACTTCTTCTAATATTGAGCTGCACCTAAGAAACTTCTTACCTCGGTAATTGTTTTGGGTGTGGGCCAATTCACAATGGCCTCCAATTTATAAGGATCAATCCTTAATTCTCCTCCTCCTACAATATGTCCCAAATATACCAAATAATTCTTTCCAAACTCACACTTTGACATCTTAAGAAACAATTTCTCTTTCTTCAAAATATCAAGCACTTTATTCACATGAAATACATGGTCTTCTCTTGTTCTGTTGAAAATTAAAATGTCATCTAAGTATACAATAACAAATTCATCAAGGAATGGTCTCAAAACACTATCCATAACTCACACGAAAGTTTTCGGTGCATTACACAAACCAAAGGGCATAACTAGCCACTCAAAGAGTCCTTGTTTGGTTTTGAATGCAATTTTCCATATATCACTTCCTGCAATTCTTACTTGATGATATCCACTTCATAAATCTAACTTAGTGAAAAACTTTGCTTCTTTTGGTTGATCAATAAAATCATCTATTCTTGGGAGTGGGTAACGATTCTTTACCGTAATCTTTTTCAAAGCTCGAAAATCTACACATGTGCGCCAAGTCCCATCTTTCTTTGGTATCAATACTATGGGTGAACCGCATGGTGAGGTGCTTGGACTTATGATTCCTTTGCCCAACATCTCTTTGATTTGCCTCTTTATTTCATCATTCTCCATTATTGACATGCGATACATACTGATGTTTGGAAGAGGACAATCTTACTGCAACTGATTCTCATGTTGAATCTCTCTTTTTGGAGGCAATCCTGTTGGCTCCTGAAACATCTCATGATCCACATTAACTACATCATATAAATCTTATTTCAACTTAGGATCACATCCCTCAAATTATTCATGATTAATATCAGCTTTAGGCTTAATCATAATAAGAACAAAATTCTTACTTGAATTTACTACCCTCTTTACCTGTCCATTATTTTCCATAGCAATGTTTGTCTTCTTGCGATGTGCTCTAAAAATGAAATCCTTGCCATATTTGAATAAATGATACTTGTTCTCATTGCAATGGAAAATCTCTTTCTTGTCATAAAATTAAGGAATCCCTAATACAATACTAGTGATGTCAAGCGGAACCACATCTAATTCAATTGTGTCAACAAAATTTGTAGTGATTGCAAACAGCAATATACATTTCTTTGAAACCTGTAGATTTGCATCCTTACAAATCCAACCTAATGGATATGGTTTTGGATGTGGTATGGTCTCAAGGTTAAGTTTCTTTACCAAGTCTTCGGAGATTAATTTTGCTTGTGACCCACTGTCAAACAATGTGTCAATCTTGGTATGCTTGGATATGACCCTCACATGAAACATTGCTATTCTTTCTTCTTCATTTGGAGTGTTTATGTGACAGTTTGATGTACTAGTACTGGGTTTAGTTTCAATTTATTTTCCCTTCATGTTCTTCAATCCCATGGTTGTAATCTTAGATTCATCACCTGAATCAGATCCTAAATCATGTTGAGAAGTAGCAGCAGTTTTCTGTTTCCTTTTTTTATTGGGTTTCTTTGGCCTCATTTCAGGAAGTAATTTGCAACGATGAGTTTCATCATGGCCTTCTTTTGAACAATGTTTACAAACCACTTTTCCTCCCTCTTTCTTAATAGATGCACTCTTTTTGTTTTTACCTTTTGAGGTCTTTTCTTTGGCTTTACCCTTAAAAGGTTTCTTTCTACCCTCTTCAGAAATGTTCTTCCATCTAGCTTCTATATGTATGGCCTGAACACATACTTAATCTAGACTGGTGGGGTTAAACATGAGAATAGTATGTTTTAGGTAGCTATGTAAGCCTCCTATTTACTTGAGAAAAGTATCTTGGCTCTACAAATCCACCCCTAATAAGAGAGCTCTTCTCCTAAATTCTTGGGTGTATTCTTGCACATTTTGTCCCTTTAATTGCCTAAAGTTTTTCCAGTTAATTATGGTTTTCTGCATATGAGCTAATGGATAAAACTATTGTTTAATAGCAGTAATGAAATATGACCATGATAGAATAATCTTACCATGTTTCTTGATTTTCTCCTTTGTCTTGGCTTCCCACCAAACAAGTGTTGCACGTTCCATTCTCAACGAAGCTAATTGAATTTTGGTATCATCATCTTGAAGGTTCTGAATTCTCAAATAGACCTCCTATTGCCTAATCCAATTATCAATATTTTCTACATTGACTTCACCATTAATGATTGGCAATTCAAACTTAACATAAAGTTTTAAAAAGGGACTTTTACCAGTGTTATTTGACTTGTGTGGCTGATGTACTGAAGAAGAAGTAGAGGATGATGATGATGAGGTTGAGGATGATGGCTCTCCCTTGCCTCCATTTCCTTCATTTCCCTTATTAGACTTATTTTCATCATGGTGACCTCCTGAAGATCCTTGTCCTTCCTTGTGAATTTTAGATCCTTCTCCTTCTAGTCTATCATTCCTTTCTTGATAAAGGATTCTAACCATCTCAGTCATGTCAAGAAATGCTTTCGTGAACACTCTTTCCTCCTCTTTAGGGTCAAATTATTCATGGATTTCTCCTTCCTTTTGAGACATGCTTAATGGAGCTTCTGCTTCTTTAGGAGGTGAACTAGGTGGTGGAGATTGTGGCAATCTTTCTCTCCTTTTATTTGCCTCTTTTTGAGACCCTTCTGCTTCCACTAATTTGCCTTCTCCTCTTTTGAGCTTGATCCTTGTAAGCATCTAAAACTTGAAAATAGTTAAACAATTATTTGCACTAAACAAACCAGAGGATAAAACTCTAGCTCTGATACCAACCTGATCTGAAATGAATTTATTAGTTTTGTTTTGCTAAGTGTCTTTTCAGTTTATAAAAATGTGCATAATCAACTCATTAGTTTGCTTAAGGATTGAGGTGTTTCTCCATTAATTTTAAATGATTTTAGGTTAATTAGAAGCATAAAACAAGCTTAAATAACACTAAACAATAGTGTAAAACAGAGAAATAAATCACCACATGATATTTACACTGCAGGCATGATGAATCAGTTCACCCCTCCTGGGCTACATTTGCTGGTCCATCTCCCAATGGCATGTCCATCTTTCATTATACTCAAATTTTTGCTACTACATGTAGTTACAGTGCTCTAATGGCTGCTTTCTCTGCACCAATGGCTCCAAAATGCTCCAATTAGTAAAAAATGACTCTTCATTCACTTAGAATGGGAAAAAATTGGGCCTCCTACTCTTTTGCCCAGTTTCACCTATAAAAGCTCCACTAAAAGTGGAGAACTCCACTTAACTGGACATAAAAGTGGCATAGGCCGCCAAATTAGGCGTGCCTGCCAAACCGCCCGCCAACTTGACCATAGCATTAAACGTTAGTGGTTGGGGTGGCCACATGCCAACCCCAAACCTCGCGGGTAACCGCAATTGTTGGCAAAACCCAAGGCATATACTGCAGTTGTAACTACGTTGATCTCTGGTTTGAAGGGTTGTTTAACGCGGAGAATTAACGTTAAATGTAGCCATGTGACAACTGTTTCAGAATGTTGGCGGGTTTCGTAGACCATGATTTGTAACTTTTTTTGTTGGAGTTTCGTTGCAATGCGACCAAACCTCCGGGGACTGCTGGCGGGTTGGGATCGCTGGCAATTCCCAACCCCCAACTGTCACTTCATTACAAAATAAATATAAAACGCAAACTATGATTGTTCAGTAACACTTGTAGTGTGGATGGTAGATCTTGTACATGCCCAAAGGGAGGTCACGGGGTCGATTTCTATGGACTCTCCAAAATTTTACTATGTGGTTTCAAGGCCATGTGGCGGACTGAGGGCTGACCACATGGCAGCCCCTGATTGGCCCGCCAAAAATGTACAACCAATAGAATTTCGACACTTTTCAACCTGCATTTGGTTCTGAGGAAGTAATATTCCTTATAATATTCCTTTTTCTGACTGTACATCCACCCATTTGGTGACTGTGCATCCCAGTCAAACCTGGGCAAACTGTCGAAAATCTACCTATTTAGCATTTCAATCAAAACGCGATATTTCCCTCATACGACATCAGTTTTTTGAATCATTCATGGCACTAGAATTAGGAAGATGAGATCTACGCAATCATCCTAGTTTAAATATAATCCTGTAACTTTGAATTTTGAGAAAAATTTATGAACTCATGATCATTAGAAGTGGAAAGCGAGTGTTTAAACCTTTTAAAACCTTATAATATCACGCAGAAATGACTTTGGAGAGGAATAATGTAAAATATGTGATGGCAGAGATGCAATGGAGGCAAAGGTTACGATATGCGATGTCGCAATCGCAATATCACAAAAGTAAAGGGATAGCGGAAAGGTCGTCCTGGAGCGGGAGCGAAGTGCGATTTGCGATGGGCGACGTGGTGATGGGACCAAAGGTAGAGCGCAATCGAAATGTCACAATCGGCTGATAGGAGCGGTAAGTGTTAAAGGAAAGAACAAAAAAATGTGATGTGCGATGTGTAATGCGGAGTGGTGACGATGGAGGTGGTGTTGATATCGCAATCTAAGTTCGGAAGCGATAAGTGTTAAAGGAAACAGGGAAAATGTGTGGGTTGTGGTGAGTGATCTGCAATGCGGTGGCAACATCGCATCAGTGTTTGGAAGCGGTAATTATTGAAGGAAACAAAGGAAAAGGTGTGAAGTACAGTTGCGATGGGTGACGTGGCGGTGGGACCTATGGCGGAGCCCGATCGCAATATCACAATCGGCATTTGAAAGCGGTAAGTCTAAAAGAAACAAGGAAAAGGTTGCAGTGAGTGATTTGCGATGTGGCGAATATCTCAATCGACGTCGGGAAGCGGTAAGTCTTAAAGAAAAGGGAAAAGGTTGTGATTTGCGATCTACGAAGTATGATAGCGGGGATTTCGAGGAGGATAGGGGGACGTCATGTTTCAATGGGTTTTGAATGGTTTTTTTTACGTGTTTTGCGTTAAAAAAAGGCAAGGTAAGCATGAATGAAAAAAACAAAGGAATAAGGTGGGCTGAAGGGCTTAAGTGCGTTTAGGGAAAAAGGTAGGGTGCAGCAGTAAAAAGAAGCTGAAAATGGGAGGGAATGGAGGCGCACCAGCAGTGCTCAGAAGTGTAACACACCTATTTTTTGACGCACGAAAAGCAGACAAAAATGCGTGATAACAATAGTGAAAGATAGACTCAGACTTGGTAATGCAGTTTCTTCCCTAAACTCAAACAAAAGGAAATTTTTGGCCTGTGGGAAATTTTACCCTTCTTGAACTCTATTGACAGAGATGAGAGGGGAAGGCTTGACCAAATCTTTTGAAGTTTTTCCTCTATTCTACTACTCACAAGAAAATGAACTACAACAGCACACTGAAAGAAAAACTAAATAGCAATGAAACTATTAAAAGAAGATCTACTTAAATGGCAGAAGCAAAACTAGCTAAATGACAAAAAGGAAAAGATAGTAACATCAGAGAAGCTGAGGCACATGGATTGGGCCCTAACCCACAAGCCTAGTTCTCTGAACTTAAATCAGTCGAATGAATTCATTCTGCTCATTTCATAAATTAAAAACCTCATACATCTCTGAAATTTTGATCACCGAGTAAAATAATAAAAAGCCCAATAGATTGCAACAAAGTTTCAACTAGAATCTACTGGAATTGAATAACTCTTCCTAGCTCTATCTCTGCTCTATCTATTATATAGGGCAGCTACCAACAGCTCCCTAGAAAATACTGATTGAGTCTACTTGACTCCAAGTAAACAAAGATTGAGTGCTTGGCTACCCCTGGAATTCAAATTCCTAGAGAGAATCCTTGGGGATCCTTTGGCTACCTTTGGAATTTGAATTGCAGGAGAGAATATTTGGGATCCTTTAGTTGCCTTTGAGAGTTCAAGAGGGTGGACAATCCTCCGATAATTTCTCCTTGTTGTCTCCTCCAAGTCTTTATGATAAAACCATTATAAAAATTCTTAATAAATCAAAATTTTCTGCACTCAACCTCATATTGGGCACTCAGAGTATGCTAGCCTTAATCACCACCTATAAAACCAAATAATAATAAAAATGCAAGAAAAAGAGATTAAGAATGAAAAAAGGTGACCATTAACCCCTCCAAATATGTCTAATGATGGAGCTCATCAATAATCACTAGCATATTATAAAGAACAATTTTACCATAAAATGTTGAAGAGGAACATGACCATCAAATAAAACCCAAAAGACTTCATTTGTATTATTTCAGAAAATATTACAGGAGAGCTTCAAGAGCAAGTACACGATCAAGAGATTAGATGAAAAAATCAGACTGACACTGACCTCTAATTTATAGGTAAAATCTCCAATAGCTAGTTCACTTGATCCCCATCAAAGTAATCTCGACTGTCGAAAAGGATTTGATTATCTTTTAATCGCGTCCGTCAAAATTATAATTTTTTGAGGAATTTCAATTTTTTCAATTAATTCCCTTTTAATTAACTCAAAAATAATATTTTTGAGTTAATTATCTCAAAAAAATGAGTTTGACTTAACTACCAAGGCCCAAGGGTCCAAAAGTTCTCAAAAAAATTAATATTCCCTTGTCCCGAGACCTTTGAAAATTTATTTTTTAGCGACCCATGAATTTTACCTTTTGAATTTTACCTAGGACATAAGATTAATTAAATTTCTGGCTTAGAATTTTTAATTTAATTTGGCTAGAAAATTTAATTAATTGACTCATGAGGGGATTAATTATTTTCCAAAACTCTTTACATAAGATTAATACATTATACCATGATGCGAACACCCATTCGCAACAGACCCTCAATAAGCTACCCAATTATGCGACTCGAAATATGATCTAGTTCACTACCAATTGGTAATAAAATGATCTAGCCAATTAGCTAGGATCATTCCCATATTACTTAACAAAGACCCGATAAAAAACACTAGGACTCACTTAGTATCTTGATGACAAAATCCACCTAACTTTGGGGTGAGGCTAGAGGGGAAAACTTTGCCGATCATTTGTGTCGAGAAACACAAATGAATCAGTAAGATGAAAATCCTCCTAGGATAGAAATCATCACCAAAATACTAGGCTTACCTAGGTTGTTACATACATGGTGGTCTTACTAAGATCATTTACATTATAAACTTGCAGAATGGGTTTACATCATTTATAAAATTGTCGACTGATGATGAAATCTTAATGGCGTGATCACCTCGAACATGATAAATCCCATTTTCAAAAATGGGGGTGTATTGCTATAAGGTCGTTAGCACAGAGTGGTCAACAGGTCCTCTGTAGCTGGCACTTTTAGTTGCTTCCTCAATGCTGCTATGTTAGCATTTTTCTTTTTAATCGTCTCTTCTACAGCTCTCATATTGGAGGGATCATATCCAATTCTGATCACTAAGTCTTCCAAAGACTTAATCCTTGAGTGCTTGGCCAAAGAAGAGATTTTCTCCATTATGAGCTGTGACTGGATATTAGCTAAAGAAACCTGCAATTTGGACAAACTCATAGTAGTGTTAGTAAGTGTGGCTGAAATCATTTCACCTATCTGCTTGTGCATATCTATTTTATCAATGGGATGTATGTCTTTAATATCAAATTCAAATGTAGTCTTTTCATAATATGTTGTTGTCTTGGGATGTAGAATCTGTGCTTGGAGAAAGGCCATTTGCATATTTCCTTTCTCAGAGTCAAAGGCTGACAGCAGTCTACTCTGAGAGTTGGAAGTCTACTTCCAGAACGGATTATATGTACTGGTCTTCAAAAATTCATTCTTCAATTTAATCTCCCTGAATGTATCAAATATGCTCTTCTCTTTCTCCATTATAACAACTGTACTGGTTTGAATAGCTTGTTGTTGATCCTGTGAAGTTGTAGAGGTGGTAGGAGAGAGTGTGGTTTGACCACCTACTTGTGAGGAAGTAGGTGTCTCTTTGGTGATGATGATGACTTCCTGCTCTGAATCCTTGCTTGGATTTACCTTGGGATTGAGCTTAGTCCTCTTCCTGAACATGATTTTGAACTCTTTGTAGGAAGTGTCAGTCATTGAAGGTGACTCTTATTATCTGATCCTTTTTCCTGCTTTCTCCTATGGGACAGGTGTATGTGATGTTGAAGTTGAAACCAATTATTCCTCGGCCTCTTGTAGAGTGTTCTCAGTCCATTCTAGTTGGTTCATGTACCTCTCAATCTTTGGTCTGTGGGTATGAATGTAAGGTGTAGATTTGTTTTCTACCCTTAGCTTGGAGATGGTACCTAATGGATCATATGACCATGTAAAACTGAAGTTGAATTCCATTTCTTTAAGAAATTTTTCCGCTTCCTCCCCTGCTACTCTGCTATTACAAATGAAGGGTCCTATTTGTGTTTTGATCTTGAATGAGATTTCTTTTTGGCAAACACAAAATGGACCTCATCAGCATTGAGCATTTTCCTGATGTATTCTAGAGAAAAATCCTCATTGGGAGGAATTTGGGAGCTTATATGGGGCAAGCTCACATCCATATATTCTTAGTTCTGTGTAATTCTAGTAAAGATACTAGTATCATGTTTTTGTTTGGTGTAATAACTATAAAAGATTTCTAATTTCTTCACTGATTCTTGGCTCTGAATTTCTGGTTAGAAGACTGAATGCTGGATGTACAAACAGTTCTATGAACTATTTGTATGAGTATTGTTTTTTATCCTTCATTGCCATTGTAGTCCAGAAGATGACAGATTGTTGATTTCCATCATCATCCAACTTCTGTAATGAAAACTTGAACCTGTCTCCCTGAAAAATATAAAAACATATATACTAAAATAGAGGCATATTTAAATGCCTCCTCAGTTTGGAATTTGACAAATTGTTCATGGATGGAATTTGCAAGGAATTGCCTAAAGTTGAATAAGATGGAAGGTTTGGAATCTATGGAGAAAATGGAAAGGAATCCTATAATTTCCTCATCTACCCACTGATCTAAGTAATAACCAAGGAGGTAGGAGATAATTGTAATGATTTGTTTGGCTCTATCACGAAAATGGAGGATGGATAGGGAGGATTCTTCTTGGGTAGTTGGGCATCTTCAGCCAAAAAAATCTCAAGGGTTTTATCCCTTTTTGCAATGTCCAGTTTCTGATATAATTCAATGAGTGCTTCTTGAGAGAAAGGGGTGGCATTCTCTGTGATAGGGGCCTGCATCATTTGGTCTATGGCTTGAGCATTTATGGTAATTAAAATCTCTCATGTAGGGGAAATGATGGCTCTCTGACTGGGTACATAAAAATCTTGACACTTCATGATGAATTAAGGGGCATTGTCGGTGTGGGGAAAGATATAATGGGGAAAATTAGACTCCCAAAGTCCGATATCATCAGACTTTTGAAAGAATTTGTCTTCAAGCCAGTAATACATTTTGAATAACTCAAACTCACATAGGGTTTCATGGATTTTGTAATCCCTTTTCGCCAAAGGTATATGATCAAGGTCAACTGAAGGATGGAGCAATGGATTTACAGGTTCTTCCTGTCCCTTCTTCTTAGGAGGCATGGCTGGATCAGGTTTGAAGGTGGATGAGGTTTTCTGATAGACAAGTGGAGGTCGAGACTGAGTAAAAAATCTACAATGAGGAAGAAGCAGTGACAGTTGCAGAGAGTATTTTGACAATGATTGGATTGGCTTTTCTGTTGCTCTGTCAACCTGCAAAAAACATGTATAGAGTAGAGAAAATGGTAAGGTAAAGGATTAAAAGCTAATCAGGCATGGAACTATACACATTTCGATTTATTTCTCGTTGATGGTAGCGTGGATCCGTTGTATTAATGGTTAGTGAGGAATTAAATTCACCAATGGTTACATTACCACGGGAAAGCATTTAATTGAAAATGGTATAGTCTAGGTGGTTTGACATGGTTGGCACTCAACGAGAGGATTGGTGTTTTTTAATATAGTAGGGAAACTTCTTTTCATAGGGGATTCAAAGTGGTAAATGGTTTCAGCAGGTGGGGGTGAGAAATGATAAGAGGGCACCACGTTAGCGTGGGCCCGAAACATAAAACTACTTATTTCGGATGGAGGGAGGGTGGGGGGGGCGAAAAATGACAAAGGCCTTTGGATGCAGGAGCGGAGAATCGGATGATGGCACAGATGGAGGTGAGTTAACGTGTAGCGACGGGATGTTTTGTCGGGTATCAGGAGAGTTAAAAGGGGTAAAAACTTTAGATAATGGGATAATGTGCCACACTTTTGTTTTCATATGTCGAACCTTTAGACTTAGGATAAAACTTTTATTCCTTTTCCTTCTCCTGCACATGAAATTTAACTTTGATATTTAAACTTAGGGTAAAAAATTTCATGCTTTTCAAAGCCACAATGCAATTTCTACCTACCCTTTCATTTTCAATTCTTTTTCTAAGCTAACATTTTTTCATCTTCAATCCTTAGGGTGCATTTAAGCTAGAAAACCCACATATCCTTTTTTTATAACAATCTAACCTACTCTATCATTTATTTCTCCTATTGATTCAAATTAGACTATTGAATCAATCTCATTTTCTACCTAGCTATTTATTTGTCAAGATTAAATTGTTTGAAAAATCTTTACTTGCTAACCTAATTAACATGAAATTCATAATTGTTCCATCATGATTAAGTTGTATGATTGGAAAAAAATATATATTTATTGTGGCATTTTAAGACAAGCTGCACACCATTTTATTGGATTTAACATAAAGGAAACTAATTTAACAATAGTGGCATTTAAATTTGCAGCACTTTCAATTTTATTTCTATTTTCCTTTTGTGGGGTTTTATTCCTTCTTTTTTTCTTCCTTTTTGTCTTTTCTTCATATTCTTTTTCTTTTTAACATACCCTCCTTTGATTTTCTTATATGTGTGTGTGTGTGTGTGTGTGTGTTTTTGGGAAATCATTTGCAAATTGAAAATAATTTACAATGTAAAATTACAAATATGACATACTCAATCACCATGAGATCTTATAAAATATAGGACCCTAACAGTGGCTCCAGCTGGGGATGGCACTTATTCATGTGAAGTGTCAAGAACATATGATCAGTAGCCTTGAGTATCCAATGTCTGTAATTTCTGCATCTGATTTATATTGTTGTTAAGGTCCTTATGATAGCTTGTCAATCAAGGGTTAAGGCCTTCTCTGCGGGCTTCAAATCCAATCAACAAGTTATCCAATCAAATCAATATAGACTGTGATATTTACAATGGTGTAAGAAAAATATTTATGCTAAGAAAAGTAGTGCTTCAGCATCCTGCCATTGATAGGACCACCGGTTAACTCTACTCCATCCAGGTCCTTGAGGAAGAATGCATTGTTTCCCCTGAAAGCATAAATAATGTATGGCCCTTTCCAAAGGTTATCAAATTTACCATGTTTACCTTTGTCTTCTCTCCTAGAATCCCACCTTAGAACTTTGTCTCCAATGTTGAAGTCATCTGCTTTAGTCCTTCTCTCAAAAATCTTTTTGACATTTTCCTGAATTACTTGAGTTTTTTTATAGACCTCCTCCCTTGACTGCTACAACTAAATGGTTTGATTGATTCTCCTTTGTATATCATTTGGCTCAACCTGTAATTCTTGTATTATCTTCATAACTGGTACTCCTAAAGATGATGGAAACACAACATCCATTCCATAGACCAATTGGTGTGGTGACATACCAATTTACTTCTTTGTAGTAAGTCTGTCAGCCCAAAGTGCATTAACCAACTTGTTGTGCCAAGATTTCTTGTTGTCTTCCAACAATTTCTTAATGATATTTACCATACTCTTATTTGAGGATTCAGCCAACCCATTCCCCTGAGGGTAATAAGTTGTTGAATGTTCCAAACTAATGTGGTATTTATTATAGAATTCAATCATTTTCTTAGATTTAAAAGTTTTTACGTTGTCAGTAATAAGTTTTCTAGGACATCCAAATCTAGAAAGGATATTGGTCTCAAGAAATTTAACAATGGCGGCATCAGTGGCAGATTTGGAAGGGGTGGCCTCTATCCATTTAGTAAAGTAATTTGTGGCTGTGAGAATCCACTTATGTTGGCCAGCGGAAAGAGGATGAATTTCACTAATGAAATCTAGTCCCCACTGTTGAAAAGGGCTCTCAACTGAAATAGGTTTTAATGGTAGGGGTAAGAGCTTTCTTTTTCCTTCAAAAATATGGCAGTTATGGCATGAAGTTACCTTCTTATGAATGTCAGGGAATAGGGTAAGCTAGTAAAAACCAACCCTCGGGATTTTATTGGCAGTGGTTTTCCAATAGAGATGGCCACCACAATCACCTTTATGGAACTCCTGCTTTATTTTCTCAGCATCATCCTTCAACAAGCACTTAAGTAAAATGCCACCAACATCTTTCCAATATAAAACATTTTCAATGATGCAAAACTTAACTACCTTTAATTTTAGAAATCTTCCCTTTGTTTTTGTTAGACCAGGAGGAGCATTTAAATTGAATAAAACATATAACAAGTTTGCATACCAGGGTGAGTTTAGAAATGCTTCATTGATTTGTGGAGCCGCTTGTTCCTCTTGATCATCCAGTGCAGCAACAAAGTTGATGTCTAACGCATGGAAATTTGACTCTACCATCAGTTTGGCTATTCCTTGTCCTTTGATAAACTTGGTTGGTTTAATTTCTAAGTCATACTCAAGGATGACATCAATCCATTTTCCTCGTTTTCCATCTAGTCCATTCTGTGTCAAAATATCTTTGACAACTGAATTAGGTACATATGAAATAATATGTGAATGAAAAATATATACTCTAAAATATTTAATTGCTTTAACCAATGCAAAAACCTGTTTTTCCATGATATTATATTTCAAATATGTATCTCTTAAAGACTTACTAAAAAATGCAATAGGTTGTTCGAATCCTTCCTCATTTTTCTGCAACAAAACAGCTGCAACAGTGTGTTCAGAAGCAAAAGAAAAGATAATAAAATCTTTGGTAAAATCTGGACTAATCAGCACTGATGCTTTTGTTAATGCCTGCTTAACTAAATCAAAGGATTGTCTAGCCTCAATACTCCATCTAATTTATGAATCCTTTTTAAGCATATTTGTTATATTTCTAAGAAATTCTACAAGGTTAGGAATGAATCTCCTTAGGAAATTAATTTTTCCAATAAAAGATTGAAGCTCTGATGTTTCTAGGGTGACTGATTTTTAATATTGCTTCAATCTTGCTAGGATCAATCCTAATTCCATCCTTTGAAATAATATGACCAAGAAGCTTACCTTCCTCAAGGCCAAACAATGTTTTCTTAGGATTTAATGAGATACCAAACCTTCTACACTTTTCAAACACTCTTCTTAGATGCCTCAAATGTTCCTCATCGGTCTTTGAATATACAGTAATGTCATCAAGATAAATCACAATAAAATGACCAATCTCATCAGCAAAGGTAATATCCATTTCCCTTTGAAATGTGGCCCCAACATTCATTAAACCAAAGGGCATCTTCACATACATGAAGGTCACCCATGGAGTAGTGAAAGTTGTTTTATCCTGATCATCATCAGGACTACTAGGACCTGGTTATAACCTGAGAAACCATCTAACAAGGATGTCCTACTAGAACCTACTACCTTTTGTAATATATGGTCCATTTTGGGCAAAGGGTAGTTGTCTTTAAGGGATACCTTGTTAATATTTCTAAAATCAATACATAACCGGATTTCTCAAGTTTTCTTCCTAGTAGGCACTATATTAGACACCCATTTAGAGTATCTGAGAGGGGCAATAATTTTAGCATTGAATATATTTTTGACCTCTTTCTCAATCTAAGGCATCTGAACAGGATTTATTCTACAAAGCTTTTGTTTGAATGGTTTCTAATCTTCTTTGACTGGGATTTTGTGTTGTATCATACTAGTATCATATGCTTTAAGATCCTCATAGCTCCAAGCAAAGAGATCAACAAAATCTTTGAATAAAGCCATGTATTATTGTTTTCTGACAGTAGGCAGTGATTCTGAAAGTTGTATTATTTTAGGATTTTGTTCACTACCTATATTACATTCTTCTACATCTCCCCCTGTGGGCTCTATTTTTTGCTTTTTTGCTACGTCATTGAAATCAAAAAGTCCTTCTAACAGGACTAGACCTCTAGGAAAAATATTATCTTTTAGATGAAGTACTTCAAATTTTTCTTTTTCAGGATCAATTTCATGCAATTCTAGTTTATATACAACTTCATCTACAAAAAATTTACATCTAATTCATCAAACTGATCTTCTACATTATTATGCACAACTATCTAATTTTCTACTTGACCATCTAAGTCTATGTTATTTTCCTCATACTCATATTTGGACTACAAAAAGTTTTCTATCTATTGATCATTTCCAAATACCTGCCAATACCTCATGTTATCTAGTACAGTTGGATGGTGTTTAACTTCCACTATATATTGTTTGTTGGGATGAGGCATTATTCATGTGCTAGCTGAAAAAGCCAGACCATTAGCCAGGACATTCTGATTTTGAGGTATCACAGCAAGATCATATTCTACAAAAGTGTGTAAGAAATAAAGCACGGGATTTATGTATGCTCTCAATCTAGTTTGTTTTGCAACATACACTCCTTTAATCTGTTTAATTATCAATTCGGAATCGCCATGAACATAAATTTTTTTAGCACCTAATTTCTTCAATAATTTCAAGCCTAAAAGAAGTGCTTCATATTCTGCTATGTTGTTGGTACATTGAAAATTCAGTTTATATGAATGACCTTCTGCATGATTATCTCCTAAATTTGAGACCCACACACCTACTCCTAACCCTTCTCTACTACAAGAACCATCAAAACTCATATTCCAAAAAGGTTCAGTTTCAGTGTTTTGTTGTACAATTTGTGTTTGATTTTCATGTGTTTCACAAATGTCATTTTCAGCACTGGTAACCTGGGCACCAATATCTCCATCATTATACAAAATGAAGGAGTCTAAATCAGATTGAACAGAGTAAAGGGGGTAGTTATGTTGCTTCTCCTGACTACTCACCATGTATTTCATTAAGGTTTCCCTATACAGTCTTCTCTGTTGACCAAACACTGGGATTGTTTCATAAGTAATGTCCATTTGTAGGGTACCTTGTAATTTTTCTCCCCAAGAGCGTGACAATAGCATGCCATACTTTGGGGGAATATCAGCCACTACTATGTCCATTACTAGACTCTTAGCTAGGATTTGGGCTAAAGTGACACATATATCCTTAATGAGACCTAAACATCTTACTTTACTCGAACGAAATGAATACAAGTCTTTGTAAGGCCTAGTGATGTCAAGACCAAGTTTCTCCATAACAAATTTCGGCATCAAATTGTGTTAGGCACCTGAATCGAACATATCATTGTGTAGAATTTTATCATGAATATTAAGACTCACATAAAATGGAGGAACTCCTCCTTCTTGTGGTTTACCATCTACCTCTGGACCAAATAATAATTCAGGTTGGTCATCATTCAAATTGACAGTATCATTGTTTTCTCTGATGTTCAAAGCTTTCATAACTTGAGTTCTGTACAGGTTTTTATTCATTAACTCGGGCAAAGGGATAGGAATTTTCAGCTTTGCTAGTTCATTTTCAATATTGAATGATGTTTGAAATTTATTTAAGTTCAGAAAATCAGATTTATTAGCAGTTTCTTTTGACACAAGTTATTTTTGGTGAGTGGTGGTGGGAATGTCTGTTTCAGTAGTTTTGGAGATACTCTCAACAATATTTTTAGCAGGAATGTCAACTCTCTTTTTGCTAGAAATATTAGCATTTTTCTTAGCAACATTTTCTGGAGTTTTCTTTGAAGTGATGTCAGAATTTTTATTGACAGGATTTTCATTAGTCTTTGTTTGGAGCATCTAACGTTTTCTTACTCCTAATATTGTATTGTCTATGGACTTCCATGATAATGTTTTCAAATCCCTGCTTATAGTCATCTGATTCCCTATAATCATGTTCAGTTTGGGATAATTGAAACAACTCTTGTTCTTCCTGAGTAAGAAACATGGTTTCATCATCATTTATACCCATTAGATTTATCTAATTGTCTTCTACTTCTTCTACTACCTCTCCATCAACATCAGCATAATTCTCCTGAAAAGGAGGTCTAATTTGCTGATCAGGACCCTATGCTCTCTTTGTTTGATTTTGGGAGGATTTCTCCTAGGATTTTGATTTCAATTTTGAGGTGCAAGTTGATTTTCCCTCGGTGCAGCCCTCTCATTCAAATTAATCCTCTCCATCATTATTTCTATCGTTCTAATTAAGGAATCAATTTTAGCATCAACATAAGAAGTAGAGGGTTCCTATTTTATGGTTACTCTCCTTTCATTCCTAAGTCTAGCTCTCTTGGCTAACAAATTTGCCTCTACACTTACTACATCCCTTTGAATTTCTTCTAATTTAGATGAATTTCTTTCCCTAAGATGGTAAGCCATGTTTGCCTCAAAACCATCTGGGAATTTGATTAAGGTTAAGCCTTGAGGTGGTTTGATATTAGCAGAGATTGTGTTATATAAACTGTTGAATCTAGTGCAATAGTCTTGAACACTTTCCCCTTGTCCTCTTCTAATGCTTTCATATTTAGATAAAATTTGAAGAGGGTTTTTATTAATTTCCCACCTAGTAAGGAATGTTTGATGAAACCCAAGAAAATCATTAATACTAGCAACAGGTAATGATTTAAACCATTTCCTCACCTATCCTGTGAGACTTTGTACAAACAACCTAAGTTTTACACTCTCCTCATCTACCTCTTGAAGGTAAAAATTGTCATTCATCCTATCTACATGTTGTTGGGCAGTGATAGGTCCAGTTCCATCAAATTGAGGGATTCTTATTTGATAATCCTGTAGCATGTTTTCCAAAGGGGCTTGAAGGACAAGGGGAGCATATCTAGATGCCATTATGGGGATATGAGGATGAACAATATGATGTGGTTGTTAGATGAAAGTTTGAGGCTGAATGGAAGGTAAAGGCTGAGCTGAAACTTGGGGTTTTGGTGGAGATGAAGGTTGGATTGTAGTTGAGGATTGGGGAGAAGAAGGTGTTTGAGTTGCTTGGTGAGAAAGTACTGGAGTAGTTATGGAAACTACAGAAGGGCTAGAGCTTACCAATTTATGGGAAAGTATTGGAGTAGTTGTGGAAACTACATAAGGGGTAGGACTTACTGATCTTGGATGCACAGATTGTGATGAGGTGGATGATTCTACATAAGAAGTGAGAGTAGAAAGTTCTAAAAATTGCTATACATAAGCTTCATGAAAGGAAAGGTCTAAACTTGAGACTAAACCCTACAATTTGTCAAAGGCTTGGAGGGTTTGAAGGTTTATATCAACATGAGCATATTGGGCTTCAGACGAATTTCTTAGTAATGTAGCTTGATCTACTGCTATCTCGCCTACCCAATCGGTTGATTTAGTTCTAAATAGGTTGTGTTCAAAAGGTAAATCAAACTCAATGTCTTGCGGAGTTACAAAGTCTTTTGGGAGTGAATCTACTCTATGAGGAGGACTAGTACTTCCTAGGCTTTCTGCTAAGCTCTTTCTTTTCAATATTTTCTCAGGGTCATTTACAATTTCTGCAGGCTTTGGATCAGGATGAGATCTAGTATAGGCTCTTTTAGGAGCCAAAGTTATGATCTAAATGCGCACACACATTTATTACTTACACTATTGAAAATAAAACCAATCTTAAAGTATTCCTATCATACAATGTTTTAACCAGGGTTATGAATTCGAAATAAATTACATTTTTTTTTCAATTCGTTCCCCAGTATGGTTGTCGTTATGTTATCATTCTATAATTTTTAAGATTCATAGAATAAACACAGAGGACAACATCAAAACCACTTTGGAAGTTGGTATATAGCCCTACCGGCTTCAAAGAGGGATCTCTCTTTAAGATTTAACTTTGTTTTGGATAGATATTAGACTAGTTATGACTGTACTTGGTGGTCATTTGATTTTGATTGATTTGGTTGATTAAATATTTAGTTTCCCATTGGGAAATGGAGTCAAAACATAAAACTAGATTTTGCATCAATTTTTAAAAGAGTTGTAACAAGGCAAGCTAGGTTTCATTTACTGGATTCTTTAAGGTTTTTAAATGAATAATGGATATGGCAGAAAAGTGAATTTTCAGTTGAGACTAAAAAGCAATTAATTATTTTTCAATCTGACTTTAGTGGAAAACATTTAAATTGTAAAAGCATCCAAAATAAGGTGTTTTAAATAACATGTCCTATTCATCACACTTTTTGTTTTTCAATTAAGAATTCTGATAAGAAAAGAAAAGGAAAAACAATGGAAACACAGAAACTGAAGAAACAATTCACCAGTAATTACACCACATGAATCCTAAAAGAAGTCTTTGTATTATTGATGCTCCAGCCAAAGTTGGAATTTACAATTGCGCAGTAGGAAAAATATGTTCAAAAATCAACCTCTAATACTTCAAACAATAAAGTATTTATACTAAAATTTACAAAATTGATTGCAATAAATGTTTTCTCAATAGACAGTGTATTATTAGCCTAAATCTAACAATAAACTCTAACTATGATAAAAAAAAATAGGCTCGATGTGGGTGATTTGGCATTCTAGCACTGCTTTCAAGGAATGAGTTGATGAGTAAGCCTATTGGTAGGTTGCACTGGCTATAATGTTGGCCTATGTGTTGTCCTATGAGCTGGTTGTAGATGACTATTATTCACTACTTTTTACTCCCAAAACTCAGTTAACTTATCCCATCAATCTTCATCTGGTATAGTTGACTTGATAACCTTCCTGTAGATTTCATCCACTTCAGTATACTTGGAAAATGTTGGTTTTTTTATCACTCCACCAGATTCCCAAGGCTAAAGAAGGAATCCCAACAAAGTTAACCACAAACCAAACTTTTGGTTTGGTAGCTAGCCCTACCAAGTCGGAGAGGGCTCTCTCCACAAGGTTACAGCCAAAAGGGCTGGAGGAATTAGGGTTTTTAGGCTAGATATGAGCGCAGGGTTTGTTTTGATTTGATTGGGTTGGGTTTCACTAAATGAAGATATTAGGTCAAGGGAGCTAGGTCAGGGCAAATGAGATAGGGTTGCAAGGATTCAATGGGGCAAGGTAGGCATAAGGATTACCACTTAAAATATGATTGTGATGAGATGGTTTTTGAGACTGATGAGAATCTAGGAAGAGCATGGGATATGTATTCTTCCTAAATAAAGGAAAATGGAAAAATTATGAAATCTTTCCCAAAACAGAGCATGAGCAAGCATGTGTTCTGCCTATAAACTTAAAAGAAATCATAAAATAGAGATGGAATGAAAATGAATACAACACATTCTAACGTATGAAACTTAAGGAAAAACAATGATACACATCATACCATATGTATCCCAAAAACTATTTACAACTCTTCTTTATTAACTGGCCAAAACTGAGTACAATAGTTACTTGATCAACAAGCTAACATCCAAATAGATTCCAACCCTTGCTAAGAGTGAACAAAGGGACTAAATAGACATAAAAACCACATTCGCTCATCCTCAAGGGTCGAATCCATGAGGTGGGGAAGAGATCCAAAAAATACTGAACTGAAATCTGAAATGTAGGATGGTCCAAATGAATCATTCCTAATTACATTCAAACTGATTCATTTTGACTCAATGATAAATTTTACCCAAGGAATCTACCCCTAGGTAACTAATCCATAGCATTATTACATTCACCATCATTAGTTACATAGGTAGAAACATGATTTTCTGAAGAAAAGTCAAAATTTCATAGAAATTCCAAAAGAATCAGCAAAATGGTCATTTGCACCCTCCCTTTGTCATTTGTGTCGTGGTAGTGTCATTTGCGCCCTCCATGTTCACGGCCACTTTTGGCTGACTTGAACGTGTCCAAATCAGGCCCAATTTGGCTTGTTGGAAAGCCCTTCTAATCCTCTTTCTGAATATTCCTCCAGTTTTGAAAATGAAGGTCATTTCCCCCCTCAAAATGTCATTCTCCAAAGACTGGTATTTGCGCAGAGCCTATGTCAAAACATGGGCAGAAAGGTGATTGTTTGGTGGTTTTTTGACCTTTTCACCTATCAAAACTGTAAACCAAGGCTGGAAACATAGTTTTATGGAATCCATATGTCTTTAGGAATCCAATGGTAGCTTTATTTCCCTCAAAAAGAGCCCCAAACATTTGCATAGCGCCTAGGGCGCTGCACAAATGACCAAATTTCTGCTAAATGTCTCTCCAAAAAAACTCAGAAAATCCCATATTTTGCAAAAAAGTTTCAAAATGCCTCAAAATTGGTAAAATGGCTAATAAATATGTAACTAGGCTTGGAGGGAAGCCTCATCAAGTATGTCCAAGTTTTTCTTCTCTTTCATGGTCAAATCTTCAATTTTTGCATTGCCTTTTTAGAGCTTGGCCATTGCAATTTTCTCCTTTAGAGCATGGTGTTTGACTTTCCTCCTCATTAAGTCATTGTCTTTGTTAACCTTTACTAGCAACTTCTCTAAGTGTTGATTAGCTATATCAATCCATGGCTCCATGTTTTCACTGATCACTATAGCAAGCTGATCATTTAGGGTTAGTTGATCAGCAAGCTTAGCCTCCCTTTGTCTTTCTAGAGCTAGGGATTTTTTCAGCGCTCTAGTTCTAGGTCTCTTTCTTGGTACTTTTTCCTCTTTATCTTCAAGCAAGCCATACTTTTGGAGTGTTTCATCTAGCATGACTTTGGCATTTTCTTCCTCCCTTTGAGCAGTGACATACTTGACCTCATCAATGACCTGTTTAGTCTTCAATTGCTCATTCTCTTACTCAAGGAATTTTATGACATATATGGCCCTGTCAAGATTAGTTTGGAGCTCCTTAATATTAACATCCTTACCTTTGATGGCTGCATTAGTGATTTTTTCATTTTCATCCTCATCTAGGTCAACAAGCTGAAATTCTTGTTATGTTTCATGAAGCTCCTCCTCATGATGAAAGACTACCTCGATCACTTTTTCTTTACCTTTTTCCACCTACTTTGTTGTTGTAGAAGGCATGGCCCCTTCCACTCTACGTGGAGCAACCACATGCATGTGCCCTCTCTGGTAGGTTTTTGGTAATGGCTCAACCTCAACCATACTAGCCCACTTAAGATTAATGTCCTCAATCCTGCTAGGTGATCCAATGTCATGTGAGATGGAGATGGAGGTGAAGGGGACTGATATGATGATGATGAATGTACTATGGCCTGAGATGGAGGGATGGAAGTGGATGGTTCGGATGATGAAGGGAAATTTTGTGCATGTTGAGTAGATGGCTCTTTGAAAATATCATTATCTATGAAGGTACTACATGCAATTTTTAGTTGATTAAGATGGTGCACAACTATGATTTTAATGAGGGAATGATGAAATAGACTTCTCATTTTTTGTTCATACTCCTTATCTGGGAAATGTATGTCATCTTCTCTATGCTCCGGAAAAGGTAGTAGGGTATGTTAAGCATCCTTACCCTAGTGAAATGCATTAAGAGCCAGATGTGATAGGAATAAAGCCTTGAAAATATACCTTCACATGAAAAGTATTTCATCGTTATCTTCAGCATTGGTGCATATCTGTCCAGGAGGTGAGAAAAAGGAAAGAACGTCTTTGCCTGATTTTGTTTGTCTTGGTTTTAAGAAGAATTCAAAGTCCTATTTCTTCAAATTACCTTTCTTGAACCACTTCTCCCCAACATTTTGGATCCCGGTGGCAGCTAAAATAATAGCAGTTGATAGATTAAAAGTGACACCAGCAAAAGTAACTTGGATTTCATGGAGCCTTGATATGAAAAGTCTGGTCAACATGGGATGGTGTTGGACCCTCTGAATTTTCTCACATAATTCATAGCATCCAACATGTTTGAAGCATGTCACAATCAATGGAGAAGCCAAGAGTTCCCTAGTGCTGTTAGGTTCAATTCTGAGTACTCTTCCCCCTTTATGTGGCCTCCTCACCTTTGTTTCCTCTCCTTCACTAAATGATGTGTTTTATTCCTTTGTTGCCATGGTGTTTTTTTCAAAACCCTAGGGAAGTGGATGGTGTGAAATATGTTTTTAGGAATGGGGAATGGGAAAGGGAAAATGAGGGATATGTTTGCTAGGGATGTATGAAATGGGGGAGGGGATAGGGAGTAGTAATGTAATGAGATTTAGGATGGGGAATTGGGGATTGGGAGAAAGTTTTAGGAAAGGGGGATTTTTCAAAACAAGGGTTTGAGAATGGGTTTTTATAATTGGAGGGAGGATACAAAGGTGTAGGAGAGTGCAATTTTGGGAATTCAAAAGTGTAATGAGAATACTGGGTTTTAAACAAATTCTTTCAAACACCAAATTGTACCCTAAACTTCACAATACTCAACATATGCACTTGATGAAAATGTTTTTTAATGGAATGAAATCTTACTGATTTTTCTAGAGTTCAACGAGTGAGTTGGTGACGCTTTGGAAACAATTTTTCATCACTTGAACATGTTTCTAGTGCTTGTTGGTCATTTGCCCCATTTGTCAAGCATTTGCGCCCTCACCAGAGTTTTTGTGCCCTCAACATAACATTTGCGCACTCAACAGTTCATTTGTGCCCTCGCTCAAGAATTTGCGCCCTCAACTCAACATTTGTGCTCTACCTTCAGCATTTGTGCCCTCAACTGTGTATTTGCACCCTCTGCTCAGTTTTTCTCACCAATTTCGCCCAAAAACGCGAAATTTTAGTCTCTTCGAGTGCTTTCTTTGTATGTGGAGGAAACAAATTAATTTGAAATGATGTCAAGGATTCATAAATACTTAAGTGAATTTGAATTTAGATGGGAAAAACCACTTTTCTAATGTTCATTTCACCTTTTTGAAAACATTTTTTGATTACCCTTTTCCTTTGATTTTTCTTCTTTGCAGGGTGATGTTGCTGAATTTTGGTAATTTTCACTTTGACTTTGTTTCTCTTTAGTTTGGCATGTGAAGTTTGAGTTGGCAGCTTGGGACAGAACTTATTACATATTATGAGAATAAAATTACATAAAAAATAAAATAAAAATAAAAATTACATTTTGTGTTTTGAATAAAATTACATCTTGGTATGAAAATCATACTCTAAAACGAAAATTACAACTTAAAAAATGATATTTACATACTGATAAATCCTCTGCAGATAATTGAGAAATTTGTATTTGAGTCACTCTCACTGTAGAAATTTGAATAACTGATATATTATTCACCGAGATTCTCCTGATCACACACTATTTTAGCTCCATGCACAATGCAGAATCTCTTCTACCATTGATCATTACATGCGGAAATAAAATCAATTGCATGCGCACATTAAAACCATAAACAATCACACATATGAACACAGTATTTCGTGGGAAAGCTTAAAGCTGAAAACCCCAACTATCTGTATATTATATGTCATATATATCATGTAACAATCATTGTACAAAGCTCCTCACAAGCTCTCAGCACAACCTCCAATTGCTACACACTAATCAAGCTAGATCTAGCAAAACACATGCTCCAATCTCTACCACCTGATAGCCAACCTCTATTGCGTAATAAATGTTGTAGAATGGCTCATAAATAACTTCGAACCACCTGGCTTGTACTGCGCAATCCTCATTGGCTTCTCCAATCACTGGTTGTTGCAAATATGCAACAGTATAGTCACAATTGATAGTTAACCTACTCTTTCACCTATCTCTGCACTGGTCTCCACTGAAACTGTCCATGCACTGAAGTTAACTGATGTATTCTTTAGTTGATTAATGAGTTTATAATTGGTGAATTAATTAATAATTAATTCACACCACTCTCACTAGTGTATCAATCAGTTAGACTAGATACAACTAGCTCAACTATGTTTAGATTAGTTAAATTGAACACAACTCCATTAACTTCCTCAATCAACTCCACCAAACTCTCTCACATGAGTTCTAACTGAAGTATCCATGCAATAGATCCACTTAACCCTTAGGAATAGCGTAATTCCTTCTGTCAGCTCCTGTGCCACATCTGTGCACTTAACTGAAGTGCTCCAAGAGAATAAGATAATGTTTATAGTCCAAATATTATTAAGAGCTAATAATATTCGACATATCTATTTTTAGACTGGCAATCTAAAAATAGATTCCGCCCAATATGTCTAAAAATAGAAGTCCATCTATTTTCCAACTTGACCAACCATCCACAAATAGCATCCTGCAACTCATAGAATATGATCGACATGTCTAAAAATAGACTTTGCGCCAAAAATAGCCTGCGGGCCCACTTAGTGAAGGCGACTTCTTTCCACTAAGCTCATCATCTTGTTGCAATCTCAACACTCCCTCTCAACAAGATAAGGATTATCTTCCACCCCTATCCTGCCTCTGTGGTATTCGAATTTGCTCCTGGTGAGCGCCTTCGTCAAGATATCAGCATCCTGATCCTCCGTGGGAATGTATGAAAGTAACATGATCTTCCGCTGCACACAATCTCTGATATGATGATACCGATCCGTGAAGCCATGCCGCCTCAACTCATCCTCCTGTCTGTACCATGATCCATATCCTGATGTGCCTCTGAGATATCTCAATACATGCTTCCCCACCTTCCAAAATAGCTTGGTTGGCTTAACCATAGCTTGTGAAAGCTGGTTAACAGCATAGCATATTTCGGGTCGTGTATTGACCAGATACATAAGCGACCCCACCAACTGTCGATAAACAGTGGCATCCACTACCTCCGCTGAAGTAGCATCCTCCTTCCTCCAACCACCAGGAAGAGGAGTATCAACAGGCTTGCAGCCATGCGTGTTGAACTTCTCCAGTATCTCCCGGGCATACTTACCCTGAGAAACAAACAGTCCATCACTGGGCTGCCAAATTTCCAATCCCAGGAAATAATGAAGGAGGCCCAAGTCCTTCATCTCAAACTCTTTTGCAAGATCCTCCTTGCATGAGAGTATCAACAGCTCATCACCTGTCAAAATCAAATCATCTCCATAAAGTACAATGATCAGCAACTTACCCTCCACCACAATCTGGTATAGGTTAGGATCCGCCTCACTCTTGGAGAATCCAAGTCCGGTGAAATAACTGTCTATTCGTGTGTACCAAGCACGAGGTGCTTGTTTCAACCCATACAACGCTCTCTTGAGCCTGCACACATGCGACTCGCTGCTAAAGATCTCGAAACCTTCAGGCTGCTCTATGTACACCTCCTCCTCAATGACTCCGTTGAGGAACGTAGTCTTCACATCCATCTGATGAATTTGCCACCCCATCTGCGCTAAGAGAGCAAGAATCGTCTGTATGGAAGAATACCTTGCGACAGGTGCAAAGTTTTCCTCATAATTGATCCCCTTAATCTGTGAAAAGCCTCGGGCAACAAATCTTGCCTTGTACTTCTCCACACTCCCATTAGCTGCTTGCTTCACTTTGTAGATCCATCTCGAACCCACCTCTAATTTCCCTTTCGGCTTTGGGACAATCTCCCATGCACTGTTTCTGACAATCGAATCATACTCTTCCACCATGGCATCTACCCATGCGAGATCCTCCACAACTTCCTCGAAAGAGGATGGCTCTGTCACGATACACTTGCTCATAAGAGCCATGTATCTAGTATACCGGTCAAGTGACTGTCTTTATCTGCGCTGTGATGTAGGTGCTCCTACAACCCTCTCTGCATCTTGAGCCAGTCGCTCAGCTTCTGTAGTGCGCTTCTGCCCTCTGATGGTTGGCGCTGCATGAGTGGTCTCTTCCACTCCATGAACCTCCTCTTGTGGCTAATCCACATCTAGAGACTCATCCTTAGGAACTAATAGCTCCTCATCTGCATGCAAGTGTGGCTCCCTCTCAAGCAAACACTTCATGGCTTTCTCCTCATGAAATTTGATATCCCGTTGCACAACAGTCTTGCGACTGTCTGGAAAATACACGTGATAGTTGTGGGGTGTATCAGTGTACCCCACAAATATCCCAACCTCTACAGTCAGCTCTAGCTTCTTCCTGGCATCCTTCGTCACATGAATGTAAACAGGTGAACCAAAAATCCTCAAATGGGAAATATCAGGCCTCTTACCAAAAAACGCCTCCTCGGGTGTACTCATGCCAAGTATCCTGTGAGGACAATGGTTCTACACATATACTGCAGTATTGCATGCCTCAGCCCACAAGTGTATGGGAAGGCCTTGATCATGCAACATCTCCCGTGCAGCACCCACGATCATTATGTTCTTCTGCTTAGCAACCCCATTCTGCTGTGGGTTATGAGGTGCTATGAGCTCTCTTCGAATTCCTTCTGCGCTGCAAAAGTCCTTGAATTCGCCAGAGATGAATTCACCACCATTGTCGCTCCTAAGAGCCTTCACCTCCTTCCCCGATTCTTTCTCAACCAGTGCCTTGAACTCACAGAACTTTGAGTGTGTCTCGCTCTTCTTCTGTATGAAGAAGATCCAGCACTTCCGAGAAAAATCATCAACAAATATCACATAGTACCTGTGCTTTTCTGTCGAAGCTACTAAGAAAGGTCCACATACGTTTGTGTGAATTCTCTCAAGGATCTTCGTGGCGCGACTATCCTTCTCGGGAAAGGTGGCTTTCACAAATTTTCCCAAGGTACATCCCTTGCACTGATCTGACTGCGCAAGAGTACCCTTAGGAAGCCCAGTAGAAATCTGATGCAGTGTCTTCAAAGCTCCATGGTGAAGGTGACCCAATCTCTGGTGCCACAACTCGCCATCATCCTGGCTCACCACTCCTTCTGCCTTGCCTGCCATTGTTGTGTAGCCATCTACCTACAATTGATAAAGGTTCTTAACTCGAACCCCTATCCTCCGGGTCTCACCAGTTGCCTTACTACATAGGAAAGCCTTTCCCTCGCTAAAGACAACATCATATCCCTTGTCTTCTAACATCACCACAGAGATCAGATTCTTCTTCAATCCTGGAACATGCATCACTTTCTTCAATAGGAAGGGTTTACCAGACTCCCTCTCAAAGGAAATGGTACCGATACCGGTCGCACTGTATCTACCATCATCGCCCATCTCTATGTGCACTCCAAGATCTTTCTCATCCAGATCAGTAAACAAATATCGATCTCCTGTCATGTGAAAAGATGCACCACTGTCAAGAAACCATATTGAACCCATCACACTTGAAACCAAGCATGCGATCAGCAAAAAATCCAGCTCAAACTGTGAGGCTAAGGCCTCTCCAGCTGCAGATCCAGCAGCTTGCTTATTTTTCTTCTTCTGTGGACAACTAGTGGCGTAATGTCCGTGTTGGTGATAGTGAAAGCACTTCACCTTGGACATGTCCTGCTTCTTGCCTTTCGCACCGGATTGAGAAGCATGCTTCTTTCTCTTCCCCTTCTTTTCTTTGGTAGCCAAAGCACAATTTTCTTCATCTGAGTTCTTTGATGAAGATCTGTCCCTGGTACTTCGCCTTATCTCCTCTTGCACAAGATCCGACCAAAGTCGCTCCCGTCCTGGAAATTTCTCCTGACCATTGACAGAGTCCTGATAGGAATGCCAACTCTTCAGAAACCCAAGGAGAGCCAAGCTCACCAATTCCTCATCATCAACAGTAACCCCCACACTTCCCAGCTCATCCCTGCATTGCACAAACTTCGTGAGGTATTTGGGCATACTGTCGCCTTTCTCCATTTTTATGTTTCTGAGTTTATCCTTGAGCGCCAACTTCCTCTGGTCGCTCTTGCTTTGGAATAAATCTGTCAAATATTTCCACATCAAGAATGGAGAAGCCTTACCATGAAGGCTAGACACTATGTGATCCTTCACACCTTCCAATAGAATCCTTCAACACTTTGTTGTCTTCTTTTTCCATGCATCAAGTACGGCAGCATCACTAGAAGTAGGTTTTGGAGTTTCTGCATCTATGAACTCCTTCAACCCATTGTCATCCAGAACCACCTCCATCCTGTCCTTCCATGAAATATAATTAGAGCTGCCCTCAAGGGCATACTCCAATCGCAATCTGTTGAAAGACATCTCAACTTCGACACCAAGAAAACACTGCTGCAAATTCAAATTCCACCAGCACAAAACTCAACCGCTTCAATGTTTTTCAATTGCTACAATGATCAATATCGCTCTGATACCATGTAGAAATTTGAATAACTGATATATTATTCACCGAGATTCTCCTAATCACACACTATTTTATCTTCATGCACAATACAGAATCTCTTCTACCATTGATCATTACATGCGGAAATAAAATCAATTGCATGCGCACATAAACAATCACACATATGAACACAGTATTTCATGGGAAATCTTAAAGTTCAAAACCCCAACTATCTGTATATTATATGTCATAGAGATCATGTAACATTCATTATACAAATCTCCTCACAAGCTCTCAGCACAACCTCCAATTGCTACACACTAATCAATCTAGATGTAGCAAAACACATGCTCCAATCTCTGCCACCTGATAGCTAGCCTCTATTGCGTAATCAATGTTGTAGAATGGCTCATAAATAACTTCGAACCACCTGGCTTGTACTGCGCAATCCTCATTGGCTTCTCCAATCACTGGTTGTTGCAAATATGCAACAGTATAGTCACAACTGATAGTTAACCTTCTCTTTCACCTATCTCTGCACTGGTCTCCACTGAAACTGTCCATGCACTGAAGTTAACTGATGTATTCTTTAGTTGATTAATGAGTTTATAATTAGTGAATTAATTAATAATTAATTCACACCACTCTTCACTAGTGTATTAATCAATTAGACTAAATACAACTAGTTCAACTATGTTTAGATTAGTTAAACTGAACACAACTCCATTAACTCCTCAATCAACTCCACCAAACTCTCTCACATGAGTTCTAACTGAAGTATCCATGCAATAGCTCCACTTAACCCTCAGGAATAGCGTAATTCCTTATGTCGGCTCTTGTGCCACATCTGTGCACTTAACTGAAGTGCTCCAAGAGAATAAGATAATGTTTATTGTCCAAATATTATTAAGAGCTAATAATATTCGACATATCTATTTTTAGACTGGCAATCTAAAAATAGATTCCGCCCAGTATGTCTAAAAATAGAAGTCCATCTATTTTTCCAACTTGACCAACCATCCACAAATAGCATCCTGCAACTCATACAATCATGGTTGACATGTCTAAAAATAGACTTTGCGCAAAAAATAGCCTACGGGCCCACTTAGTGAAGGCGACTTCTTTCCACTAAGCTCATCATCTTGTTGCAATCTCAACACTCACACCTTTGCTGACCTTATTGAGATGAAATGACATATTTATGAACCTTGAAAAAAGAAACCTAATTGACGTAATGGGACCTTGGATGACTTGACTCCATGGTTGAATTTGACTGACATAATGACATAAAAAAATGAGATTTTAATATTGTTTTATGCTCAGCAAGACATGAAGGTGGGTCAGAAAATGCGAAATTTTAAGGGAGAGTGAGGTTTTATTACTAGGGCTACCATCAGTGAATCAATTTTTTGCATGACCTAATGGAATTATAAAAAAAATTCTGAGTGGGACCCCTAAAATGAATATGAAAAGAGCGATTTTGATCACTCATGACAGAATTCAAATTCTGACACTAGCAGGTTTTACCACAAAAACATGCTTTATCTCATGCTGGATGAAAAAGTCATGAGCCAATGCCTCCAAAAACGCTTTCCCTGTCATAGTGCCTCCGATATTTGAAAACTTAGCTATGTCCCTCATAATTTCATTCAACTTCTTTAAATAATCCTCTCTGGTAATAAATTTTTCATTTATTACAAATAGGGAAGGAAGACCTTTCTGAGTTAAAGGTTCTATCCTATTGAAAAATATGTTTACAGTTCTCTCTAAGCTGTGATATTTTTCCTCCAACAGTAAAATAAGGTTTCTCTTTGTAAAAACCTTTTTTACCTCCAAAATTATCTCACTCCTGTCCTCAACTCTTTATTCGTCCAACTCATACATGTTCTTTGAATTTAAAAACTTGATAATGTTGTTGGAAGTGGTTGGCATGTCTCCAAGGTTTTCTTTGATAGTTTTGATGGCATCATTGGATTTTTGTATCAATTCTTTGTGCTCAAATACGATCTGTATGCAGGGCCAGATTTCACTGATCGACTCAATGATATATGTCCAGATTATCTCTTTGACTTGGCCCAAGATTTTTCCTATGGATGATTCCCTCTCAAACTTCTGCAACCTTTTTATTAAATTATGTGCTCTCTGGACTTCAGCTACATGTGAGCTCTCAGTCCTGGACTTCTGATCCTACAACAATTTCACTTGGTCTTGAAGCTTCTTTATTTCTTCTATCTGGATGGATAGATTTTGCACTGCTTTGGTGATCTGCTCAGCGCCATCTATTGCACTTGTTGTAGAAGGTGTGGCTATAGGAATGGTTGTAAGGGGTACAACCTCCAAAGGAACCAATGAAATTTATGCAGCTTTCTCTTTTTCCTTAATAATCTTTTCCATCTATCATTCCATCTGTCTTAGCTGAGCATTATGCTCCATGATGAGCTTCATCATGTCTGATTTCTAGGACTCTGTCTCTTCAATTTCTTTGGCCAAAGGGTCCTTTGTAGCTGGCATTTTTAGCTGCTTCCTCAATGCTGATATTTCAGCATTTTTCTTTTTAATCACTGCTTCTGCAACTCTGATATTGGAGGGATCATATCCAAATATGATCACTAAGTATTCCAAATACTTAATCCTTGAATCCTTGGCCAAAGAAGATATTTTCTCCATTTTGAGATGTGACTGGATATTAGCTAAAAAAACCTGCAATTTGGACAAACTCATAGCATTTTTAGTGAGTGTGGATGAAATCATTTCACCTGTCTACTTGTGCATCTCCATTTGATCAATGGGTTGTATGTCTTTAATATCAAATTCAAATGCAGTTTTTTTATAATATGTTGTTATCTTGGGCTATGGAATCTCAGAGTCAAAGACTGACAACAGTCTACTCTGAGAGCTGGAATTCTGCTTCCAGAACTGATTATATGTACTGGTCTTCAAAATTTCATTCTTCAATTTATCTCCCTGAATGTATCAAATATGCTCTTCTCTTTCTCCCCTGTAACAATTATACTGGTTTTAATAGCTTGTTGTTGATCCCGTGAAGCTGTAGAGGTGGTAGGAGAGAGTGTGGTTTAACCACCTACTTGTGAGGAAGTAGATGTCTCTTTGGTGATGATGATGACTTCCTGCTCTGAATCCTCACTTGGATCTGAAAAATGCAGTTCTACTGTAGCACTGAATAAATGTGACTAAAATATACAAGTGACAGAAGAAAAATGAAGTACAGAGATTTCCGGGAGAAGGGTTGGCCCTTTCTCCAAGGAATGAGCTCACAAGCAAGGGTTTAAACCCTGCTGCTGCAACTCTAGAAAAAATGATGCAATTTCCCCAGTAAATTGCACTGTAGTGGATGGGAACTGAGTTGGCCTTATGCCAAGATCTGAAATGTACTCTAGAACCTCCTGTACAGATCTTGCAAAGAAAGGGGAGCTCCCTCCTCTGAAAGATAAGCTCAAGATCTGGTGTTGTAAATCTCCCACTACAACACCCAGCAACACAGTGTTTCCTGCTACAGGAATAACGTTGTAGCTGTAGGAGGTGCTAGGCCTCAAGCCCGGATATGGGAGAATGAAGAACAGAACTCCTCCAAGTGATCTCTCAATGAAGGAGAAGGAATCCCTAAGCAAGAATTACTTGTGTTGAACAGCACTGCATACTCAACTCAACAGCTGAAGAATGCAGCAAATAATGGGACAAAATAGATCTGGAGTATACAATGCATCAATGGCTGAGAAAATGGAGATCCCTCCCTCTTTATACAAAAAGAAGATCAACCTGACAAGGGTTTCATAAGAGACACATGTACAAAAGAGAATATATGCGGATCTGGATTTTAAAAATGCAGTTCTACTGCAACACTGAATAAATGTGACAGAAATATACAAGTGACAGAAGAAGAATGAAGTACAGAGCTTTCCGAGGAGCTTTTCATGTAATATTCATACTTAACTTGAGCTAAGAGGAATATGCATTTTTTTTTTACTTTCTGTTGCATGAATAAATGAATAAAGGAGGACATGTAAAACTCCTGAAAAGAATGAATAAATCAATGCCCATATGAACAAGGATAAATCAAGGCCATGTAAATAAATCAATTGCAAGTGTGAAAGGGGTTTGAGCTATGAGACTGGGTCAAACTTAACCAAATCTACAGCGTTGTCTAGATTCAATGTACCTCATGAAGGGACAGCGCAGTTCTAGAAGGAGGCCCCTCATGTGAAAGGAGCTAACTCATCAAGGTGGTTTAGGGTTTGCAAAGGCTTTCATCTTATAAAAGGAAGGGGAAGGCATCAAGAGAAGGTTGTTGATTGTTTATATTTCTGAGTATCTTGTCTGTTCAGACAAATATTATTCTCTGATGTTTAGTGGAGAATTGTGCTGCTTAGCACTTGGAGTTCCTATGCAGGGATTTCACCTCTTCCCTTGAGGATTCTTGGAGGAGTTTTCGCTGATTTGATCCACCATCAGGCTTTGGGCCAAGCTCTTGCTTCTCAAACTCCAATGCAGGATCCCAAATGGAGGGTTTTCTTGCTTTTGTAGGTGCATACTAACAGTGGAGCTTTAGATCTATCATGTGAATCTGCGTGTATGTGGAGCCTCTTCTCAGAGTGAGTGTGTATTTTAACCTCCCTGGAAGAGTGCATCCATTGTTTCGAGCTTCATATTTCTATCTTGCATCAGTGCCATCCATGTTATTCAAGCTACAATGCGATTTGCAACATCGAGGGATTACGTTATTTTTAGTAGAGGGTTTGTAGGGTGTTTTGACCCTTTATTTTTTATGAGAGATCTCTCTCGGTGCTAGGGCTTTGCCTTTCACTTTGGTGATCCTTGAGTTCGTCTTGTTGATCCATGCTCTGTTTAGATACAGATCTATTTCAATGTAAATATGTCTTCGAGAAATTTACGAATAATATTGCGGATACGCGACTTAAAACTCGGTTACTCTTTGTGTTGCATGTTTGGTCAAAACCCCAAGGGGATCTTGTAACTAATTTATCTCCTAGTTCATAGATCTGATGTTTTGTCCACCGATGCGAGATGTAATGTTAATTTGCGCTGTGGCTCCATAAAATAACGGTAAGCCATTTTTTAGTTTATGCATGTGTTGCAACCTTCTTTTACGAAGATTTATTGCTCTATTGTCTCCTTTTGTGTTCTCTTGTATAATGTAAGAGCATCATTGTAATTCGATTTTTGTTGTATATTCATAAGTTGATCTCATTTGATGGCCTCCTTCTCATGCTCTCCAAGATTGCGTTATTTCTAGAAGCGATTTGTTGACGTACATATTTGTAGCCCCTCTTGTAGTGTGTTTTTGATGGTAGGTGGTGGGAGATGTTGTTACCACACCACCTAGTTAGATTTTTTTTCTCCCTTTTGGATGCGACCTAGATCTCTTGATCTAAGGAGATTCAAGGGATGTAAACTCATTTTCATGCATCAATCTCCCGAGTGCGTTATTTCACGGAGTTATTTTGTTGTTCAATTTTGGAATATTACGGTGGTATCGAGCTCCTTTGTTGGCACGGCCTGTGCTTTCATTGGAAAAAACACAACCATTTTTCATTCAAAAGAAGATGAAACTATTACGAAGAGGGAGAAGAGGTAACGAATAGAAAGTCACAAAGAATTTTAACTACACTACGATGATCAAGACAAGGGTAAGGCCACTAAGGCGCAAGTGATAAAAAAAGGAGAAGGGTTTGCAAGAACTCTTTTTTGGTCACGTACAAGATATTTCTAGAAGATCAAAGAGATGAGAATATACGGGGGGATGAGGAATCTCCTGGGGATATTTCATCTGGAGAAAACGACATGTCTCATCCTTTGGATTGGTCAACAGTAGACTAGTCTCCAAGTTCCACAAGCTCCACAACACTCCTTTATGCCTACCTTTTTGGCTATGGAAAATGAAGGACCACGAGAGAGCAAGCATCCCTTGAATAATAATTTGTGGAATATGAATCTCGGAATTAGAATTTGTGAGAGACCATACGAGTTTCCAAGAGTTTTGTCACCTCGAGACAAAATGAACCAAGGCATCGATGTAGAGATGGTGGGATTTCTTTCATAATCATGATAGACATCACTCTATGGGCGATTCTTGCCCAAGTTTGATGGGTCATCTTCTTGTTCTTCACGAGCATGGGTAGAAAAATTGGACATCTAATTTCAGGTGAACAAAGTCCCTAAGATTGAATCCATCAAGATTGCACGCGCACTTTGAAGGTGAAGCACACAATTGGTGGTTCCATGGAGTTTGTCTACATTGGGCCATGCCAATGTGAGCGCCTATTACGAATTCACTAGAATGCGGTGGAGGGGTTTGACGGGGAAAGGATCCGAGCTTTGCTACTTGAGCCTTGCAGAAGGCTAAATCAATCGAGGAAATGAAAAAACTTGCTAACTGCGAGTTTCTAAGATTATACGGTATGGTTCACGATCTATACGCAACAAGGAGGGTGTATGTGTTCATCGATGGCTTGGATGAACCTTTGCATGGGTTGGTTAAATCTACCAAGCCCATCACTTTGCATGATGCCATTGAGAGGCTAGGGACCTCCAAGATGCCTTGCCAAAGCAAAGGCCACTTTTCAAAGCAAGGACCCTTACCCTTCTAAGGGAAGAGAAGAAAGCAATCTTCAAGGAGGAAGCTCATTCAATAAACCTCTTGATGTGAACTTAGGAGGGAGCTAAGAAAGAAAAGGCTATGTTGCCAAGAGTCATGGGCACACAGACATAGATGTGTTCTTTGAGAAGAAACACCTCGCAAAGTCTTCTCGAGATCTTGAGGAGGAAGATGAAGATGATGAACCAAGGAGGAAGTCTGTGGCTGACAATGTTGAGGAGATCGACACCATCTAGAGATGGGAATGGAGCCTTTGCTCCAATGGGAAGAACTCTTGCATCTTTGAGAGGAGTACCTAAGTACTTGACTTTAAGAGTATAAGTTTCAATCACGAATCATGGGATGTCTTGATTGATAGTGGGGCAAACCATAACTTTATTGATGCTCGTCTGCGGAGGAGAGCAATTCCCCTTTGATACATTTGAGGGATTCTCGCTTTTTTGGTCCCCGGGGAATGGGGCAATGCAATGCACGCACTGTCCCATCACTTTCGGTTACTATGTGGTCCTACACTTTGGTGGATCACTTTTGTAGTTGACATACCGGACACCAATATCATTTTGGGTGTCAGTGGTTGATTACATTGGGGAAGGTCACCAACGGTTGGAAGGATTTCTGCGGATGGAGTGGGTGGACATGAAGAGTGGTAAGCCCCAAATGATCTAAGGCATGCATACTTATCCTTTAGCTAGCACTTCCACACAAACAAAAAATATGGATTTGCACGGTGGAACGAGATCTCTGATTCATTCAACGTGTTCATGAGATTTACGCATAGGACATTCCTATCTGGTGCCAAACCACCTGGAAGGCCACGATTCGAGATCTTGTGGGGAGGCCTCACAAAGTGCTGCTCCAAACTTGAATCCAAGAGGGATTGGGGCAATAGGAATACTGCTTCCTTGTTGAGAGCTTGGAAAGCTCCAAAAAGTAAGGGATCTTCTCCCTTCACCACTATCACTCACTCTCATTTCCAAATCTGCACCATGGGAGAGCGAGAGAATGGGAGGATCATCCTTCCAACACACATCTTTAGCATTAGAAATGTGATACAAGAGATCAATAGCATAAATACACTTCCATGGAGGTATCATCGATGCTGTCTTTGTTGAACGGTGTCGGATCTTCATCTTGAAATCTCAGCTGCTTGTAGAGGTATTCCCAAAGATATCCACACCGATGTATCATGCTATATGACCTGCGGTAAGAAGAGGAGGTTATTTATTCCAAAGAGGATTCATCTACTTTCATGGTAGGATCTTACTTTCTAGAGCTTCTAAGCTCAAGTATAAGATACTACAAGGGGCACACAAAGAATTCCTTCTTGGCAGGATGGGTCCATGAAGATCCACGATCATGGGGAGATTTGATTGGGAGGGGATGAAGAGAATTACATCGGTAGTTTCAAGGGTGCATTAGCTATGGCAGGATTGGGGCGACCAATGGACTCTTTGCAAGTCACTTGACTAGTTCTTCCTTTGGCAGGGAAATGCTCATACACAACTCCATGTGTATGAATAACTATGATGGTAAAGGATACGATCATGTCAAGCAAGTTTTATTTTCTAATCTCACTCATTCTTTTACTGTGTTTTTTTGTGAGCTATGACTCCTAAAGAGGGTGAGAGATCATGTGGATCTCATAGCTTTTAGAAACCAATAAAATTCTAAACTGGCCACTCCCTTGTTGTGCAAAGGGAGATCCCTTTTCATGATGGGTGTACCCCAAAGGAACCAAACATATTTGATGTCTCTAGCTATGTTGAGATGACTTATGCAACAAATGTGTGGGGAAAATGCCACTTGCTGCACGCCTTGGTCTAATGCGAGCCCAAGAGGTGCCTATGTTGTATCCATGTGGGAATTTGACCCCTCTTCAAAGGTCAAATTTCTATTTGCATATGTAGTTTTGCTTACATACTTGGATGATATAGTTGTACTATTTTGGGATTGTATGGAGGAAGTATGGACAGTTTTTAACCTTACCACATGGATTGGAAATTCTCTATGTGCCTCATGCTACATGTTTTAGAAAGCATTGCTCCAACCATGTTTATTTACGGTTGAATTTTTCCTCCTTGTGGGATGGACTATGCACATCTTATGTTGACCTTGGAGGAACAATTCACAGTGTATTGGCTTGATGAGCACTTGGCTTATGATGAGGACTTGATCATTGATGATTTCATCAATGGAGGAGGAAGGACTTCGGCTCTCACCCTATCGGTTGCTTGAGGACAAACAACATTTTTGGAGGGGAGGAATGTAATATTCCTATTTAGCACGAGCTAAAGAGGAATATGCAATTTTAATTTTACTTTAAGCCATGAATAAATGAATAAGGAGGGACATGTAAAACTCCTAAAAGAAAGAATGAATAAATCAATGCCCATAGACAACTAAATTAGGGCCATGTAAATAAATCACTTGCGAGGTGTGAAATGAGTTTGGTACATGAAATTTGGTCAACCTTGACCAAATCTACAACTGACATCTAGATTCAATGTACCTCATGAAGGGACAACATAGTTCTAAGAAGGAGGCCTCTCATGTGAGAGCTAACTCATCAAGGTGGTTTAGGGTTTGCAAAGGCTTTCATCTTATAAAAGGAAGGGGAAGCGTGAGAAATTATTTACCATTTTTTGGTCATCTAACCTATTGGTATTAGATAGACCCAAGTACCATGTAAGACCAATTTTACCCAAATGTAATTGCATTCACTATGAAAATAACTTAGTAAAACCACATGATAAGTTGTTTATGGTCTAAACGGGGAAACCCCCACGGGGAAACATTAAATAAATCCATATTTTTTTAAATTTTCCTCGAGGAACAATTAGTGAAACAATAGTTTAATTAATATTCCTAGTTATATTTAACCCAAAACAAGGGGAAATTAATTAGATAAATCATTATTTACTCTTATTATTTTCTAAGAATAATTATTTACTTCTTCTTAAATAATATTCTTTGTTAAATATGACTAAATATCCCTTAAATAATTAAATAAATCATTATTTATTTGATTATTACTCAACCATATCCCTAAAATGATAAATAAATCATTTATTTATTTATTATTGTAACACATCCTTAAAATGATAAATAAATCATTTATTTATTTATTATTACTTAATCACATCCTTAAAATGATAAATAAATCATTTATTTGTTTATTATTTACCAAATAAGGGGATTTGACTCAAGTCAAATTCCTTTTCCCTCCAACAAATATAATAAAATATTCCATAAAAGTTGGATCTTGATTTGGTTAATAATATTTTAATTATACCAATATCTAGACTAACTCAATATTTTGTTATAAATAGAAGGGTTTTCCCATTCATTTGTCACCTTTTATTTCCTAAATATCACTCTGGATCTCAAATCTTGGTTTGATTATTGATCCACCATCATAGCCATATTTTTCCATTTTTGTTTGGGTTTTCTACACCATCAAGTGAGAGGAATTCTAAATCTGAAGTGTTGAGGACTTAAAAGAACCCATCCCATTGAGGAGAACCGGGAACACCCTCTTGTGTTTTCCTCCTAGATGCCATTAATACAAAATTCATTTGATATATTCTTGTCTTGTGTATTGGATGCATGGAGTAAATCTTGTTTTTTCTATTGTTTAATGTCTTCTAATCCACAGATCTAGATTTTTGCAGCATTTATATTGATCAGCTAATTATATATCTGAAGATATTAGTAGTTGTTTCTGTTTTTAGGGTTTTTTGTGCACGGCTAAAGTGGTATTTTTTCGTACGCTTGGAATTAAGATTCATACTAACAGCGACTCCACACGGGTTTACGATTATGGCCAAGTGTTGTTTTCTGATCCTTGCATATCCCGACTACTTCAAACCCTAGGTTCTCTTCGGCCCCTTGTTTTTTGCTTTTCTTGATGTTGTTTTAACCTATAAACCTAAAACAATAAAAATTTTGACTTCCATGTGTTTTCGGACTTATTGCGCGGTGACGGACATCGGCCACGGTGGAGACGACAATTTTTAAGGAAACCTGGTAAAGTGCCGGAAGTGCAGGTCTCCTTTTTGGCCCAAAACCTATGACTGGACCTTTAGGGTGCACTTTTCAGCCAAAAAGCACGAACTCTGCGAAAACGGAGTCGGCACGCTTGGACTTTGGGATTTGCACGAAAACTTTACGGGTTTGTACGAGCCTCTGTTCAAGATTGTTTGACCTCCCGTCCTTCACCCTTTTTGGACCTATACTTGTTTTGTTTCACTCAAATAAGTGGGAACCTAGCCCCTTGGGGCTTCGGTACCCTCCACTTTTTGTGGAAGAGTTTTTGTTGTTGCGAGGTTGTACGAAATTTCGGAGGCTTGACCATTTTTCGGATACGGTACCTCACTTATGAATTCGTTTCGGATTGGCTTGTTATCCATCCAAATCTCCTCATTTAGCTTTGTTTGGGTTTCTTTTGGGGTGCCTCCGCTTCCCTCTTTGGAATAGCCTTTCACCACCTCTTTTTACAACAATTTTTCCTGCGATCTATTCTTTACATTTACCGCACCACTTTCTAGCGAGATTTTGTCCTTTAGATCCATGTCCCTTATTACCTTAGTCTGTTGGCTATTTTAGTGTGTTTTGATTAGTTTTTTCACTCACCTATAGACTAGTTGTTGAGAGGCCCGCATCCTTGGGTTTAGATTATTGCATTATTAGTTGTTTATTTTCTATTTTGCGGGCTTGTATCTTGTCATTTGTAGGATATTTACGAGTACACAACACACTTCTTATTTTTTTCTCTACAAACATACGGGTTTAAGTCGGTACACTTCACACATACACCCTAAGCGAAAAAAGGGCTTGGTTATGCAGCAAGAAGGAGCTACCAAAAACATTGAAGTAGATGATCCTTTTCCTCCTTTGCCCTTGTTTTTACATTGTAATCGATTGATGCCACACCTCCCTTCCCCTTGTCGGTATCTTTTTCCTTTGTGTCGTCACCATTGCGCCACGAGGCATTCATCCCGGAGACTTCTTGGCCTTCATCCTTGGTTTCCGGTGGGAGACTTACTCCTCCACATGGGATTCGAGTTGGTCCTCAGCGAGTCCCACACCCAACTCTTCTTCTAGTCCTTTGGGTTCTCCTTCTCGTTCGCCTTTGGTTCTCACCACAATACCTTGACCATGTACGGTACCAAGACCCAACGTTGGTGGTAATCCGAAGCCACCTCATCTTTCGGGAATACCACTAGTGGTGCGCGGCAAACACTACCACAGTACACCCTTGCTCCCTTTCATGGCGGGCCTTAGCCTCACGACCGACTAGTTGATAAACAACCCTATACACCATGATGCTAGTTGCTTTGATATGCCAACAAAGCTCCCCTTCAAACATCAAGTTTTAAGGCCTTGTTGGAGAAGATCCTTCAAATCATATTCGATCTTTAAAAGCATGTGGTGTTCGTCTAGCATCAATTGCAGAGTGATTATTTCATATTCGGTTGTTCCCGCGAACGCTTACGGTGAAGCTTCTAAGCTTAATATGTTGATCGGAACCCTTCCTCCCATACCACCTTTGCGACTCTTTCACGGGGATTTTTGTCTTATTTCCGGCTTCCCCTTCATTACGACATTGTTGTTGAACTCTTGACCTCTTTAAAGTCAATCGTCACAACACTGCCCTGTCAAACCATGTTAAGGAATGGCGGAGACGAAAAGAACCACGTCAAGCTCCTACCTTCGAAGACCATGTCTACATGGACGGATTTCCTTAGATCTCTTTTTCCACCTATCGGAAAAAATGTCGCATCGCACTTTCCTCCAAACCGAAGAATCCGCCCTCCAAATTGCGTTAAAAATATGACACGATCTACGCTCGGTCAAGTTGTGTTTATATCGTTTTACTTGATCTTCCTGAACTTGGGGTAGTTGCCAATTCATTGCATCTCACACCATGACGGTATCGTTGGAGCTCTATTTAATCTTTGTGTGCTCAACATGGGCTATGGCTTTCCTCGAGGGCAACACCTCCTACACTTTTCCCCCTCTCGGTGGCACATATCCGGGATACGGCTTGTGCCTCCTCTTTTTTCCCCGACCTCTGTTTACCACCTTGTTACCCAACCTCCTTATTCGTATCCCGGCTGGTGCTCTAGCTCCCCCTAGCATTAGCACCTCCTCCCTTGCCTTCTCAACCGCAACGGTCGCCACCACCCCTCGGGGGTGGGTATATACTGTAGGACGTGACTTGTCCTCCTCCCTCTAAAAGGAAGAGGAAAGGTACTCAAAAATCAAAGGCCCTTTAAAGTAATCTTGGACTAATCGAAGGTAATTCTCCTAACACTACAAATAAGTAACAAGGCACTCCTCCCAAGCAAGATAGGCATATTCATACAAAGCATGCCCTATTCTTACAACGTAGTTTTATGGTCCGTTATACGCATGATTTTCCTCTTACGCCACGGATACGTGACTATGGGAGTCTCGAAACAACATTGAGAGGACAACAAAGCCATCATACCATTCCTCCCGGTCACCGCACCTAGTCGATCGGTTGTGTTCTTGATCCTTTCCCTCGACAGGTTGTGGCTACCCAACCACTGAAGGTCGGTGGCCACTCAACCTCTTCCATATGGTTATCTGCGATTACGATTTTCATGATGTCTTCTAATCGACCTTCTAAACCTTCTTCCTCATGACGCCACCTTCGGTTGGTACTCATGACCCCCTTTACCCTCACGGAATGGTTCCTCCGAGGCCTCGACCATCTTGGAGCCATCTTGCATGATCATTACCCCTGCGATGGGATACGTTCCTAGCTCCCCCACCGAGTGTACATAATGCCTATGTGGCCACCCTCTGCTAACTTTGATCCTTGGGATTCTCGTGCGGTTCCTAGATCCTCCGGCCACTACCCTGGTCAGCAGAACCTTATCTTTCTTTGACCTCGGTTCAGCTTGATCCTGTAACCATCCTTTTGCAGTGCCTCTTTCACCTCAACGAGAACCACCTCCCGTTGCGACTACTTTGGGTAAGAAGGAAAAAGCTGCCAAGGCCATACAGTGCCCCTTCTCGGCCTCCAAAGCATACCATCCGAGTGTTCTTTGTGTGATGTTATTGGCCATGCCACCCTTGCCTTAGAGTTGCCTCACCTCAAGTCCATGGTCAATTGAATGTTTCCGAATACGGTATCCTAGAGGTATATGTCACTATACCCGATTCAATCCCGAAACTCCAAACCATTGTTCGTCACCCTTGTGCTTTGTGTGATTTCCATGGACACTACACTCACCTTTGTCCTCGCCTCGAAAAGTATTGTTCCTCTTTAGAAGCCTTACGCCAATTCGGTAGGAGTGCAATGAGTCAATTGCTCCTTATTTTCGCATCTTGCTTCGGCAACACCGGAGGACACGGATGCTCCCATTGACATTCCCCCTTATGATGTCGAGATAACGGGGCCTTGGTCCTCCATCACTATCTATCATGATCCATGAGACCCTTGATGGAAGTCCCCTTCGAAACTACCCATGGTGTTTTGCTGACCTCCTTCGGCGACCACCACCAGGTTCAACATCGGTAGATCCTCTGTCTGTTCACTTTCTGTCTCTTGTCGCGACGATGCACATGTGTTTCTCTTGTCATGATGAGTAAGGTAAACCGCCACATCGGTGTTCTTTCTTCCATCAATCACCCCATATTTTATTTATGATGACAACATTATGATAGCCCTTACCAACGGCTTTATCTATCCCCATACATCAAACTCATGCATTTTTAACCACATGCACCTTGTGGCCATTACATTGACACCCGTGTTTGGGGAAAGGGGGGGGACCCATATTTGAGAGACCGGAAGAAGAAATTCACCACAACTCTCCTAGTGAGTCTAGTCGTGGCGACTCTAGTCCCGTGTTATTCCACATTTAGAAGAACTTCTAGAGTCCCATATCACTTCGAGATCACTTTAGGGGGATGATACCCCTCATCATTCCTTCTTAACACATTGTAACCAGTCTCATAGACATTATGGTTGAAGAACCTATGGGTTTTACGGAGACCATCGATTTATTATCTCAAAATCCTCTCTTTGGGATAGTAACACCATATATGTCAACTCGTAAACTTAAAGTCCATTTGATTCATATATGCGGTACCAAAAAGTTGGTAATCTTCTATTTCCCTTCTCAGCGCAACCATGCGAAAAACAAATGGTGCGCCAAATCATTAAATGTGTTTAGATTTCCATTTTTTCTAAATAAATTTTTGGCATATCCTGACATACTTTTGAGAGCTCTTCCCCTCAACCATAAAAATCCCGGATCTCGGCCAAAAAAAGCAAAGCCCTTTATTTGATAGGTCGCCTTATTCGAGGGTCATTCTGCGGGATAGGTCGCGATTTTACGCCGAGGACTTGTTACCCAGTCCCATGATTAGACCCCAAAGTGCGACCTAACCTATTCGCAGGCTACGGGTACCTAAATTGAAATTTCAATCCATTGGAAATGAAAGAGTAGGATTAGGCCTCTTACCTTCAGCGGTGCTCTCAATTCCAACGATCGGTTGTACACTACATCACCACAAAGATGTAGGGCCTTCTCTCTCTTCCCATTCCACCATGGCTCCACTAACGAATGAGTGAATTGGGAGGGGGGAATTTCCTTATTAAAAGAAAACCCCAGGATTTTTCTTTCTGCTGTGACCAAACCGTAGCTCGGTTTGATGAACCATATGTGCCATTGGAAAGCCCTCAAATGGATATACGGTAGTTTTAGTGATTTGATACTTCACGTATGTACCATTCATGCCATTTATGCTCTAACAAGGAAAGGGGAAGGCAACGAAGGTTGTTGATCATCTGTATTTCTGAATATCTTGTACGTTTAGAAAAATGCCATTCTCTGCTATTCGGTGGAGAATTGTCTTCTTAACACTTGGAGTTCCTATCTTGAAATTTCACCTCTTCCATTGACGATTCTTGGAGAAATTTTTTACGATTTTATCCACTATCGGGATTTAGGCCAAGCTCTACTTCCATTGCCAGTATAGATATGGTGAGGTTTTCTTTCTTTTGTGAGAGCTGTGACAAGTGGAACTCTAGATCTGTTCGGATCTAGCTTATGTTAGGAGCCCTCTCTTTCTCGGTGAGTGTGTCTTTTAACCTCTGGAAGAGTGCATCCATTGTTGAACTTCAAATTTGTATCTTGGAATCAATCCATCCATGTTATTCAAGCTACAGTACATTTCCCTTGAGGGTTGCGTTATTTTCAATAAGAGGGTTTGCGGGGTGTTTTGACCCCATTTTTGATGAGAGATCTGCGAGTGCGGGGCTTCTGCCTTTCACTTTGGTGATCTATGGATTGAACACTGATCTGTATTACATTAGATCTGATATGTTTCAATGTAAAGACATCTTTAGAAATTTACGAATAATATTGCGAGATCTACAACTTAAAACTCGGATCTACTCTTTTATTGCATGTTTTGGTCAAAACCCCAAGGGGATCTTGTAATAATGATTCTCTAGTTTACAAATCTGAAATGGATACGATGTTTTTTCCACGGATCTTTCCTAGATATGAGATGTAATGTTCAGCTACGCAACTCCATAAAATAACGATGTTAAGCCATTTTTTCGGTTTATACATGTGTTGCAACGTTCTTTACGAAAATTTCTTGCTCTGTTAATATCTTGTATTCTCTTGTATAATGTAAGAGCATCATTGTAATTCTGATTTATTCATGTATATTCATAATTTGATCTCATTTGATAGCCTCCTACTCCCCTTGCTCTCCAAAGATTATGTAATTTCTTGAGCGAGTTTGTTGTGCATAGTGTGACCCCTCTTGTAGGGTGTTTTTCGACTAGGCCCAGGTGGTGGGAGATACATTTACCACACCTAGTTGGGGCATTTTTGCTCCCCTTTTGGATATAGACCCTAGATCTGCTTGATCTAAGGGATCCAGGGGCGTAAACTCATTTTTGGCCATCAATCTCCTAGAGTGTGTTATTTACATTAGGCTTGTTGTGCCATTCCAATTTTGGAATATTACATGCGGTTAATAAAATGAAATGACATCAAAGAGAATTTTGATCAACGCTCTATACTCGGTAATATTGTTTGTCAGTCAATCGACACAACTCCCTTGAAAAATCACTAACTTGATTCTCGGGTAACGAAAATGGCCCATCTTTACTTGGAGGATAGATTTTGCATATTATGACTGGCACCAACAACATATCCAACGAATGGTTCCAAATATTCGGACATACGCGATGAAATGTAAAGAAAGATTACTAACTTCAAGAAAACTCTAGAAAAACAAACTAAGATAGTAAATGCAAATCAAAAGCATATATCAAAATGTCTTTCAAAATTCAAACTCTTAGGAATATGCGGGTACGGTGTTGGATTTCAAAATATGGAATTTCAATCTACGGATAAATCAAAATGTATTTCCAAAATTTGAACTCTTAGGAACATTTGATGTGGTATTGGATTTTGAACAATATAAATGCTAGTAAGTTGTGGTACAACAGTTGTGAGTCTAACCTAATGATGATGCGATTAATACCAAATGAAATTGCATCATAGATAAGTTCAATCGTTGCGTTATACTCGACGATATTGTTTGTAGATCGACCAATACAAATCCTTGAAAAATCACTAACCGCCACTCGAAGTGAAAATGGCCCATGCTATAGAGGATATATTCTATTTACTATGAATAACACCATCGGCATATCCAATGAATGGTTTCGAGGAATTCGGACATGCGATGAAATATTAAACGGATTACTTACGTAAGAAAAACTCTAGAAAAACAAGTGAGATAGTAAATACAAATCAAAGGATATATACAATATAATACAAAATTTTACTACGCTCATGTTTAAGCATAGTAACGTTTGAGATACAACCCATTTTGAGGCACGTACCAATGTAATTTCATCATAATCTACCAACTTGTAGGCACCCTTAGCGAAATATTTCGACAATATGAGGGCCATGCCATAACGACTCAAATTTTCATAATGCCTATTACCTTGACTTACGATACATAAAGTAAGACTAGGTTACCCTCCAAAGAAGATGCGAGGGTACAACGTGTTGGTCGTATTGCGCTTGTAATTAATCTCTTGTAAAGCCCCGTTGGCCAATGCGACTTCACGACATGTTTCATCAAGATCGATGGGGTTAAAAATATGCGATTCTTCGGTAGAGGTGTCGAGTAACAAGTAAACAATGAGTTTTAATGAAAATATTTTTACATTGGATATGTAAAGATAGCTTCCGGACCATGTACACCAATTTAAAGGGGGTAAATCGGTTTGCATTTCTCACGAGGAGTTCGATATGCCCATAACGATACGAGGATCAAATGCTAATTTCGTTTGTAAATCTTATCATTCATTGAAGAATTCGCTTAATAATCTTGTTAATAGCCTTAAATTGTCCATTGGATTGTGAATGTACGCAGAGTATAACTATCATGTGAAGTCCTAATTTGGTAATTAACTCATTCATCATGTGATTGCAAAATTCTTACCATGATCTATGACTATGACTGAACACCAAGCCGTGGTGCCGCAGTGAAAAATAACAATGCGGTTGTTTCTGTGTTATTGAATGTAGGCATTGCTTCGGCCCACTTAGTAAAGTAGTCTGTTGCGAAAATAATATACATGCCCTTGGATGAATGAGGTTGTAGGTCATGTGAAGTCAATGCCCCATTTTCTAATGGTACCACAATGATAACGAGGATGCATCGGTGCTAGTGTTTTGCGAGATTTTTATGATCAAATATCATGCAACGCGACGAGCTTCTAACCGCGAGGATGCAATCGGCGAAATATGGTAGGGGAAAAAGTAATGGCACGGAGAGGTATCTTCTACGCGGTAGCATATCCGGACAAGTTTCCACCACGGCCCCGAATGACAATCATTAGAACCTTCTCGGCCTCCTCATGAGTAGAGGCACCTCCTTATAATTGTATCGACACCATGATGATAAAAGAGTGTATTGCGGCAATCGAGATAATATTTGGCTTGGTATCGAATATGTCGTTGTTGATAATGAGAGGTATCGTACAGAAAAGTATGGGTTTGGAGATAAATGATAAAATCCCCATACCGAAGTTAGATGATCTAATCGAGAAACCAAAGACTCATCACGAATTGATCGGTTACGATGTATTAGTAGTACTATTAGAGGAAGGTCGCAAAGCTCAGCTAAAACTAAGAATTCTTTGACTTGGATTTGATGAATTCCAAATAAAATTCCTTTAAAATGATGATACATTTTGAATATTTTCCTCTAGAAATTGACTTAAAGCGAGAATTTAAGTCATGGGGTTGCAATCTGAAATGACAATGGTCTTCCAAAATAGGATATAATGGCGAAATATTTGGACAACTTGAATGATTGCCAAGGCGTTATTTTTGAGCATATGAATACTCCCATGCATCATTGAGATTACGACTCAAATAATATATCGGATGTTCTATCTAGTCTTCTTATGGGACCAATACCATAGCAATAGTTGTATCTACCACGACGATATATAAGAAATAATCACTCTCATAATTAGGGATACATTAATGACTGGACAGGTGTAGCTTTGACGACATCAAAATAATCTTGCACAACCTTGTCCCAGTGGAAGGGAATCCCCTTTTCCAGAGATGAGTAAATCCTTTAGCCATTTCGACGCATAGTTGGGTATGAACCTCCTTAGGAAGTTAGCCTTTCACTTGAAGTTTACGTAGCGAGTAAATTTGATGGCACAAGAAAATCAAAATGGCTTGTGGACTAATAAGTAGTCGACTCAAATTCCTTCTTTTGAGATGACGAATCTAAGAAAATGACCATAACCAACACAAAACACACATTTTTTGGATTGAGGCATATTTTTATTATGTCGGTAGCCTAGAAAGATAGCTCTCAAATGAATAAGGTGATTAGTCTGATTTCGTGAATGTGTGGAGTAAATCGTCACAGATAAGGTTGAAAAATGTGCATGATGTCATTGAAATCATAATCCATTGCTCTCTGAAATGTTGCCCCAATGTTCTTTAAACTCAGAGTGATTGATAAGAGAATGTGCCCCGGGGACGGAATGAATGTTGTCTTATATTGGTCCTCTGAGTCGATATTGATTTGATTGTAGCTAGAAAATCCATCCATGAACGAAAATATTTCACATGCAGCACAATCGTCTATAATCGAGTCGATAAAAGGAGTAGGGTACTTGTCTTTTGAGCGATAAATATTGACATCCAGATAATGAGCACTTACCTCTGGTGTTCCTTGTTTCTTCATGGCAGAGACAATATTTAGAAGCAATCGATGAAAGTAGAACGGGGTAAATGAAACCAAGATGCAAATGTTTTTCAACTTGATTCAATATCGACACATTTCCGAGAAATTTGAACACATCAATGATTCCTTAGAGAAATATGTTTTAAACAAACATTTTCAACACATGTAAAGACATATTTTCAATTCACATAACATAATTGAATAGGATTGTGCAACAAACATGAAAAAAACATTGAATATATATATATATATATATATATATATATATATATCTAGTTATAGGTTTTATAAAATTTGTGCCCAAGACACATTGGTCATACGACCTCAAAATGTATGTAAAATTTCGAAAACTAGTGATGCTTGTGATAAACTATTTTGATCTAGCTATCCTACACACTAATGGTATCCAATGGTAAGGAGCACCAATAGTGTGGCGTTAACGATCTCATAGGTAACTCTTCGATGCGAAAAGTACGAGAATCCCAAAGTATGTCAATCCTCACGTGGAGGCACCGCTGGCCTCAAAAGTTCACAGTGTATCCCAAATCTTGGGGACTTCTCTCTCCATGACCCTCTCCTTTGGCTCCATACGCTCCATGCTGCGGCTAACCTTTGTTCGAACTCGACCCGGTTTGCATACATCAAAAATTTAGTTTCGTCTTGTATTGAACGTAAAAATACAAAAAACATGTATAAACACTTGAAAAAAATAAAAAATATGGTCAAAATATTCTTACCAATTGCACCCCATTGAGCATCGTACGGTAAGAATCCAACTACGGGTCTCCTCGGAAGTCTGCGCTGCGCATGCATCTTGATCTATGGCGATCATATGTCGTTTAAAGCAGGATGAAGAATGTGGTAGAGAATACGATGGTCGATTGACCAACATGTCTAGACATTAATTCTACCCATCTGCGCATCCGCGGAACTCTAGGGCCATATATAACCCGATGTAACATGTTGAAATTTGCCTCCGTGGAATCCTCTCTAAGGCAAGGAAATCGAGTCGAGCCATAGTTTAAATTCTTCTTCCTTCCTCCTTTGCCTTGGTCGGTTGTTCTTTGATCTTGCATGTACAATGTTTTTCACATGTAGTATAGTAGAACCGAAAAGATTGTGATAGTAAACATGATTGTCCTCGAAGGAAAATCCATGTACATCATGGATGTTTATTTTCCCATCCTTACTTGGTTTAGTCCTGGATGGCAGTGTTGTAGCATATATGTAATCTCTCACGCCATCTCCTCGAGGCAGATCCTGAGAAAGAGAAGGCTCATAGCTCTAACCTAGATGTTCCGAACAAAGAGAGAAATCGTCCGCCATCTTGTTGGAATCAAGTTTGTTGAACTTTGAGGGCATAAGCTAGTTTGACTCCTAATTTTCAAATGGTAACTTTGGAATAATAAAAATGAAATGTTAAAAAACTCTTTTAATTATGAAATTTGATTAATTTAAATCATATTTAATGTTGTGACTATGGTTTTATTCATACTATGAAATAGATATTTTTAATATGTTTGATGGTTTCAAGACAAGTTTTACAATGATACCATATTAGTCGTGCACACATATTCAGGGGTATTTGACCACAAAGCATACTTTTATCCTTGTTTTTTGAGATTTGATCAAAATGAAAAAAGGACTTGAAGCACACTTTTGTCTCTTTTTCGAGCTTCGATAATGGCAAAGAAGGAACCCTTGGAGTCTTCTTTTAGCTCTTTATAGACTACGATAATGTGAAAATAATGCAGAGGCACTTGTCTTTTCGAACTCGTAAAAGTAAATGAAACGAAATCTACTCAATATAAGTTTAACCCTTTTTCGGAGTGAGATAGATTATTTACGAAAAAGGAAAATCTTAGTCGAACATGGCTATCATTTTTACAATTTTTCGGACACAGGCGATAAATTTACAAAAAGACTCATCGTTTTCTTTCCTCTTTTCAAACTCTGAAATATGAAGAATGAGGTTGTCCTTGTCGTTGGGCTGGAATTCAAAACATAAAATAGCGACGGACTTGTCGATCATGGAAAGAATCAATTTTCATTTATTTCTAGACTTATTAAATTATTAAATAGAGATTGATTCACTGAAGGTTGAATTATAGATCAAGGAATATGTTACCCTCCTCAAGCTTGTTAAAAAATAAGGGAGTGCGGTCGACAAATGGCCGGGGGAAATTTGGGGAAAAAAGAACATAAGACATGGTGACGGTCGCTCTTGAACATGACACTTTCACTCCATCATTGTGACTTTTGGGTTGGGTAATCTTCTTGATGGTTCCATTCATACATATGGTTCATCATACCTTCACTTCGGTTTTGGGTCCAATGCGCAACTCATATCGGCGTCATCGATATGTTCAAAGTCATCCAGTCGTCCTCATCCCTTCGCAATACTCATAAACCTTCGTTTTCATAGCCAGGTCATCCTTGAACATTGCTATGTCGAAGTCACATTTTGTCTACGGATAAATTGTCTTGTTTCGCGTTAAAGTTGCTTCTGTCGACATCATTACGGTGGGTTACGAAATGGGTATGTATTTGCTAGTAAGTTCATCCTTGTTATCCTTAATTTTATCTTTTTCATGTCTTAATGTGCTAATCTATTAAGGAAATATGGTGAGAAATGAGGAATGATTGCGGTTAATGATTTAATTAACGTTTACCCTTCTTCATGCAAGAAAATGGATAAGGAACGATTTTTTGTTCCTTGCTTGTTGGCAACGACCAAATACGACAAGTAAAGAAAGGAATGAATCGGTTGTGGACAAGGCTAAGAATGAATCAATAAGATCAACATGAAATAGAGGAAAGATGTCTTAAAGATGGAAATTGGTTGTGAATCATAGGATCTCCACGATCTGAGGGATCGCATTTACTATTTACTTTTTTACCCTTTACGACTATAAAAGGAAACGATTGTAGGAATACGGGGGATGCGGATTTGTTTTTCCAAATTGTAAACGTAATTGCAGACCATATAGTTTAAGAATGAAATTACATTGTAATGTGACTCAAGTTAGATGATTAATTGAAGTTGTTGTTTTCATTCACATCATACGAAGTAATCTGGGTGCTTCTTTGGTGGCTAAGGGCACGACTTAGGTGGAATTCTTGCTTCATACATGTGGCATTTCCAATTATCGCATATGTGATGGTTTGATATTATTATTGCTTTCTATGATTCTATCTCACTTGATGTTCATTATTTTTTACCCGTTTTAACCGAATAGTACGATTTTATATAATTTACAGTGGTATTGTTATTTATTTAGTTTACTTCCGCTTTTGGATTAAGTTGCTTAGATAATTGTTCTGCTCAATGTGATCAAGCTATGTGATATTAACTATTGGCACATTAGGCTCTCAAATTGATAACATTTGTTTTGTTAGAAGAATGCATTTGATTGAATCTAATCAAGAGAGAAGGGTTATCACTATTGTGCTCTTCACTAATCTTGTTGTTATTTAAAATGCGTAGGATTTATTTCATTAAGAAGGGGATTAGATTTTCATTTAATTGCAATTAGAATTCTTACTGGCATCCATTTACCCTTGTATTAAAAGATCTATCTTAAAATACGCGAAACATTACTCTCTGAGTGTAAATAATGACCACATGTGTACACTCTTGAAATAGAAAAGACTTACTGATTGATAATTAATGTGAGGATAATTAGGATTTTAAAAAACACCTTTTTATCAACCAAAAATTTTTGGTGTTGTTTAGGGGAAATTATTAAGACATTATGAAGAGTGATGTATATTTGATAATTTCCCATTGAGAGAAAATATAGGTATGCAAAAACGGAAGGTAAGTATTTTAGGTCCCTATGTTAATAGTTTAGTCCCTGCTATGTTAGTGTAGCCTCCTTATTGTTATTTTTGTACCCTCTTGTATTTAATATTGTTATTATTGTGCCCTTAAATTATTATTATTGAGTCGACTAGGATTACATTGTGGCCCCACTAGGGTTACATTGTATTTACATATGGACTCTATATATAGAAGGAGGTTTTTGGTCATTTGTATCATCCAAGAATTGTTCATTTATGTAATTTATTGGAGGTTTCCCCCTCAAAGTAGCTTATTTCTAAGACGTTGATATCTCTTTTCTTATTTTGGGGTTGGTTACCATGACATTTGGTATCGAGGTTTGAGATTATGGGGTTGTTGCTCCAAACGGAGTCGGGGCGTTAACATTTGGTATCGAAGGTTCGGAATCTGAAATTTTTAGAGTGCGAAAGCCAAACTCTTGAAGAACATCGTCAAAAAATTTCAGATCTTGGTTGAAAATATTTTTCGAAGATATGATCTATGCAAGTTAGGTCATTTTGCGAGGCTTCTAAATTTAACCTAAGCAAGTCATCGTAGTAATTTAGTAATAACGTTTTCTACGAAAGGTTCGAAGCTAAAAAATTTTCACGATTGAAGCCACAATCCTAAGGAACATCTTTAAAAAAATTTAGATATTGGTTCACAATATTTTTCGGAGATATGATGTTTGTGGAAGGTAGTGCTTTTTCGAGGGCTCACAAAATTTCATCTCAAGAGGTGATCATGGGAAAATATTCATAACTTTCTCTAAGCATCCGAATTGGAGTACTGTAAAAAGTAGTTCAAGTTCATGGTGTTTGTAGTTGCTTGGCTATAAATTTTAGATCCTAAGGACAAAACAATGACACGTGTGAGTCGTACAAGTTCACTCTACGAACCGATCCATAATTAGGTCATTGTGGGAGATTGGACATAACTTTGCCTTAGAGAATCCAAATTAGGTTAGATGTTTGTGGCATTCGAAGAAATTCAGGGAGCTACCTTAGTGCAAATTTCAGATATTGAAGAGCTGCAATCACAAAGATAATCCGTTTCAATATCGAGCTCCTCAAAAGCGAGAAAAAATGTGTGTATTTTTTTCGAATCGCATAAGTCTTGTTTGAAGAATCAATTTGAATTGATTACAAGGGCGTATTATAGAATAGATATTAGTATTGGGTTCTAAAAAAATTCCTCGTAAAAATAATTCAACACCCATTAAGCCTTCAAAAGGATCTACTATGACTCATGAAGATGAATAATTGCAACATGATGTATCAAAATTACAAGAGCAAGTGCACCAAATTTCGCTCTGTAAAGAGAAGCAAAAAAATGAAATGGAAGTTTTGAAGAAAGGCATTGAAGAGAAGATGGATGGTTTGAAGAATAATATGGATGGTTTGAAGAAAGGCGTGGAATGCAAGATAGATGGCATGGAATCTAAGATGGATGACATGGAAGCTAAAATGGAAAACATGAAGAATGATCTAAGCAAACATGGAAGATTTGACAAAGTTGATACGATAAATGTTTCCTAATGGTGAAAAGATAGTAGAGGGAAACTCACGATGAGAACAAAATAAATGTTAATCGTGATTTCATAAGCTATAATGTTAGCGGAAGAACCACACCATATTCCAAAAATGGATATGAGGAAGTTTGATGGAAAGGATCTGTAACATGGATACTACGGATGGAGCAATATTTTGATCTCCATAATGTGCAAAACACACAAAAGGTACACATTGCAACTTTACATTTAGAACAAAATACATTTGTATGGTATCGATGGCTTTTCTCCCGTAAAAATTGTCACTTGGTCAATTTTTACGGAGAAATGATAGCACATTATGAGTATACAAGGCAACACATTCTTTAGCCAATTGATAAGTCTCAAACAAAAGGGTTTAGTGGGGGAGCACATTGAGGAGTGTCAAATATTATAAGGGTAACTAATATTCAGGAGGATCACATGATTGATCTCTTCATAGGTACTTTAAAGGATAACTTGCAACATGAAGTTCGCGTTTTGGAACCGATTCATTAGAGAAGGCATTCGAGGTTGGCAAGAAAAATTTGAATATGGGTATGGCGACAAGGAAGCCTAGCACTCACTTCTATAAAGAAGGAAGTGTTGCTATGCCTAGATTTCCACAACACACTGCAAGGTTGACACCACAACAATTGGAAGAAAAAAAAGAGGCAAAGGGTTTTGCTACGGTTGTGATAGAAAAATACACTAAAGGTCATAGGTGTGAGAAGAAATTATTTTACATAGATTGTGAAGAGGAAGAAGAAAATAAACAAGAAGATGATATACACAAGGAATCAACCTAGAAGAAGAAAAAAGAAATGGTCAGAGCCATATCATGTAATGCATTGGCGGGTACCACTCCTCAAACTCTCAATATAGAAGGACATATCAAGAAGAAAAAGGTAATAATGTTGATTGATTCGGGTAGTACCCATAATTTTTTTCATTATAAGGTAGCCAAGGAGAGGAATGAATTGTTTCCTATACCCGGCCATGAGGAATGTCAAGTGATGGTTGCAAATGGAGGAACTATAAATTTCTGCGGAAAATTCATAATATCAAGCTAGCCATGGGGGAATATGTATTGAATAATCCCAATGATATCCATCCCAATGGGAGGTCTTGATGTTGTACTAGGAGTACAATGGTTACAATCTTTAGGAATAGGTAGCTTTTAATTTTTCAAGAAATTTTCTTGAATTTTTTCGGAAGGAAAGGAAATCGAATTAAAATTATCACGAAGCGAAGGGAAAGATAATAAGCTCTAATTTCATGACAAAGCTTCTAAAGAAATGAAAACGGGGCGTAATTGCACAATTATGCTCACTAGAAGTTCCAACATCAAAATCATCTATCTCTCCAGAAAGTCTTGGAAAATCATTCCAAGGTGTTTGATACTCCCAAAGGACTCCCACCTATTTGTGATCATGATCATGTTATTCATTTGATTCCAGGAAGTGTTCCTCAGGAACATCGAATGCTTACGAGATATCCTTATGTCCAAAGAGCGAAATTGAACATATGATTGCGGGGAAATGTTAGAGGGTACAGTATAATTCAACCTAGTAAAAAGTTCCTTATCTTGCTCCGATGGTATTGGTGCACAAAGATGGATCATGGCACATGTGTCGGGATTATAGGCTCAATAAGCTCACTATTAAAGATAAATTTCCCATTCCTGTGATTGATGAATTATTGGATGAATTACATAGAGAAATTTATTTTACCAATTTGGATCTTCGTTCGGGATATCATCAAATTAGAATGAAGATTGAAGATATTCCAAAAATAGCATTTCGAACTCATGAGGGTCATTATTAATTTTTAGTCATGCCTTTTAGCCTTACCAATGCACCTTCTACATTTCAAGGGTTGATGAATTCCATTTTCAAATCCTTAGAAAATTTGTGCTAGTATTTCTTGATGATATACTAATCTACAACAGGTCTTGAAGGGATCATATTTCAACATGTTGACGAGGTGCTCAAGCTATTGGAGGAGAAACAATTATGTGAAAAAAACATACAAATGTTTCTCGCACGAGTACAATAGGTGGAATATCTGGGTCATATTGTATCTCACGAGGGTGTTAAGGTAGACCCTAACAAAATTAAAGCCATTAAGGAATAGAAAGTCCCCACAACCATAAATAATTTGCGTGGATTTCTCAGGTTAACAGGGTATTATCACAAGTTTGTAATGAATTATGGGAGAATAGCAGCACCTATAACAACACTATTGAAGAAAGATGCATTTCATGGACTCCTGAAGCAACTAAGGCCTTTGAACATCTTAAAGAGGCAATGTGCCTAGCACCAGTCTTAGCTACGCGAGAATTCACAAAAACCTTTATTGTGGAATGTGATGCCTTTGGAAATGTAATTGGTGTTGTTTTAATGCAAGAAGGAATACCTATTTCTTTTGAAAGTCGTTCAATCAAAGGAAATTATTTACAAAAGGTTAATTATGAGAAGGAAATGTTGGCAATACTACATGCACTAAAGGAATGGAGACCTTACCTAATGGGAATACACTTCAAGGTAAAATTTGATCATGATGAGTAAAACACTTTTTGGAACAAGAGACTATCTTTAGAAGAAGAAAAAATGGGTCACAAAGATATTGGGTTATGACTTTGAAATTGTCTACAAAAAAGGGAGAAGCTAAATGTTGTTGCGAGATGCACTCTCAAGAAAGGATGAAGAGGTGGAAGCATTTCTTTGTGCCATTTCAATTATCCAGCAGTTGGATAACCAAAGCCCGGATGAATGGAAGAAGGATGAAGAAGTGTGGACTCTCATTCAAAAGTTGCAACAAGATCATGGTACATACGATACATTTAGTTGGAAAAATGATTCATATGGTACAAAGATCGCTTATATATTTGCAAGAATTCCAAACTAAAACAAAAAGATTCTTTTGGAATTGCATACTTCTCCTTTAGGAGGACACTCGAGATTTTTAAAATCTTACCACGAGTGAGAAAAGAATTTTTTTGGGATGGCCTTAAATATGATATTCAAAATTTTGTCGCGAATGTTTAGGTTTTGCCGGTAAAACAATTGGAACAATTAAGACCCGGGTCTTCTACAAACTTTATCAATTCCAAGTCAACGTTGGGAGGATGTTCAATGGATTTTTTATCACGGAGTTTACCGAAGTACGAAGGAAGGAGCGTCATCATGGTGGTAGGTTGAGTAGAATTACCAAGTATGCACACTTTTGTGCATTATCTCATCCATTTAAAGCGAGTACGAGTTGCTACCGCATTTATGGAAACAATTCAGAAGGCTACATGGAAACTCGAAGATTATTGTAAGTGACATATATCCCATTTTTTTATAGAAATTTTTGAACATAATTATTTTTCTTGTTTGGATACTCAAATAGCTCATAGCTCATCTTATATCATCCTCGATTACGATGTTCGAACAAAGATAGTGAATAAATGTTTGGAAGGATATCTTTGTTGATTTGTATATGATAAGCAAGCATAATAGGTCAAGTGGTTACCTCTAGTTGAATGGTGGTATAACACTTCCTTCCATCTTTTATGTAAAAATGACCCCATTTATGGCACTTTATGGATATCATCCACCATCCATCACATCTTATTTAAGAAATTATAAGGTTCAAGCGATGGAGGATCACATCGAGCATCAACAAGAAGTTGTCCAACTCTTAAAGGATAACCTAAATTTGGCACAAAATCGAATGAAACAACGGGCGGATCAACATCGTAATGAGAAGTTTTGATGTGGGCGGGTATTTTTATGGTTACAACCATACAAACAAATGTCCCTCGACGAGCTAAGAAGGATAATAAATTATCGCCAAAGTACTATGGTCCTTATAAGGTTTTGAAAAATATTGGTACTATGGCATACAAATTGAGCTTCACCAGCTAACTGCAGGTATCAGTTTCATGTTTCATGCTTAAAAAAAGGTTATAGGGGGAAAAAATTTCCGGTTCAAAAAATGTTTAGAAACTTGATGAGGAAGGAGAAAAACATATTCAGGGCACTGAGCCCGGTCACGGAAACAAGAACTCGACAACTACGAAATCGATCAATTTCGAGAGTATCTCATCAAGTAGGCCCACCCATAAGGAATTCACCGCCGGAGGATGAGAATTTTACAAAAAGCACACAGGCCTCTTACAGGCTTGTGAGGACAACACTTTTTTGAAGCGAGAGGGCATGTTAGGTCCCTATATTAATAGTGTAGTCCCTTATTATGTTAGTGTATCCCCCTTATTGTTATTTTTGTGCCCACTATAACCCCAATATTGTTATTATTGTGCCCTTAAATTATTATTGTTAGGTCGGCTAGGATTACATTGTGGCCCCACTAGGATTACATTATGGCCCCATGGACTCCAATATGTAGAAGGAGGTTTTTGGTCATTTGTATCATCCAAGAAATTTGTTCATTTATGTAATGTATTGGAGGTTGCCCCCTCGAAGTGGCTTATTTTTAAGGCATTGATATCTCTTTCCTTCTATTTTTGGAGTTGGGTACACAAAAAAGAACCTGCGTACGAGTATGCAAAATGCCTACTCCCTGCTTGCTTTCCATTGAGTTGTTAGGAAATTTAGGGTAGAGGTAAACATTTGAATTGTTTGTATGAATGACTAAGAAGAAAAAGACCAAAAATCAATCCAGTTAACACTACCCAAACCCTAAAAAACCTAAGGGACCCGGTGACCCTTGGACGATCAACTTTCATAGACGAAATCTTGAAGAAAATTTGAATCTCGGCCATCGATGGAGTCCTCGAAACGTTGCTTCCGGACAAACTATTGTCTCCCTTCGAGCCATAGGCTCACTATCTACGAGGCTATCTTCAAGAGTCCATAGCAAAAATGTGGGAGGCGAAAGCGAGTTTTTCAAGGAATTGAAAATTTGTGCCCAATTTCCTCATAAGAAGGGAATTCTTGTAATATTCGTGAAGGAGGAGAAACGGGGGAATAACCAAGATCCCCCTCGGGTAGTAATTGAACAAGGAACACCTAGTATCCTGAACGGTGATATGTCTGCCCTCTTGTGATATTCGTGAGGAGGGAGAGAAACGAGCACGTATCCCTGAGAAGTAATGAAAGGAATACACAGTGCTCCAGACAGAGGGTGTTGTTCGGGTGTTCATCGCAGGACACCCTAGAGATAACTCCCCATCTCCCGGAAAATCTGAGAAGGATACTAGCATATATTTGATCAAGCCTTTAACAATCCACAACCTTCGCTTCCACAGCTTTAAGTACCCCATCGTTGTTCATTTGTAAGCACTCCTACAACTATCACACAATATTTCCCACTAGGGCTCTCATCTAGGATCTGGATGGCTACTATTTGAATTTGAATTATTATGTGAAGTTTATGATTATACCATCAACCCCAAAAAATAAAGAGGTTGTTTCACTCTACATTCATACATTTGGGTGGTTAAATAGGAGCTGGAATGGAACAATAATGATTGGTCAAATGAAAAATGATTTCCTTAAAAATAATGAATTATTTCTGAGATCTAAAGATTGAAAGATGAAATATTCCAAATGATAGCTGAACCGAAAACATTGAAAAAGTATGTGAAGCGCTTCCATTTAATATCAAAGATCCCCATACAAATCCTACAAATGTGTTGAAAAATACATTGTTTAAAGGGATAGAGAAAGAACAATGAATGAAGACATTAAATATTATGCGTACGAAGTGATATATATCAGAAAGTTATGCGATATTATTCAGTATGTCCCAATTTTCATGGGGGAAATGCGGTGAGAAATTAGCAAACGCGACATGACTACCGAGGACAATAAAATCTCACAGTGGAACCATTACTCATACGGAAATTGGAAACCTACTAGAATGTTCCACGGCTGTATATCTTGGGGACTTTGACGACGCAATTAGATATCATGCGAGGCCAGCGAGAAGCGGGCGGAAGGCACTGGTAGTGGCGCAAAGGATGCAGGCAAGCATAGTCACAAAGTGTTAGAAATGTTGTGCGTGTGGGGACGGATGGGGAGACGGGGAATAGTTTACAAGGAGACAAAGACAGAGCGACGAAAGAGGGAAATGAATACAAGGAGAAAAGGCAAGGGAGGAAGAAAATACAAAGACGGACGGTTATCACAGCGAGCGAGAGGGCGAGGCAACGGAAACGACGGAGAGAAAGACGGTTATAAAATTCAAGACGGAAGATTATTTATATATATATATATAAATAAAATCGAAATCATATCTGTGTGTATGAACTATACACGCAACGGAGTGATAATACGATTGGAGATTCGGACGGAACCTTGTGTAAATAAGACGAAACCAGCGCATGTTTGATGTTGCCCGGAGTTAGTGTTAATCAAAGAAATTAACGTTAAAACGGTGTATTGAACTATACGACGGAACCTTGCGTGGAATGAGGCGGAACCCGGGACTAAACCCTGAGTTAACATACGCAAGGGAGATCGTAACCAGATGTAACCCGGGTCAACCTCGTACCAAAACCGGAAGTGGAATCGCAAGAGTGGATTGCCCCATTTCGCACCACTTTTGGTACGGAGGCGGTATTTCTGGGTCGACGAGCGATTCCATACAGGAATCGACACGTGGCCTATGGAACCATTACAAAACTGCTTGTTAAATTGCGCCTTCGCTCGTTAAAGCCCGTACCAGGACGCCGAGCGAAATCGAGGAGAGCCATTGATTTGGGGAAGGGCCATCGGACGGTGACCACTTGATGCTGATGTGCGGACAATAACCGAGATGCGCAGAGGTTAGCAAAGGTACAGTGCATGCATTTGATTGGCTATTGGTTATATAGGTGGGGCCCGAACCCTAATACATGGTGATTATTGATATTAAACAAGGTCCGAAGGGTTTTTGTATACGGTCGGAATTATATACGCGTGGAAGTTCGGATGGTAAATTAATATGGTAGTATGTCGCGTATTATGGTTGTAATCCTAAGGTCTGGGAACAGGAATCAACTCTGCGCTAATTCTGAAGTTAATCCCTGGTTGTGATATGTTACAATTGGTGGTGACCATAATATTTGAATACAAGCAGTTGGCACAGACTTATGATTACTCTGATTTTGAGTATAATTGGCATCAATCGGAAATGAATATTTATATGCAGTGGCGAGTATAATAGTGGGTTAATACATTGGATTTCATAACGCAGCGAAACAGTAACTTAACACATATACACTTAGTGTTAGTTACACGGAGATGGAATGTCAGGTTATAACTATAGAAGAATGTTGAATTAATATCTCAATTCCCTGAATTGAGATATTAAAAATACTCAGACTTGTTTATTAAATGTGCCAGCGTAGAATAAGAAAAGTATTGAAATTGCCCAGATCGACATTTGGATTGAGTACAAATTTGATGTATTCATTTTTTTTTGCACACAGAAAGAGGAAGTATGAGGCCTGACAGAGGAAAACAAAGATTGCAGAGTTGAAGAAATGTACAACAAAGGGATTCAAAAAGTGCAGTGAACAGATGGAATATGCAGATGTCAGTGAACAAGGAGTATGCAAAACTGGTTCTTAACAGCAGCAGGAAAAAGACAAATCCAATAAAGCCAAAATCCAGAAAAGGAGCTGAGTGAAATTGAAATATGTAATTAAAAATGTGAATGTAAATGTTGTAATTAACTTTTATTGTTTGTGATGCAAAGGCAAGTATCCTAAGGAAAAGACAAAATCCCACTGTAGCATGGAAATTTGTACATATTGTAATAATTCTAAAAATGAGTTGGATAAAGGAATAAGAAGATAGAAGCCAAAGAGTCATGACTGTTCACTCCAAATTCCTTGTGAAATACAAACAGTCATGTGAGAATTTCTATATATAATATCAATTTGATAAGCTCAAAAAAAATGAGAGAGAGAGAGAGAGAGAGAGAGAGAGAGAGAAAAATATAGATAATCGGAATATGAAGAATAAGGCGAGAAGATTAGAAGAAGAGCATAAGAAATACAGGCAGGCGATATCTAGGCAGAAATCAACAAACATTCAGTTTGATAAATTGAGAAGTTAGACTTCCTATCAAGTTAGAAGCTTGATAGGCATCGATTGGCCTGCACGAGAGGTTGGAGCCTCCTGTAGGTTGGTGCCTGCAGAAAATTGAAGGGAGTTGGTGCTTCCTTGCAAGTTGTAGCTTGCAGAATTGAGGTTGGAGCCTCTTGTAGGTTGGTGCCTGCAGAAAAAAAGTGGTGAGAGGGAGTTGGAGCTTGCCTTTGCATCACAACAATAATAAGATGTGGTTTTCTCCCTTTATGGGTTTCCACTTATATCTGGTGTCTCTGTGTATGATATTTATGTATTGATCTTATATGTATCATCTGCTTAATACCTGCTGCTCTCATATTAAGTCTACTGTTATATTATACTAATACCTGCTGCTTACATTCTAAGATTACTCACACATTAAATTGGATATGAAATGAAGGTGTAAATAAGTTTAATGAAAAGTTTTACAAGATCAGGAAGGTGTTAAACTTATTCACCCCCCCCCCCCCCTCTCAGTTTAACTAAAGGTTCAACAATTGGTATCAGAGCGAGTTCCTTTTATATCAGTCTAACAACTGAAAGGAGATCCTAGGCTCTCAAGATGGCTAGTCAAGAAGGAAGCTCAACCAATAAAGCCCCTTTCTTTACAGGTGCAAATTATGCCTTCTGGAAAATCAGAATGAAAGCATATATAATGTCTTTAGGACTAGAAGTTTGGGATGCTGTGGAATTTGGATATGTCACAAAGTCAACTGATTCAGAGAAAGAAGCTAAACAAAGCTTTGTAGCTAATGCAAAAGCAATGAATGCAATATTAAATGGACTATGTGAAGCTGAGTTTATCAAAATAATGCACAGTAAGACTGCCAAAGATATGTGGGACACTCTAGAGAATATCCATGAGGGAAATAAAAAGGTAAAGACTACCAAACTTCAAATATATAGAGCCCAGTTTGAAAATTTAAAAATGAATGATGATGAAGATATTGGCAGCTTCTTCTTAAAAGTTGCAGAAATTGTTAACAATATGAAAGCTCTTGGAGAAACCATGCCAGAAAGTATAGTTGTGCAAAATATTCTAAGATCACTCCCATCCAGATTTAATCCCAAGGTGTCTGCAATAGAAGAGACAGCTGATTGGGAGACTTTGACCATGAACCAACTACTTGGAAATCTAACAGCATATGAGATGAGGCTCCCACAGAAGAAGCCAAGTACGAGGGAAGCAACTTTTAAAACAGAAAAGAAGAAAGAAGAAAAAGAAGACATATGCTCTTGCTCTGATGAAGAAGAAGCTAAATTTGTCAAGAAACTAGATAGAGGCTCATGTAGATACAAAGGTAAACTACCCTTCAAATGCTTTAACTATGGAAGAGATGGACATTATGTTGCTAAGTGTCCTCACAAGAAAGTAAGGAATCAGGCTCAAGAATCAGAGAAAAACACATCAAATAACTGGCAGAAAGGAAAGAAATTCAACAGAAAATCCTTCTATGCTCAACAAGACAGCAGTACATCTGAAGACTCAGATGAATCCTCCGGAGAAGAGGGAACCTCTGAATTTTTACTGATGGCCATAGAAGATCTTGAAGGACTCTTACTAGAAGATGAAGAAGAAGAAGGGGAAGTCGACCTTGAGGGGGAGCTAAGAAGTGCTCTAGAGGAGATTGACAGACTCAAACTAAAATGTAGAAAACAAAAAGAGATTCTCTTCAAATGTGTGAAAGAATAACAAAATTCAGAAGTCCTCATGCAGCTGAAGGTAAAGCTTGAAGAAGCTAAGAAAATAGAAGATATGTTACTTCAGCAAATCAAGGATAAAACTCGAGAACAAGAGAAGCTGGAAGAAGAAATTGTATGTCTGAGGAAGAAATTAGAAAGAGCTCAACAGAAAGTGTATATGAACTCCTCTCAAACAACAAGGTATAGTAAGTTGGATGAAATTTTGGATGCTCAAAGATCTCCTTTGATAAAAACTGGAATAGGCTATGAAGGAGAATCAAGTAAAAGCAAAGAAAAGGAAAACAGAAAAATTATCTTTGTAAAAGCAAAGAAGAATGATGAAGCACCTCAAATAATGCCTACAAAAGAAGAAGCAGGTAAGGAAGGAAACAGAACCCAGAAGAATCCTCGAATAACAAATAATGAAAGAAATACTCAGACAATAGGAAAAAGTTCATATACTCCTAGGTCTGTCAAGCTTGCAAGCCATCAAAGGAGATTATTCCCTCCTATGAATAATGCCACCTGTTATGTCTGCCACAAGTTGGGACACATTGCTGCATATTTTCATACAAGGAGGAGTAATTCAAACCTGCAAAAGACGCAAAAAGTGAAGAGACTGCCTCAAACAAACAACTGGAGAAGACAACCTCACATCAGGTATGCAAACAGTTTCTATGGTTACTGTTTTTATTGTAAATAATTTGGCCATAAAATCATTGAATGTAGAAAGTATGGACAAAGATTGATTTTCAACACTTCAAGGAGGTTTATGAATCAAAGAAATTTTGTTCATACTCACAATTCTGCAAAAAATATGATCAAATGCTTCATGTGCAATCAAGCCAGACATATGCCTTCCAAATGTCCTCTAAAAGGATGCAATTCATCACTTTACAAAAGATATCAAACAGAAGGATGCCTCCAGTGGAAAAAGAAGGAGAATAAGTGTGACCTGGCTCTAACTGCTCAAGATCTGAAAATCCAGTGGTATTTGGACAGTGGCTGCTCTAAACACATGACTGGAGACAGAAGCAAGTTTATAACTCTTGATGAAAATAAATCTGGCAATGTTACTTTTGGCAATGATAAATTAGGAAAGATCAAGGGAAAAGGCTCAGTCAGCATAGACAATGGCAGAGGAAAGGCCCAAGATGTACTACTTGTGGATGGACTGAAAGAAAATTTACTGAGTGTCAGTCAGATGTGTGACAAAGGCTGTGAGGTTCTTTTTAGAGCACAAGATTGTGTAGTCAGGTCAAGCACAACAGGAAAGACTCTGCTCAAAGGTGTTCGAACAGAGAGTAATGTGTACATAGTGAAAGAAGAAGATGAAGCCTGCCATCTTAGAAAACTTGAGGAGTCATGGTTATGGCATAGGATATTGGGACATCTCAGTTTCGACCATATCATTAGACTGAGCAAGAAGAAAGCTGTCAGAGATATGCCAGAAATAAAAAGACCTTCAAATACCATATGCAAATCTTTTCAATTGGGGAAACAGACTCGCACATCCTTTAAATCTAAAGATGAGCTATCAACAAGAAGACCACTCCAGCTTGTGCACATGGACCTGTGTGGACCTGCTAGAACTAAGACACCAAGTGGAGAATCCTATTTCATGCTGATAATAGATGATTTCTCCAGAATGACATGGGTTTCTTTTCTCAAGAACAAATCAGAAGCACTGGAAAAATTTAAGATATTCAAAGCATTAGCAGAAAATCAAACTGGATGCAAGCTAAAATGTATCAGATCAGACAGAGGAGGAGAATTCACAGATTATGAGTTTGTAGACCTATGTAATGAACATGGAATAAAGCAACAATTTACCATTGCAGGGACACCTCAGCAAAATGGAGTAGCAGAGAGACAAAACAGGTCTATACAACAAATGTCCAGAGCTATGATGCAAGAGAATAACATTACTCAAACCTTTTGGACAGAAGTTGTACACACATCATTACATATTCTAAACAAAGCTCATTTAAGACCTAACAGTGACAAGACACCTTATGAGCTATGGCATGGTAAACCTGCATCAATCAAGCACTTTAGAGTCTTTGGCAGCAAGTGCTACATAAAGAATAATGATGAAAATATGGGGAAGTTTGATGCAAGAGCAGATGAAGGAATACTCTTAGGATATGCATCCAAGAGTAAAGGATACAAATGCTACAACAAGACTCTTCGAAAAATTGTAGAAAGTATTGATGTAAGATTTGATGAAGAACTTCCAAACAAGACAAGAGATATAGACTGCAGCAGCCATCCTGAAAATCATGAAGAAGAGGACCAAGATGATGAAGAAACAAACAAAACATCAGAAAATGTTGAACTGAACTCAAAAACCCCCTCAAGATACACTCAAAAGAACCATCCAGAAGATCAAATCATTGGAAACAAGAGTGTAGGAGTCCAAACAAGAAGGCAGCTGACAGAACAAACTGAAGAGGTATACATAGCCATGTTGTCACAAATAGAGCCAAAGAAATTTGAAGAAGCCAGCAAGGACAAGTCTTGGGTGAATGCTATGAATGAAGAATTGGATCAAATTGAGAAAAAAAATACTTGGGAACTAGTTCCTAGACCCACTGAGAAGAATATCATTGGTTCAAAATGGGTATTAAAAAACAAAATCAATGAGCAAGGACAAGTAATCAGGAATAAAGCCAGGCTGGTCTACAAAGGGTACTCACAAATTGAAGGACTTGATTATGAAGAAACATTTGCCCCTGTAGCCAGAATGGAAGCTATCAGAATGTTCCTGGCATTTGCATGCTACCAAGACTTCAAGGTATATCAAATGGATGTAAAATCTGCTTTTCTTAATGGAGATCTAGAAGAAGAAGTGTACATGGAACAACCAGAAGGTTTCTCATTGACAGACAAAGAAGACTATGTATGCAGACTGAAGAAGGCCCTATATGGACTGAAACAGGCTCCTCGTGCTTGGTACTCAAGACTGGATAAATATTTGCAAAAACAGGGTTTTAAGAGAGGTGGAGTAGACAACAATTTATACATAAAAGCCCATGAAAACGAACTCCTGATTGTTGTTGTATATGTTGATGACATTATGTTTGGAAGAAACAAAGATGAACTAGCAAAAGGGTTTGCTAATGAGATGAAAACAGAGTTTGAAATGTCTATGATTGGAGAACTCAGTGTCTACTTAGGATTACAAATTCAACAAAAGAACACAGGCACATTCATCTCTCAAAAAAAATACTTAAAAGAAATGCTGAAAAAATTCAAAATGGAGGACTGCAAACCTGTGACAACCCCCATGATCACGGGATGCAAGCTGTGTGCTGATGACGGGACTGCAGATATAGATCAAAAACTCTACAGATCCATGATAGGAAGTCTGTTGTATCTGACAGCATCAAGACCAGACATCATGCTAGCAGTAGGACTAGTGGCAAGATATCAAGTAGCACCTAAACAAAACCATCTTCTGGCAGTAAAAAGAATACTCAGATATCTACAAGGAACAACACAGTATGGAATTTGGTATCCTAAAGGCAAAAGCTTCACTTTAACAGCATACACAGATGCAGATTGGGCCAGTTGTGTTGATGACAGGAAAAGTACAAGTGGAGGTGCTTTCTATCTAGGAGAAAGTCTGGTGGCATGGTTAAGCAAGAAACAAACATCCATCTCTATGTCTACAGCTGAAGCAGAATATATAGCAGCAGCAGCATGTTGTACACAAGTCATGTGGATGAAGCAAACTCTTCAAGACATGAAGGTAAGCATTAATGAACCTATCTCAATCAAATGTGATAATACAAGTGCGATAAGTATATCTAAAAATCCTGTGCTTCATTAAAAAACCAAACATATTCCAATCAAGTATCATTTTCTCCGAGAACAAGTAGCTCAGAAAACAGTAAATCTGGAGTATGTACCAACAAAAGAACAGACAACAGATATATTTACCAAACCACTTGCAAGAGAACCATTTGAATATTTAAGAGATAGACTAGGGGTAGTATCTGTTGATGCTACTCTCTGAGATAAAGAGAAAGCACAGGTTCAGGGGGAGAACAAAAATGAAAATATCAGTCCAGGGGGAGATCATCCAACAGGGAAAGTATAATACAGGTCCTCAGGATCAAAGGATTAAGGAAAAAGAACACCAAGTGTATATTCAAGATCGATAATCTTCAAAGTGTTCTCTCAACAAGTCTTATATATCAGTCTGGAGCAGCATGGTACAAAGTCAGTAGAAGAGGGCCTAAACATAACTCAAAGAGAGGAAATGCAGATCAGGAAATGAGCAATCCTTTGCCATTGATGTCAAAGGGGGAGAAAAAAAAAAAATGGGCTTCTAAAAGAAAACAGAGGTTATTGCCATCAATGCCAAAGGGGGAGACTGTTGGAAATATTTTCATTAATGGCAATAAGGAAATGAGGCAATGAGGCAAAGTAACAAACATGAAATAAAGAGAGAGAGCATAAGACAAATAGCTACAGAGGCAGAGAAAGCGAATATAATAAGAGGCAGAACCGTTATCAGAAGCAGAGGCAGAGGCAGAGCGACAGAAGCAGCAGAGGCAGAGGCAGAGCGACAGAAGTAGCAGAGGCAGAGCAGTTATAAAATTCCAAGCCGGGTGTTATTTATATATATATATATATAAATAAAGTTTGAGAATCATATCTTGTGTGTGTATGAACTATGTAACGGAGCGATAATACAATGGAGATTCAGACGAAACCTTGTGTAAATAAGACGGAACCAACGCATGTTTGATGTTGCCCAGAGTTAGTGTTAATGCAAAGAAATTAACGTTAAAACGATGTATTGAACTATACGACGGAACCTTGTGTGGAATGAGGTGGAACCCGGGACTAAACCCTGAGTTAACATACGCAAGGGATATCGTAACCTGATGTAACCTGGCTCAACCTTGTACCAAAACCAGAAGCGGAATCGCAAGAGTGGATTGCCCCATTTCGCACCACTTTTGGTACGGAGGCGGTATTTCTGGGTCGACGAGCGATTCCATACAGGAATAGACACGTGGCCTATGGACCCATTACAAAACCACTTGTTAAAGTGCGCCTTTGCTCGTTAAAGCCCGTACTAGGACGCTGAGCGAAATCGAGGAGAGCCGTTGATTTGGGGAAGGGCCATCAGACGGTGACCACTTGATGCAGATGTGCGGACGATAACCGAGATGCGCGGAGGTTAGCAAAGGTACAGGGTGTGCATTTGATTGGCTATTGGTTATATAGGTGGGGCCCGAACCCTAATACATGGTGATTATTGATACTAACCAAGGTCCAAAGGGTTTTTGTATACGGTCGGAATTATATACGTGTGGAAGTTCGGATGGTCAATTAATATGGAAGTATGTCGCATATTATGGTTGTAATCCTAAGGTCTTGGAACAGGAATCAACTCTGCGTTAATTTTGAAGTTAATCCCTGGTTGTGATATGTTACAATTGGTGGTGACCATAATATTTGAATACAAGCAGTTGGCACAGACTTATGATTACTCTGATTTTGAGTATAATTGGCATCAATCGGAAATGAATATTTATATGTAGTGGCGAGTATAATAGTGGGTTAATACATTGGATTTCATAACGCAGCGAAACAATAACTTAACACATATATACTTAGTGTTAGTTACATGGAGATGGATTGTTAGGTTATAACTATAGAAGAATGTTGAATTAATATCTCAATTCCCTGAATTGAGATATTAAAAATACTCAGACTTGTTTATTTAAATGTGCCAGCGTAGAATAAGAAAAGTATTGCAATTGCCCAGATCGACATTTGGATTGAGTACAAATTTGCTGTATTCATTTTTTATGCACACAGAAAGAGGAAGTATGAGGCCTGACAGAGGAAAACAAAGATTGCAGAGTTGAAGAAATGTACAACAAAGGGATTCAAAAGTGCAGTGAACAGGGAATATATAGATGACAGTGAACAAAGAGTATGCAGAACAGATTCTTAACAGCAGCAGGAAAAGACAAATCCAGTAAAGCCAAAATCCAGAAAAGGAGCTGAGTAAAATTGAAATATGTAATTAAAAATGTGAATGTAAATGTTGTAATTAATTTTTTATTGTTTGTGATGCAAAGGAAAGTATCCTAAGGAAAAGACAAAATCCCACTGTAGCATGGAAATTTGTACAAATTGTAATAATTCTAAAAATGAGTTGGAAAAAGGAAGAAGAAGACAGAAGCCAAAGAGTCATGACTGTTCATTCCAAATTCCTTGTGAAATACAAACAGTCATGTGAGAATTTCTATATATAATATCAATTTGATAAGCTCAATAAGAGAGAAGAAGAGAGAGAGAAAATATAGAGAATGCAGAATATAGAAGAATAAGGCAGAGAAGATTAAGAGAAGAAGAGCAGAAAAGAGAAGCTACAGAACAGAGCTGATATCTGAAGTAAATCAGCAAACATTCAGTTTGATAAATTGAGGAAGTTGGAGCTTCCCTATCAAGTTGCAGCTTGATAGCTGTCAGTTGTAGCTGACTAAGGTTGAAGCCTCCTATAGGTTGGTGCCTGCAGAAAATTGAAGGGAGTTGGTGCTTCCTTGCAAGTTGTAGCTTGCAAAATTGAGGTTGGAGCCTCCTGTAGGTTGGTGCCTGCAGTAAAACAGTGGTGAGAGGGAGTTGGAGCTTGCCTTTGCATCACAACAATAATAAGATGTGGTTTTCTCCCTTTATGGGTTTCCACTTATATCTGGTGTCTCTGTGTATGATATTTATGTATTGATTTGATATGTATCATCTGCTTAATACCTGCTGCTCTCATATTAAGTCTAATGTTATATTATACTAATACCTACTGCTTACATTCTAAGATTACTCACACATTAAATTGGATATGAAATGAAGGTGTAAATAATTTTCATGAAAAGTTTTAAAAGATCTAAGGTGTAGAATTGATTCACCCTCCTTCTCAGCTTAACTAACGGTTCAACACATACTATTTTTATCTTACCTTCCAACAAGGAGACTACGCATTGTTGGTTAACCAATGCACCAATTAACACAAACGTAAAATATTTTTGTTTATCAAATAGTATCGTGGTGCTATAATGAAATACCACACTAGTGCATTATTTTACACGGGGAGCACGAATTAAAAAAAAAACTATTACTAATTTTTTTATCAAAATACGTCATGAAAATTGATTCTCAATAAAATAGAGCAAAACTACCTGGTCCAAAATAAAAATAAAAAATTATCAAACAGTTCGTGCACGGTGTGATGTAGTAAAATAGCGCACGAGTGTGTTATTTTACACACGGCACACTGATTAAAAAAAATCCATTTTTTCAAAATTCACGCAAGGGCCAACATTGATTGGGATTCGACACAACAAGGTGTCCCCTGGGTTAGATTTCATAGGCCTATATATAGCAATCCAAACCCTATAAAATAAAAAGGCCTAATTTTAAAGTCACAGAAATAGGAAGAAGCAAGGGCAGAAACAAAAATAATCAAGGGTTTAGCGTAAGAATGGATTTTTTTTTGTTTTTTTCTTTTTTGAAAATGAATAGTAAAATTTAAAATTTTAACATACCATGTATTAAATTAAATAGAAAATATAAAAAAATAATTAGTACAGTAAAATTTAATCACCAAATGGTTTGAAATTCTATACTATAGGGTTTGAATCACCAAATGTTTGTAATTATGACTTTCTGAATAGTTATGTTCCAAACTATTTTGCTGCTCCACAGTGCTCTCGTGCTCTCTTGCTCGAGGTATGTCTCTCGTGCAAATATATCTCTAAATTTTTTTGCAAAAATAATGAAATATTGAAAAGTTTTTTTTTATTTATTGAAATTAGATTTCCAAAAATAATTTTCCACCCATTTTTCAATTTATGGTTTTTTTTTCACTTTAAAAAAATAAAGTTGCACTTTTTTTATTTGTGTCTATTCGGTGCATTCATTATCTTACCTCATTGGTGCATCAATTAATAACACAACACCGATGCATAATAACTAAAACGCAATGGTGTGGTTAACTGTACATTAGCACTCATACCAATAAGTCCATTTTTAAGGCACCCAAATTACTTCTATGTATGTACAACAAAATTTATTGTTTATTTTGCTCAAACATAGGGAGAAAATATCATAATTATATCGATTGGAAAATTGTTCAAAATCCTACTCATTCCATAATATTTCTCAAAGTGCATCGCAAAGTTCTCCCTATCCATTACGAGACATAATATTTTCTTTAGATTTTATTTATATTTCCATTATCTAATTAATTTTTTTTTTATCCATGTCAATCAGCTGAATAAAATTAAAGTATACAAATTTTCAGGTTCATCCAGATTGAGAATCGAGTTCAGATGCACAAAATATTCAAACAACTCCAAAACATCGGAAGCTCTTATTAGGAGCAACATACCCCAAGGTGCATTTGCTAGATAAAAATGGACAACCACTTCACCTTTCCAATTCTAACATTGCTTCTTCTACCCAAAATCCTGGGACAATGATGGTAATAATAATTGTTTGGTATATTAATGTAATTATTTCAACGTCAAACTAATTAATCATGCATTGTCAATGTGCTTACTAATTGATATCATATATTTTGTACTAATCATGTTCAAATATATTTTTTGAAATTATTAGGATTCTAGTAATGATGACTGAACTACCTACCATCTTACGTTGCACCCCTCGACAATGCCAAATCGAGAGAAGGCTGAATTAAGAGAAAAACTTGGAGAGGAATGATACCAAGAATGGTTGAATCAACCACCTATTCAATTCCCACTACATCTATATTCACCACTTAGGAATGACTACAACAATAGTAGTTCTTGGCAAGCTAGCAATGGAGGCAATCAAATAGAGTTTGGTATGGATGACCACTTAAGGGATATGGCTACCATGGAGACAATGTTGTTAGATGCATTCCATAATGATGATCAGTTAGGGGATGATGCTCATATCGCTGATACCTTTTTCTAAAGACTTAAATTTCCTTCCACCACCACTCTCTTTAGACTTGATGGTCAATCAAATTCTACCTATTTGGGGACAAAAATTTTACTGTACAGCTTGAAATAAAATTTTGGCTTGTCGAATGCATGTTTATTGGAAATTTTGAGGTAATTGACCATTAATTCCTCCCTTATATTTTGAGAAATATAATCACACAATGAACATTAGAAATGGTCAATTTTATGAACGTTAATAATTATATCGGCATTAATGTATATGTAATAACGTCCATGATCACCAACTATAGGTTCCTCAAAGTTAAGGTTCTTCTGAGTGATAATGTCTTTCCTGGTAATTGCGAATAGGCAAAGAAATTGTTGAAAATGTTGGGTGTTGAGTACATATCATATCATTCATGTCCAAATGATTGTATTTTAGATAGATGAGAATATGAATATAGAGAGATATGTCCAAAATGTGGGCATGAAAGGTATGATAAATCAAAAAAGAAGGGTAAATCATGTGGTCCTCCTTTTAATATATTAAGGCACATGGTTATAATCTGAAGGATTCAAAGGCTCTTTCGTTGCAAAGAATTAGCTATGTTGCAGGGATGGAATGCCTCACATAGAAGTGAGTTTGGAGTTATGTGAATCCCAAGAGATTCAATAGCCATGAAACATATAGAGGATGCATGGCCCAAAAAATTAAGGATGAAGTACAAAGTCTATGACTTAGCATAGCCATGAATGGCATCAACACATATTCCCTCCAGAACACCAACTATTATGTTTGGCCTGTAGTAGTGATCAATAACAATATCCCCCCGTGGTTGTTTGTGAAGAATGAAAATTTTATGTTGGCTCTCATAGTCCCTGGTAGAAGACAAGTGAATAATATGGATGTTTACTTACAACCACTCATAGATGAATTGAAGGAATTATGGTATGGGATAAATGTATAAGATGTATCAAGACCCATTGAAGCAGAGAGGAGTTTTACGTTGTATGGAATATGTGTTTACACGACACATGATTATCCAGGCTTAGGATTTTTCTCTGGTAAATTACATGTTTATTGATTTTTTTATATACGTAACAATATTATTTCGCATATTGGTTACTGAATTCATTGTAATTGTTCTAATATTCATGATATTTTTTAACGTGCCATGCATATATATTGTATATAATAATTTCGCAGGTCTTGTAACAAAAGGGTATTTTGGATGTAAATATTGTGGACCTTCTTTAAAAACTATATGGTCCAACGACCTACGAAAGCCGGTGTATGACTAATCCATGCTATTCCACCTAGAAGAACACCCTTACAGAAGAGAAACATCCACTTTCAATGGTAAATGAGAGAGAACCCAAAGGCCTCCATTAACGACACTAGTTGAATGACTTAGAGCATATCAGAGAGAGAAGGAGAAGGAGTTCACAAAAATGTTTGATTCAAATGGGGAGCCTATGTTCGATGATCCAGAATTATTCGACACCTATGTTCGATTATCCAGAATTATATCTTTTCAGATTACCCACTTATTAGATCCCATGTATATATTTAAAAATGTTTGATATTCTTTATGGAGGCACATATCATCGAAACAAAGTGACATATTGGCGGTAGGAAAGATCTTATTAATTCAAAAAATAAAAATAAACATTGGAAAAGATGATTAGAAAGTACAAGATCAGAGGCAGGTTCTAGTCCCTCTAATTCATGGTATTTCAAAGAAGGTGATTTCACATGGATTTTTAAAAAATATGATCTTTCTTTGGAAAAGGAAGTTATAATGGGTGTGAGGGTGCCATCATCATACGGGTCTTCACTATGGCATTGATTCACCATGGATGACCATTTGTCGAGGTTGAAATCGCATGACCGTTTGAATCTTCTAAGAGTACGTATAATGTCAAAACCATGATTTTATTATTTGCTATATTAATAAAACTTATCCCATGTAGGGATCATAAAACGTAACTACTTTTGTATATTATTGCATGTGATTATAACTTTGCAGTGTCATTATAATTTTTCCGTGCATGGGAGTGTGAGACATGAATTCCCCCAATACTTAGGTCATGCCATATCTAAATTATCTACATTTTTTTGTTGGATCATGTCAAAGGAGATTCATGTGGCTAGCATTCAACGATGGAGTCAAGAGATAGTTTAGATTATTTGTATGTTTGAAAAGGAACTATTGACGAGTTTCATGGACTTGCAGGTTCATCTTCTAATGCACCTTGTAGATGAGGTTGAATTAGTTGGGGTGGTTTCTTGTGATTGGATGTTATTCTTAGAGAGGTAGATGAAGAAATTGAAAGGTTTTTTCCGACAAAGGAAAAAACCCGAGGGGTATATAGCAAAGCGGTATATATCATATGAGTATTTCTATTATGCTATTGAGTACATAAAGTAGATCGACAACAGACCAGGTGCAGTGATTTGGGACGATGAAAGGGATGAAGAGAAAATATAAGGGGCGAATCTCCAAAAGAAAAGAAAAATGCGCTTGATAAAGAGTAATTTGCTTATAATTTTTCAAATTTACACAATGTGAATATTCATGTTGAATTTTGATATAATGTATATTTTGATCTTGTATGTACTATATCTTGGTCTGATTTCATTAGAAAATGCATAAATTGAAGCAATTAATAAGTTCGTTCTTTACAATTCCAAATTGACACAACCGTGGGTCGCATTGTACGAACAAAAGAGGATTAAATGGGATAGTGACACGGAAGAATTCATACGGTTGAATGGTAGAAGTGTGCCTTCTCCCAGTCATTTAAAAGAAAATATGCCAAAAGTATGCCCCAACAGTTGGGTTGCTGACCAAGTCAGAGAGAAATACGATGCAACCGGTCGTTACCGCGTGCTGAAGAGGATGCGCTAAATGTAGGGATTGGGTGAACCCACTCGGTAATAATATATTTATGTACATTTTAAACTTAATAATGCACCTTTAAAATGTAATTACATATATATTTCATATTTTAACGGTTGGGTTATTATAAGACACATGACACTATGATTTTTTAAACTTCTTTATAGGTGCATTTGTTCCCATCTATGTAGGCATATGGACACCATTTTCACACAGAAAATACCGATGATGGAGACATGACAAAAATACTATGGAGTGGAAGTTTTGTTCGATCAATCTAGTTGATCTAGCCACCATGATTAAAACCTAGTACGAGGGACATTAGGTTACATCGGAAAGATACAAGAGATCATCGAAGTGGACTTCTCTTCTTTCAAATATATTATTTTTAGGTGCAAGTGGTGGGGCACCTTTGATCAGAATAATGTAAAGGAATATCGCGATTATAGGATGATATGTATTAACTATAGAAATATGTGGGATGAAGATAAGGAGCCCTATGCTTTCCCCAAATGCTGCAACCAGGTGTTATTTTACCGAGATGTCTTGGATAGGGATTGGTGGTTCGTATTGAGACATGACCCTAGATCAAAAAATATTTTGAGAACAATAGTGTTGTCATGCCAAGCGAGCTGAAAGATAATGAGGGTGATCATGAGAACCGAGAGTTATATCGTACGTGTTATTTCATCATTTATACTTTTTTAGATGGGTGTTTATAAAGAAGAGAACTTAATTACCTTATAACTAAGACTCTTTTTTTCGAAACATTATAATATGCATTTTGAATGAATTGGTAATTTTCATTGTGTTAATGTTAAAATCATTCCACTTGAAAAATTTTAATTATATTGATCTCGAAAACAATGGCGTACTATATAAAGTTCTTTTTTTTATAATATCAATTCCTAAAATAATAAAACTACACGATTGCTTTAAATGTGTGTGAATGATACCTTCAAAATGTATACTGTTTGTTTTGGTATGTAAGATCATAATAAAATAACGATAATTCTAAAGTACATGAATTTATTTTCATTATTTTATAAACTTTATTATGTTACAAAAATTCATATTATTCTAGATTTATGATTTTACAATTATTTATATTCATACAAATTTACAAATTTATGATTATGGTAATTTAACAATATTTATGGTATACATTTTACTTACACCAATTATGGTTCAAAATTGACAATTAATTTACAAAATTTAATAAAATTGAATTATGACAATACATACGAGTTACGATTTTACAATTTCACAATACAATTACAATTTCACAAATATTTTATGTCATACAATTACAATTACAATTACAATTACAATTTTACAATTTTACATACAATTACAATGAAAATTATAATTACAAATAGAATTACAATTACAATTACAATTTCACAATTTCACATACAATCACAATTAAAATTACAATCACAATTTTTGGATTTTACATATAATTACAATTAAAATTACAATTACAATCATTTCACATTAATACAATTAAAATTTTACAAATATTTTACATACAATTACAATTAAAATTACGATTAGAAATACAATTACAATGATACAGTTTCACATACAATTACAATTACAATTTTATAGTTCTACATATATACAATTATAATTTATATTACAATTACAATCATTTGACGATAAATTAAATATTACACTTACAATTAAAATTAAAATTTCAATTACAATAAAGACATAATATTTAATAGATATCATGATTTAATATTAAAAATAAACATTGGGATAACGATAACCATTGTACAAACATCATATTTGACTAAAAAAAACTTTCAAACTCGCTAGCATCATCTAATCATCGTAATCATAATCATCTAACAAAACACAAGCATTATATGACATCATCACAACACAAACATCAAATATACATCTTATGTCAAACAACTTCTATCACATACACATCTATGTGCAAACTGCAAATTAAATGAACATATCTAACATGACCTAACAATATACACATCATGATGAACAACAAGATGTAAATTAAGTACATCTGCAACATGAAAATAAAATACATGGACCATATATATATATACATAACTGTATAATGTCAAAATTATACAATTATAAGAAAACTGCATACAAATGTGAAATATCAGCATGGCGCAACCGTGACATGCTCAAATAGATGATGATCCCATGCCTGCTGATCTGGAGGTGCCTGTTGATCAGGAACTTGATCTAAATTTATGCAAGAACGCAATAAAATAAATAAATAGACATAAACATAGAGATGCAATGGAAACAATACTTCATTTCATTAATATCAAATAACGGAAGTATGCTTATAGACATAATGGAAATAAACTAGCTAGGGCACTGGTATCTTATCTCTGAGAAGAGATCTGGTGGATACAGGCCTCTAAAATATGTTACAATCAGGCTTGAGGGCCTATTTATTATCGAAAAACAATGAAAACCCCTAACATGTAAAAACCTAACCCTAGGAGATGAAGCACCAAAACTATGGGACCTGTTTGAGTAAATTAGTGTTTCAACATCCCAGGGACGTAACTTTGACATACTATCTTGGTTTGACACACACCATACCTAGTAATAAAGATATATAAGAGGACTACAACTTTTGATGTGAGGAAAATCAAACCATGGACCCATGTTTCTCTTGGTTTTCCCAAAAAAAACTTTGTTTAGGGCCCCAAAACAGCTTCGGAAGTTGAGGACCCAAAAAAATCTAAAGCTAGTAAGTTGTGTCGAAACTGAAAAACTGAAAGAACCGACAGTGGGGGTTCAAATGGAATAGGTGGGTGGCCACTAATATCCACCTGGATCATTAGAGCTTAAAAACGACTCTGGAAGTTCATGACCCAAAAAACTGCTAAAAATAGTAAGATGTGATGAAACTGAAAAACTGAAAGAATTGATGGTGTGGGTCGAAATGGAATAGGTGGGTGGCTAACAATATCTACATGGATCAGAACTTCCTGCTTATGATGAATCATGAATGGTGCAGCCTGCTCAGTGGATGGTGTGGTGACCTGCTTAGTCGATGGACCTGCCTCCTCAGATGGACCTATTCCCTCCTCAGGATCAGATGTCTGCTCAGGAATAGGACGTGTCTGCTGAGATGCTGCAGAATACTCTGACGATGCCTGCTCATGATCAAGAATAGATATTTTAGGCTTGTCATCATGATCATCTCTAGCGTGAGGTGGAGGAGGAGGTGGAGTACTAGAACAATGATAACTCCCCTCATGATCATGATCATCAGATGATGTGTTGCTCTATCGTACTTCATCTCCACCACCCTTCCTCGCCTGTGCCTATACTCTAGTAGGTCCAACGATATGTCACATGAGGGTCAAAGTATCATGGGGCATGACTGTCCAGATATGTCTCAACCTATCATCAACATGTATCTCTCTGATAGTAACCGGACTGACTCCCCCCTCAACTAGAAGTCAACTGAGTTGGTCACCCAACTCCATCCTAAATCGAGTGACCGGCCTACGCTTCACACCCACAGGTATCTTGTCCTAATCAAGACCAGGTCTATCTGTACCCTAATAATCCACCTATTTGATCTCCTCATCAACATGGTCTACACCTTGATCATTCGGTGGCGGTGGAATATCATCACCAATGAATGACCCAATATGATCTACAAAATATATATAAGTACACAAAAATAATTAGTCAATTTCATTAAACAATTTAATAAAACAATTTAAAGAATGTGTTAGAATAAATTTAAAGAAAACACTAATATTTCCTGTCGCATTCAGCGGCTCAGCTTGTGTGAATAGGATGTTTACACACCCTCGCCAATCCAAACTAGCATACTAACATGGCACTAGAACGAAGGAGTGATCATCAATACTAGATATAAACTCCAGTGCATCATGAGATATCCTGGCAGAAAAGTCAGACTCACCCCTCTTAGGCATCATCTGGCCCCACATCTCCATCCATACATGCAACATCGACCTACAAGGCTACCGGAAAAAAGTAGGCCTTGTCTTTGGAAACCTCTCAAAAAATAAAAATAGTAACTTTGAAGAAAAAGGGAAAGTCAACCTCCCATATTCATGAGAAAAAAATCTATCTAATGTTGTACAAAACTGCGGCAACAAAGTCACAGATGACCTCACAAGTCGTGGCACCTATAATAAAGAATAAAGAATAAAATAAAAGCGGATAAATAATGCATTGCTCGTCACTGGTATGGTGTGCAATGGTCCTTAGTAGTAGTGAGAGGCACCTCACCTCCTACACCAGACGAAGAAATACATAATTGACCACCGGAGAAATTATATCATCGCCAATGTATCTCTCGGAGTACACTAACTGAATCCCTGCTACATAGCCGATAGAGACCTCTGGGAACTTCAGAAAATCCCGCCCTCTCCTAGATAGGCCAGTAATAAAATATATTTCCTCCTCAGTGGGCACGTACTACTCATTAAGACCGACTTAGAAAGCCTATAAGTGGGCATCCCACCTGAAGATGAGCTATCCCAATAACCCATTATGGCCCTTCAAGGATGTAGCCTCCTCATATAACTTAAGGAAACCTACCTCCCTTAGAAGAAACTCGGTGGCTGCCATAATAAGGCAAGGGTACATAAGTATCTCCCTCTCTCGTACCTCCAACAGGTGAACCATGTTATACTCGTCCTCCATATGTTCTTGATGTTCCCTTTGTTCTCTCCTCTGACGTCGCTGAATAATTCACATATTAAATACATTTTTTTAATTAAATGAGATATGTATATATATATATATACAAATACAATTTTTTTTGAAAAAAAAATTCAGTGCACCCAAAAAACAGTCATGCACTGCTACCAATGCGTTTTTTTATTGCCGATCGTCCTCGATGTGCCTCAAAATTTTACTCGCACCGTAAAACATGAAATGTACTTTCTTTTGTGGTGTTTTGATGAAACTATACACCTCTAGGTGGATACTGAGGTCAACGCACCACACAACAATAATTAATGGTCAACAATGTAGTCGTTTAAACGACCACACCGTTGACTATGTACCAATGTCAGGAGGGCGGTGCATTGACCAAAATATGCACACCGGGGCGGATAGTTTGGTCAGCGCACCGCCCTCTTGACATTAGTATGTGGTCAATGATGAGGTCCTGTAAATGACTGCACTGTTGACTATGTACTAATGTCAGGAGGTCGGTGCACCGTTCGAACTATCTACCCGAGGGCAGATAGTTAAGTCAATGCACTGCCTTCCCGACACAGGTGCATAGTCAACGGTGCAGTCATTTAAAAGACCGCACCCCCATATCAGGTTTCCAAAAAAAACACGATTTGCATTTTCGGTAGTGCACCAAAACCTTCTGCGATGTCCATTAGCACCGTTCACAGTGCAGCCTATATAATTTACAGCCAGCACCCCGAACAGTGTGAGCCAAACGACTCAAGCACACCACGTAGAATCTTTTTTTTTATTTTTAATGGAAAATTTTATTTATTTTTACAAATCTAATCTGCTAAAATGTTTAGTTATTAAAAAACAAGTAAAATACCTATACATGTGAGTGTCGTGGGGGCATATTTGCTGAAGAATTTGAAAAACCAAAATTTCCCACCGTTTTCCAAAATTCAAACTCCACAAGGTGGGCAATGGACGACAGCAATGCATGCAATGGGAGCACCGATGAAAGGGTGCCTTGCAAAAATGAAATTCGCACCGATGCTTGAGATATTTGGAGCACTAAAGAAGTGGAAATACAGATTTTTGGGCTGGTATTTTTTTTTTTAATTTAACCCTCTTTCGGTGCGCAGGTTTTTGAGATGCGTTGAGTGGTTTCTACGTAGTGCATCGAGCTTATTTCTATCTAAGCGCAGGTTTTTAAGACACATCGGGCCTCTTTCAGAGTAGCGCACCAATGCGCTACAGAAATGAGATGCACCGGGCGGGTTTTTAAGGAGATAACGATGCCTCAATGTGTCAGTTTCTAGTACACATTGGTGCATTGTGAGTTAAATGCACCGGTGCAGTTTTATGATGAGAAATACACCGGAAAAAAAAACATCCCCAAAAACCTCCACCTGCAAACCTCCTCTAGAGACCTCCACTACAAACGGATATCTGGGATATTTTGATAAGGGGTTCCTCAAAAACATTCGCTATAGGGTGTTTTCCTTGTCGTATTAGGTATCCTTTTCCCTTTTCTTACATAGATATTCATCCCGAGTGCTTTGTATTTCTTTCAGGTAATCATGCTTTCACGGGTAAATATTTCCTTATATCGAACTCACCACAAATGGTATTCTTATTTTTCAATTGACACTAATTTTTTTCTCCCCTCTCAGATTGGACTCTTCACCTACACTCTGCTGCTTAGAGGGTGTGCACATGCAGGCTTTTATCTAGTGGACAAAGGTGTTTGTGTGGAATAATTACAGTTAGGAATCCTATTATGTTTTCTAAATGAATTATTTAGTGTGAAGACATTTATTGGCTTACTATTTCACCTTAAGGCTCATTTTATAATGCTACTATATGTTTTTAAATACATATGTTTCTAACTATCTCAGAGTCCTTGTGCTTACAACACCCCTACTCATTATTGTACTACTTTTCCATTTATTTTAACAATAGAGTTATAACGTTGATGTCATTGCTTGGCATACTGTGCTATATCATATTTTTTTTGTATTCAATGCATTGTTTCGAATATTGACATCTTGGATGGCCTTTTTGGAGAATTGCTATATTCCTCGGTTATAGGATATGGTGGCTATCACTGATAATATTTCTTTAAAGTTCTGTGATTTTCTCTCCTCATTCGTATGATTTATAATCTAACTATTGTTTCATTTGTTTAATTGGATTTTTCTTCATCACATGTATTCACATGAACTAGTACAAACTACTATATAATGTTATATACCTTGTAATTGCGGAGTTTATCTTTCTATAAATTACTTTTGAAATTTTAGATTTCATCTAGATCTATGCCAAAGGCCCGAACCTTTAGATTCATTTTTCTTGTATTATTTTTACATAGCCTAGAACTAAGTGGGTTCATATTTTCATAGTTACGAATCTTTACTAGGGGATCATCTTTGACTAGCTAACATAGAGTTAATCTCTGTTAATTCTTTTCTTCACTTAGAATTATTGCATGAGTAAGAATATGTGGAGTTTTTGAGTTTAAACACATAAGTGAAGGATCATCTACAACTGAATTAACTACCATGGATTCCAATACTATCTACCCTTTCTAGCTAACAACTAACATTTTTACATAATTTGTTTTACCGACCGTCACAAGAATACTTTTCTTCTCGTGACTTACTGAAGTTATTTAATCGAGAATATTTTTTTATCACTCCCCTCCTGAAGGGAACGTTGTCGTTCTTCCATAGTACTTGTATGCATGTGCTAGGCTTTGGTATCAATATGTATATTTTGTATTTATCACTTGCACAATTATTTTTCATTCTTTATATTTCTTTTAAAATTCTCATTGGAATTTCCCTATATCTATCTATACAAGAATCAGTCTTCTACAATTTAATGCATGTAAAATATATCTCAAGTGCGTTCATATCATCATTATAGGAAGTTGATCCCTCAATTACATTAATCGTTTTAAGTTGCACCTCTATTTTCACTCAACTATTTATACTTGCATTTCTTTTCCTTTCTCTTTCATACTCAAACCTCCTAGGCATATCCAAATCCAATTATAAGAATTCAAATCCCTATGGTTGTTTCCCGCTACTCTCGTCACGCTCGTTTTTAGTCCTAAATGAACTATTTAGATTCAACTCGTTCCATCCTTAGAATTACTCTTAGAAAATCCATATCTCTCTTTGTACAAGAATCAGTCTTGCCAGGTATCCATTATCCCTTTTGATCTCTTCAATATGTATTTAATAATTTCCATTCATGATTTTTTCTCCTTTAGCAGTGTCTTTCTTCTCTGGTCCTTAACGTCCACCTACCTAGGCTTCTTCCTTAAAATATTTTCCTTCTCTCTCACGTCTCTTGATGCTTATCCAAGCTTAGCACCTTTCCTCAGCTAAGCGATTTAATGAATTGTCTCTTCTATCAATTAAATATTTTCTATAGCCTTATCTAGAATATTTATCACAAAAGAGTTATCTTCGACAAGAATCTCATCTTCAAGTGTCTAATTCCCAAGTACTTTCAATCCATTTATTTAATTATTAATAAAAATATTTATTTACATAAATATTTCAATGTACGTCATGGTTTTTCCACCATTCTTACTAACATAATTCAGTCTAAATAAAACCAATATTACAACGATGAGGGATATTACATATTCAACCATATTCAATCATAATATTTCATTTTAAATCATATTTACACATGGATAAACATGGTATTCTGCAGTAAACAATATTTTGACCATAATAAACCTTGATTAATATAATATTCAACATATTTAATAATAATAATAAATCTTAGTATAGTAAGCATCCCATAATCAACTATGGTATACTAATCTTGCCCATACACATCTCAACTACAATAATCACATTAAAAAATATTCACATATGCCTATATACACTATTAATTTTTTCGAAATAAAAAATAACATTGATAAATCTGTAATAACCATTTTAACCATCTTTAATATAGTTATGTATTAACCTAATATTTTCACCCATGAATAACAAATATATATTCCAACAATCTCATAAGTCATTCATTATAGAAATTAATAAGCAATAAAAGAATCTTCTCTCATTAATTCTAGTGCCTCTATTTGCTTAATGTTCGTGATTATTAATCATATTCCAATTGCCTTTGGTTCCTCTCGAATGTAATGGTAAAATGTGTACCAAAAATTTTGTATGAATAATAAAAAAAAATGATTCTCCCAATCAATGCTAATGCTTTTACTTTTTTATGACTGATTGAATATTGAATATATTCCAATTGCTTTTGGTTGGTCAAATGTGTAATAGAGGAATTGGAGGAATAAAAAAATCAAGTGATTCTCCCAATCAATAGAAATCTCTTTTATCTATTTATGGTTCATTGAGTATAGAGCATATTCCAATTTCCTTTTGGTCCTCTATATTCTAATGCTGAAATGTGTCCCAAGAAAATTGTATGAATAATAAACTCATGTCATGTCGATATATTAAAAAAATAGAAAACTCTGTTTTTTAATTAAAGATCTCAACGGTATGCTTATTGTTAAAAAAATATTTAAAAGAAGTAAAAATAGAAATAAGTGACAGTGCCTACTTTCTAATGATTTAAACAGTAGCACCAATTTAAAATTATATTGATTAACAAGGTCCGCTCCAAAGAAAACAAGTCCTTTACCGAAAATTAATGCAAAAGTTTAATATAGGCTATACTCATGTGTGAAGATTGATCTTGGGTCTTTCGTAGATTACTCTAAATAATTACCGATTCACCATGTGTTAAAAAATATAAGTTATAAGCATGCATGATAATGACCATGTATTAAAAAATATAGGTTATAAGCATGCATGAGAATGACGACAAAAATTGCTAAACTACAGATTCAAAAAAATTATTTATTCCCTCGCTCCAAAAATGAAAAATACAAACTTTTTTTTTTGTTCTCTTACCTTTAGATCAATCCCAAACCATCACTACAAAATGGAAAAAAAAAATTATTCCTTTTAAAGGAATCCCACGGGAAAAGCACCTACCCAATCCCTCGCTAGAAATTCGAGAAGATATTTCTCTTCAGGAATCCTAAAGAATCTACACACTGAATTTGCGTAATAATTATTTTGGCAGGTTTTCAGGTCGATGGAACATAAGTATCATTCATTAAAAGTTTACCCATTCATTCTTTTAAAATTTTCATGGCCGCCAAATTCCATTATCCAGGCTATAGGCTATACGCATGCATGAGAATGACGGAAAAACTGGCTTAACTACGGAATCGAAAAATTTATTTGTTTTCTCTTCCTTTAGAGCCCAATCCCTCGCTCCAAAAATGAAAAATACTAACTTTTTTTTTTCTCTTACCTTTAGACAATCCCAATCCATCGCTACAAAATTAAATTTTTTGTTTTTCCTTTAAGTATGATGATGATGATGATGATGATGATGACGACGACGACGACTGAGACCAAACTTTTGTCTATCAGACCTATAATTTTCTTAGTTATTAATTGTTTGGATTCTCGTATTTCTTGGCGAGATTGGTGTTGAATATTTCTACTTCTTCTCTATGGTATTCCAACTTCCTTTATCTTGCAACTCCTTCATCTCTTCTGATTATTGCGACACTGATGTCTTATCTTCGGGATCTAGGAGATCTGCTTTGCTCCTAAATGGAAACTTATTTTACGCGGTATTCTAATCCCCATAGTTGTTGATACTTGAGGGGCTCTTGGGTTCGGCTTTTTGTTGTTGGGCAGGGCTTTCCCCCTGCTTGTCTTGAGGGTTGTTTATTTCTTGCCTAATTTCTTGTGATTCAAAGTTTTCTGGAGAGTATTCTTCCTTGATGACTGTGTAATGTTCCTTTTGTGCTCCCTCCCACCATGTAGATCTATGGTGATTCTTTCTAGCATTAAAAATTTAACCGTTCATTCATTTAAAAGTTTCATGACTACCAAATTCCATTATCCAGTACCCCATGTCCTCAAGGGTAAATTCCTGCTCGCCCTTAGAATAATAAAAGGGAGTTGTCTACGGAGGCAAAGGAATTGACCAGACAACTTGGATTCTCTAAATGTTATATGATTTGGAATTTTTAGTCTAAATTGTTAAATTTTAAAACCCAAATTAAAGCCGAAATAAATGCTAGAGAATGTTCCTAAAAATATAACAAACAAATAGAATACGGAAAGCTAAACCCCACGACCTCCTTCTCCAGCCTTTTTGGCATATCATCCAGCACTGAGGGCGGTTAAAATAGTTGATCGCTACTGGCTCTTATCTACATTCTCTGCATTTCCAGTGTTTTTGTTTCATAACCATGGAAAGAAAAATGCATTATGCTCTTTTAATATCTAAACCTAAATATTTTTATCCATATAATATATTAAAACCACTCCTAATTTCCGGCGTAGATAGCAAGTAACATGACTTTGACTGTAAATGCATTTTTATAGTATTGGTAGTAGAATCCTAAGCTGAAACGGAATTCATCCCCTTTGTTTGACATTCCGATAATCATTTATAATAAGGACACAGTCAAATATTATTATCGGGATCATCATCGCAATATTTTAGAGACCCCAACCCCATTTATAGATGGCCCAATTCGCGGGATAAGGTGCTGCTACATTTATTTTGAAGGCGTGTTGCATGTGCAAGTTATTATTGTAATATCGCTTTCAAAAGTGTTGTTAATGTTTGCATATTCTTCTGCTAATTAGGGTCCCATATAATTCCAAATTTTCTTTACAGAATAAATCAGAAGTCTCATCCACCTCTCATTCTACATATTTGGGATATCCCGTATTCTGCAATCAGTATCAACTCATATATGAATTCTGATTTTTTTTAGTGAGATAACTATGCGTATAGTATTCTACTGTTTATCATTATTTTGTGTTTCAAATTTGCAGTGAAATGGCTATTTGTTGGTGTACATGCACCTAGATTAGCTTTAGTTCAACTCTAGAGATTGTGTAATGTGCACTTGTTTTTAGCTAGTTAACTTGAGTGCTTACATGCGATGTGCACTTGGCTTAGTTAGTTAACTCTAGTGCTTACATGTGGTGCATGTGCACATTAGAAGAACATAAGGCACACTTAAATTAGGTTAAATTTAACTATCTATATTTATTGCATGTACAACTAAGCTTAACTTAATTGCTTTATATATTGATTCTCAACCTAATATTGATGAATCAATTTCATTCTCAATTCTAACTGTTTTTATTTTTCAACCTGGCAAGTTTGTGCAATTATTCTTCAACTATATTCATATTTGTTCTCTAATAATTTTACATGGTATCAGAGCTACAAGGGTTTCAAAAAGTTGCATGAACAATACTTCTCATGTTTGAAGAGCATAGAATTGGAAATTTTTCGAAGATTTGATTTGCAGATCCAAATATTAGGGAATTTTCCACAATGTAGTTCTCATATTCAATGATTATGACTCCATACAATTACCATGAATGGAAGCCAATGATTGTTTTTCATCTTAGGAGCAAATGCTTGTACCAAATAGTCATGGTAATTGAGAGAGAACCAAACTCAGAGGATGAAAATTCAGATTGGCTTAACAGATATTACATGGCTTATGGAAGATTTTGTCAATCTGTGTCTCATGATATTCTTTATGAGATCATAAATATTGAATCAGCACATGAAATCTAGACAACATTGAAAGGATTATTTGGTGATGAAAATGATCTAGAAGAACACCATTTGGAGACAAAGATATCGACTTATTATAGCAGTCATGAAAGTGGTGAAAACTCCAAAAATGTGGAGAAATATTCTCAAGACAATGTTGAACAAGAAGATTTTTCTTCTTCTATTGTTAATGGACCTATTGCAGATGAGAATTTTATATTATCCAATAATGAAGCCATTGAACACGAGGAAATATATTCCTCTGCTAATGATGAAGACACTACTTTCAAAATCATAGAAGATGACTTTGATTCCTCTACTATTGACGCATATTTGACGCAGACTCAATTTAATGATGCCCCACATTCACTCTCAGTTGCAGAGCCATGCATGCACATGCATGCATCTAAGAAGGAATTTACAACACCATGTATGGTCATGCATGCATCCAAAAAGGCATTGCTAAAGCCACACATGCACATGCATGCATCTTTAGAGACAGTCATTCCCATGAATGCATATAAGGTACATGAATATGATCGTCAAATGCATGATGAAGTTGCAGGGAATCCATATTGGCATGAAACCATGTATAAGGAAGTTCAGTGCTTGATCGAGAGATGGGAGTTGATGTCTCTACTTCCTAAAATGAATCTTATTCCTCTAGATCCATGATAGGATCATAAGTCTTCAATAATGTCCGAGTTCACCAATACTTTCACTGAGCAAAACTTTCAATTTTTGTGAGATCGTCTCAGGGTGAAGGACATGACTACCTAGTGGTTGCCTTTTCTCTACTTTTCAATTATATTTTAAGGGGGTTTTTTTCTTTCCACTGGGTTTTCACTCTATCCTCTTTTCATGCATTGTATTTGGGTACCTAAAATGACCATTTTGTCGGGACTCATTCATTTTGCATCAAACTCACCTAAGTTATGCTTAAGGGGGGGTGTTGGTTTACATGCAGCTAGATTAGCTTTAGTTCAACCCTAGAGATTGCATGCAATGTGCACTTTCTTTTAGCTATTTAACTAGAGTGCTTACATGCGATGTGCTCTTGGCTTAGTTAGTTAACTCTAGTGCTTACATGTGGTGCATGTGCACATTAGCAAAACATAAAGCACACTTAACTTTAGTTAACTGTAACTATATATAGTTATTGCATGTACAACTAAGCTTAGCTTAATTGCTTTATATATTTATTGTCAACCTAATATTGATGAATCAATTTCATTCTCAATTCTAATTGTTTTTCTTTTTCAACTTGGCAAGTTTGTGCAATTATTCTTCAACTAGATCCATATTTGTGCTCTAATAATTTACATTTTATCATAGCTACAAGGGCTTGGAGAAGTTGCATGAACAATAATTTGCAGTTTTGAAGAGCGTAGAATTGGAAATTGTTCGAAGATTTCATTTGTGGATCCAAATTTTAAAGAATTTTCCGCAATGGCGTTCTCATCTTCAACTATTCTGACTTCGTACAATTAGCATGAATGGAAGCCAATGATTTTTCTTCATCTTAGGAGCAAAGGCTTGTACCAAATAGTCATGGGAATTGAGACAGAACCAATCTCAGAGGATGAGAAGCCATATTGGCTTAATATATTTGACATGGCTTATGGAAGATTGTGTCTATCTGTGTCTCATGATATTCTTTATGAGATCATAAATATTGAATCACCACATGAAATCTAGACATCATTGAAAGGATTATATGGTGATGAAAATGATCTAGAAGAACACCATTTGGAGGCAAAGATATAACTTATTATAGCAGTCATGAAAGTGGTGAAGACTCCAAAAATGTGGAGAAATATTCTCAAGACAGTGTTGAACAAGAAGTTTTTTCTTCTTCTATTGTTAATGGACCAGTTGCAAATGAGAATTTTATATTATCCAATAATGAAGCCATTGCACATGGGGAAATACATTCCTCTGCTAATGATGAAGACAATACTTTCAAAATCATAGAAGAGGACTCTAATTCCTCTACTATTGACACATATTTGACATGGTCTCAATTTAATTATGCCACACATTCACTCTTAGTCGCAAAGCCATGCATTCCCATGCATGCATCTAAGGAGGAATTTACAACACCATGTATGCTCATGCATGCATCCAAAAATGCATCACAAAAGCCACACATGCACATGCATGCATCTTTAGAGACATTCATTCCCATGAATGCATATAGGGTACATGAATATGATCGTCAAATACATGATGAAGTTGCTTGGAATCCATATTGGTATGCAACCATGTATAAGGAAATTCAGTTCTTGATCGGAAGATGGGAGTTGATACCTATACTTCCAAAAATGAAGCTTATTCATCTAGATCCATGATGAGATCATCAGTCTTCAATACTGTCTGAGTTCAGCAAGACTTTCACTGAGCAAAAGTTTCAATTTTTGCGAGATCGTCTCGGGGTGAAGGACATGACTGCCTAGTAGTTTCCTTTTTTCTACCTTTCAATTATATTTTAAGGAGGGGGGTTTCTTCCCGCTGGGTTCTCCCTCTTTCCTCTTTTCATGCGTTGTATATGGGTACCTAAAATGGCCATTTTGCTAGGACTCATTCATTTTGCATCACACTCACCTAAGTTTTTCTTAAGGGGGGGTGTTGGTGTACATGCACCTAGATTAGCTTCAGTTCAAATCTGGGGATTGCATGTAATGTGCACTTGTTTTTAGCTAGTTAACTTGAGTGCTTACATGCGATGTGCAATTGAATTAGTTAGTTAACTCTAGTGCTTACATGTGGTGCATGTGCACATTAGCAGAACATAAAGCACACTTAACTTCAGTTACCTTTAAATATCTATAGTTATTGCATGTACAACTAAGCTTAACTTAATTTCTTTATATATTGGTTCTCAAAATTTTATTTATGAATCAATTTCATTCTCAATTGTAATTGTTTTTCTTTTTCAACTTGGCATGTTTGTGCAATTGTTCTTCAACTAGATCCATATTTGTGCTCCAATAATTTTACACTCTTCTACAACTGGCGAGAGCATTTTGTTTGTGCTAGATAGCTGATGTGGCTTATGAATTATATAGTACCTAGAAATCAGTGCATTCCACCTCTTACAGTGGTAGTGATGCGTCGGGTAAAATGGGTAGGTCTACCATGACTGAAAACCATTGAATGTCTATGAGGATAGTTATAACCTCGAAAGCATTCCATTGCTTTGGTGGTTTCACTGTTTTTATGAATGATGTGTGTAATAACAGATATTAGCTAAGTAATTGCATGGTGTAATTTTGACATAGACAAGGATATGAAAATTTGTATAGACAAGGGTACAGGACAAACTCGTCCCATAAAGGCGCTTTCCAACGATAGTAAAACCACAGGCTCGCTATGAACTAAAGTGCGATTATGAAAACCATTGTCAGTGGTGTTTACCTGACCATACTATCATCGTTACAGCTACTAACAACTTCCCAGCGAACTCTTCGCTCACTTATGATAATGGAGGATAGTGCAATCCACCTCTCAAACACCTCGACATGTATCTACCTGATTTTGAACATATTGCTATTTACAAGGGTGGTATTATTCCCATAATGTTTTGAAGGTAATTAATGTTTTTCTTCTTCTATCAACGTTATGCCCTATGTTTCATTTTTTATTTTTTTGACTAAGTTCATAGTAACTGGAATGAAATACTATGATTCAAAATTAATGTTAATAAGTGCAGAGCACCATGCGTGAGGATAGGAGAAATTTTATTCATAATCACTAAGGCTGCGACCAAATATTACATTGTGGTGCTCATTACCAATGTAGGAGGTGCACAGGATGTGGTGGCTATTTCCATCAAAGGTTCCAACACTTGTTGGAAAGCAATGAGCCGCAGCTGGGGACAGATTTGGTATACGAAATACCAATTATATGGTTAGCGTCTCTCCTTCTAGGTCACCACCAGCGATGAAAAAAATGAGCACTTCCATTAACATCTTTGATGCAAATTGGAAGGTCGGCCAGACCTTAAAAGGACCACAGATATAAGTTTTGTTTAGTAACATGACCATATGTAATGAATAATATATTTTTGTTGCCACTGAACAATTAATCCTCTCAGAATTTTTTTGAGGGGAACGTGTTATGCACACTTTTCCTCCCGCTTTTGATTGTTGCAGCATTTTGTAATTTTTCTACTTGCAACATTCGCGTATGACTGGCACACACTCTTATCTCAAAATTTGCCCCACGTCACATATCCTCGCAACTATGGGCCGTTGATGACAAGTTTGGGCTTCATAACATTTCAACTACATTAAAGGGCTTTATCATGCTCTAAACCTGTAAATCTGAATTAAAAATCCATTAGCCCATTTGTGCGCTAAGTTGGGATGGCGATATATTGTAGAAGTTGCATATTTATCCATGGATTATATTGGAAATAAAATAAATGTTATTGTTGCTTGCAACTGCTTCGGATTTCCATGAATTTTACATATTCATTGTCAATATATAGTAATTGAGTTTATTGGTTTAAGTGGCCGCATTCATGGTATAGAGTTAGAATTATATAGAAATCATTGAAGTTGCAGTTGTTTTTTAATGTAGAAGTGCACAACGTATTAATAATATGAATTTAATATTGATATTAATTTTAATATTATTAGTATTAATTAGTATTATAGATAAAAACGTCTTTTCAGATTAATCATCTCATTAGGATTTGGTCGAAGTTTTGAACCAGCTAATGTGGTTCATGTTAAAATTTATAATTACCTCTCGTATGCATTGTTAGAACATTAGTTAAGTGATTTAGTTGAGTTGAGTGATAGATATATTTAGAGAGTGAATTAATTGAGAGTTAATTAAGTTGAGTTATGTGAGAGTGTGTGCATATCAATTTAGGTTAAATACCCCTCACCAGGTTCATTATATTCAGCAAGCAAGAATGTGATTGAGAGTGATAGAATATTAATTGAAGAACCCCAACTCATTGTTTCATGTGTGAAATATTTGTGTTATTGTGTGTTTGGAGTTAGCAGGCATGGCTAAAGAGCAAAGAACGTGTTAGTAGTTTAAAGCATTCGTTTTAAGATTTAAAAGGGTAGGTAATTTTTTCAAAGGAGTTTTGATAATGGTTTTTCACATATGCACATGAGTCTTCAAAAGTGAAAGTTTTAAAAAGGAATTTAAAAAGGAACAAGATTAAAAGGATTATTAAAAAGGGGTTTTTTTTCAAAAAGTGATATTTTGAAAATATTTAAAAGTGGGAAGATTATAATAAGTATTTTTTTTAAAGGAATTATTATATAAGATTTTTTTATATAAATAATTTTTTAATAAAAAAAAATTAATTAAATTTAAGGTTTTATTATAAGGTTATTTTTTTGAGCTTTGCAAAGCATATATAAAAAAAAATAGGGTTTCAGAAGTGAATTTTTGTTTGAAGAAAGATGACTACAAGAAGCTTCCAGCCATAACTTCCTTATTTTACTGGGAAAGATTATGATGTGTGGGCTATTAAAATGGAGACTATGCTAAAATCTCATGATGTATGGGATCATGTTAAGTTTGGGTTTGCAGAACCTCAGAACAACGCAGAAGAATGTGCCCTGAGCAATGTAGACAGAGAGCAATGGAAGAAAGATAAGAGGAAGAATGAACAAAAAATTCTTCTCATCCAATAGGGAGTAGACCAAGAAGTGTTATAGAAGATAATGATCACGTCTTCAGCAAAGGAGGCATGGGAAACCTTGGCGACAAGCTATAAAAGTATGGAAAAAGTAAATATTGTTAAATTGAAGAATACTAGGAGATATTTTGAAATACTGCAAATGAAAGAGAAAGAGGACATTGATTCCTTCATGAATAGGGTCATGTCTATCATCAATCAGTTAAAAATTTGTGGTGAAGACATTAAAAATATAAAAGTGATTGAGAAGGTCCTTAGATCTTTGTCTACAAAGTTTGATGTAATGGTAGCAGCCATAGAAAAAGTAAAAGATTTGGAAAAACTGGAAGTTGATGAGTTGATGCAATCACTTCTATTGCATGAGGCAAGGATAGACATAAATAATCATTATGGTTTAGAAACTGCTTTCAAAAGTCAAGTTTCTATTTCAACAGGTTGAGGAAGAGGTCGATTGAGAGGCAGAGGACGAGGCGTCAACTATGGTGGTTAGAGAGATGGTCGAGAAGAGCATGAGCATCAAAGTGGAAGCAGTAGTAGCAGAAGCTTTCAAAAAATTCAAAGGTTTGACAAATAAAAGGTGAAATGTTATTATTGCAATAAATTTGGTCACTATGCTCGTGATTGTAGGAAGAAGACAACTGATCAAGGAAATCAAAGAACTAATGTTGGTGAAGAGAATACTGAATCCATGTTCCTAGCATGCAACACCATGCATGAACTGTCTGATAAGGTTTGGCTATTACATAGTGGTTGAAGTAACCACATGACAAGCAACAAGAATTTGGTTGCAAAATTGGATCAATCTATGAAGACAAAGGTAAAGTTGGGGACCAACAAGGCTATGGATGTAGATGGCAAAGGAGTGGTCAACATTGTGACCAAGAAGGGGGGGCAAAGAACATATCAGAGGTATACTATGTCCCTAGACTCAAACACAATTTGATAAGTGTTGGTCAATTGGCATAGAAAGGATACAAAGTTATCTTTTAAGGGAAACAATGTGTTATTTATGAAAAATCCCCAAGCAAGTAGCTGATTGCAGAGGTGCAAATGACGAGGAACAAAATCTTTCCTCTAATTATGAACTACAATGATCAAGTTATTTCTTTTACAACTGCATGTTCTAATAGTTATTGGTTATGGCACTTTAGGTTTTGACACTTGTACTTTTCTGGTTTAAGATTGTTGTAGCAGAAAAAAATGGTCATAGGTTTACCTCCCATAAAAGAACCTGCAAGCCCTTGTTAGTGTTGGATCTTGGAAAATTAACACCATGAAATTTTTCTGAAACCACTTGAGTTGGTGCATACTGACTTGTGTGGACCTACGAGGACACAGTTGATTGGTGGAAGTTGTTACTTCCTCACTTTTATTGATGACTATAGCAAGAAGACTTGGGTTTACTTTTTGAAGCAGAAGTATAAAAATTTTTCAAAATTCAAAAATTTGAAAGCCTTAGTGGAGAACCAAAGTGATCAATAGATCACGGTCTTGAGATCTGATTGTGGTGGAGAATATGATTCGAAGGCATTCCATGAGTACTGCAAAAAACATGGAATAAAAAGACAGTTTACGACTAGATACACATCGTAGAAGAATGGTGTAGCAGAGAGAAGGAATAGAACAATCATGAACATGACAAGGAGCATGTTGAAAGCATGACACTAGTCGAATGAGTATTGGGTAGAAGCATTTGCATGTGCTGTTTATGTGATAAACAGATCTCCTACAAAGAATGTGATGAAAAGAGTTCCAGAAGAAGTATGGTCAGGTATTTCATGTAGTGTATCTCATTTTAGATTTTTTGGATGTGTAGCCTATCCACATGTGCCTAAGAAAATAAGAGGAAAATTATATGATAAAAGTGAAAAATATATATTTACTAGTTATAGGGAGTAGTCAAAAGCTTACAAGTTGTATAACCATGTCATCAAGAAGATAATCATTAGCAGAGTTGTTGTGTTCAAAGAAAAAGGGTCATGGAATGGGACTGTAGAGACACTAACCGATGCACAAGCACCATTTATGGAGGAGAATGATGTAGCAAAAAAGGAGCAGCAAGAATCAAGAGAGTAGACACGAAACACAGTCACACCAGCAAGGAATCCAATATTTTCATTGTAGAATGGATCTTCAAGCAGATCAAGGGAAAAGAATTCTCCAAGCATCTAATCAGGTAATGAATCAAGCAATGGTAAGAAAAATATGAGAAGTCTGAGAGATATTTATGATGATTTGGATGTTAGTTCAAATTTTTCATTATTGGCATTCCAACCTTCTTCGTTTGAAGAAGAAATTAGAGATGAAAATAGGGTGCAAGCCATGGATGAAGAGATGGATTCTATTGAAAAGAATGATACATGGGATTTGGTTGATTTACCAAATGATAAAAATCTCATTAGTATGAAGTGGGTGTACAAGACAAAGGTGAATGATAAAGGTGAGATTGACATATTTAAAGCAAGACTTGTAGCAGAAGGATTCTCGCAGCAACTGGGAATAGTCTTTGAGGAAACATTTTCTCCAGTATCCAGGTTGGATACTGTAAGAGCAGTTCTAGCGACAACAACTCAGAACGAGTGGAAATTATATCAAATGGATATCAAATTAGCCTTCTTGAATGCAATATCAGAAGAATAAATTTATGTGTAGAAACCACTAGGATATGGAGTTGAAGGTAAAGAAGATAAACTTTACATATTGAAGAAAGTGCTCTATGGACTGAAGCAAGCACCTAGACCAGGGTAGAGAAGAATCAATAGTTACATGATCAAGAATGGATTTTGCAGGAGCAGCATTGACCATACCTTATACACAAAGGTAAATGAACATGGAAAAATTTTGATTGTTTTCTTATATGTTGATGATATGATTTTTACAGGTGATCTTGAGAAGGGAAAATTTTAAAGATGGAAAATTATCTTGAAGTTTAAAACATTGGCGAATCTCACTAGTCCATAATATGCAAACTATAAAAATTTTATTGGTGTATTTGTAAAATTATTCAAATTTATAATTATTTTATATATAATCTTGATATAACGTTGGCGATTTTTAAGGTAAAATAATTTTATATTGTAAAATTTGGGCAAATTATTTTTACAAAAAATGGAAATTGGCGAATCTTATTTATGGAAAAATAATGGAAAATTAGCCCACCTGCGAATATTAGCCCCTAAAATTTTCCAAGATGAATTTAAAGCGGCCATGATGAAATAATTTGAGATGAAAAATCTTGGTCTCATGAAATACTTTCTTGGCATTGAAGTTGAGCAATCTGAAAAAGGAATTTTAATTTGCCAAAATAAATATGCCAGAGATTTGTTGAAATTATTCAGGATGGACAATTGCAAACCTGTACCTACACTAGTTGCAACAGGTACAAAGTTAAGTAAGGATGATGAAGGAGAAGATGTCATTCCAACTCTATTCAATAGATTATTTGGCAGCCTCATGTATCTCACAATGACGAGTCCAGATATTATGCAAGGAGTGAGTTTGATTTCCAAATTTATGGAGGATCCAAAAGGCACACATTGGAGTGTTGGAAAGATAATTGTGAGATACATAGCAGGAACTAGATATTATGGCATAATATATCCGAGTACAGAAAAGAAAGATTTGATTTGATACACAGATAGTGATTTTGCAGGAAATTTGGATGATTGAAAGATCACATCCGGTTATGTGTTTCATATTCGTTCGTGAGTGATAGCATGGGAATCTAAGAAACAACCCATTATGACACTATCATCATTAGAAGCAAAATATTAGCAACTTTAGCAGCGTGTCAAGCTGTATGGTTAAGAAGAGTATTGGATGGACTCAAGCAACAACATCAAGGATCAACAACAATATACTGTGACAACACATCAATAATTACACTATTCAAGAATAGTGTCTTTCATCAAAAGAGCAAGAATATCTATACTAGGTATCACTTTATTCGAGAATTTGTGAGCAATGGAGAAGTTCACTTGAAGCCTTGTAAATCTAGTGATCAATTGGCTGATATATTTACGAATCCATTAGCAGTTGATTTGTTTGACTTTCACAAAATAAACTTGGGTGTTGTAAGCGTAGCTGAGACATAGAATAGCATGCATGTTTGATTTTAGTGCTCATAATTAAGGGGGAGTGTTAAAATATATAATTACCTCCCGCATGAATTGTTAGACAATCAGTTAAGTGATTCAGTTGAGTTGAGTGATAGATATATTTAGAGAGTGAGTAAATTGAAAGTTGATCAATTTGAGTTATGTGAGAGTGTGTTCATGTCAATTTAGGTTAAATACCCTTCATTGGGTTCATTATATTCAGCAAGCAAGATTGTGATTGATAGTGATAGAGGATTAATTGAAGAGCTAAATCTCATTGTTTCATGTGTGAAATACTTGTGTTATTGTGTGTTTGAATCCTCTGCCTATCCAATAGTTCATACTCAGGACAAGGTGGAGAAACAAAACGATATTGATGAGTAAATAGTGGAGATGCATCATTGCCTGGAAATAGCCATTAGAAAGTTAGTTAATAATTAAAAATTTAATAATAAATTAGTTAATTAAATAAATGATTTTATTAAAAAAGGCTCAACTTTTTTATTGAAAATAATTTTAATTTAATAAAAATAATGTATCTTCTTCTTTCAAGCCTTTCTGCACTATTAGAAATTCTCTTGGGTCTCTTAAGGACACTATCGACCCTAAGGACATGAGAGGGGTTTATTTGATTCCATGTTCATGTGGATCTCCCTATATTGGAGAAACATATCGATCCATTAGGTAGAGAATCCGGGAGCATGTTGCGGATATTAGGCACAATCTGTCCCAAACATTAGGAATAATCGGTCCAGTACCTCAGCTCTTGCTGAGCACGTGGAAAAATCCTGTCACCATGTCTATATTGAAGATTCCAAAGTCGTTGCTAAAGTTTTGAACTAGCTAATGTGGTTCATACTCAGTACAAGGTGGAGAAGCAAATCGATCTTAATGAGTAAATAGTGGAGATGCATCATTGCCTAGAAATAGCCATCAGAAAGTGAGTTAATAATTAAAATTTCAATAATAATTTAATTAATTAAATATACGATTTTATTAAAAAACGCTCAACTTTTTTTATTAAAAATAAATTTAATTTAATAAAAATAATGAATATGATTCTTTCAAGCCTCTCTCGACTATTATAAATTCTCTTGGGTCTCTTAAAGACCCTATCGACCCTAAGGACATGAGAGGGGTTTATTTGATTCCATGTTAATGTGGATCTCCCTATATTGGAGAAATAGATCGATCCATTAGGAAGAGAATCTGGGAGCATCTTGCGGATATTATGCACAATCAGTCCCGTACCTTAGGCACAATCGGTCCAGTACCTTGTATTTTTCTGAGCACGTGCAAAAATCATGTCACCAGGTCTATATTGAAGATTCCAAAGTCATTGTCAAAGTTTCGAACGAGCTAATGTGGTTCATACTCAGGACAAGGTGGAGAAACAAATTGATCTTGATGAGTAAATAGTGGAGATGCATCATTGCCCAGAAATAGGAATTAGAAAGTTAGTTAATAATTAAAATTTTAGTAATAAATTAATTAATTAAATAAACGATTTTATTAAAAAAGGCTCAATTTTTTTTATTAAAAATAAATTTAATTTAATAAAAATAATGTATCTGCTTCTTTCAAGCCTCTCTACACTATTCGAAATTCTCTTGGGTCTCTTAAGGACCCTATCGACCCTCAGGACATGAGAGGGGTTTATTTGATTCGATGTTCATGTGGATCTCCCTATATTGGAGAAACATATCGATCCATTAGGCAGAGAATCCGGGAGCATGTTGCGGATATTAGGCACAATTGGTCTAGTACCTCAGCTCTTGCTGAGCATGTGGAAAAATCCTGTCACCAGGTCTATAATGAAGATTCCAAAGTCGTTGCCAAAGGAGATCACTTCCACCATAGGAAATAAATGGAAGCTATCGAAATTGAATGACATGCCAAGAATCTCAACCGAGATGATGGTTGGAAATTAAGTAAGAGTTGGATCCCAACTCTCGCTAGGTAATTTTGTTTAGTTTTGTATTTTGGTTCATATATATATATATATATATATATATATATATATATATATATATATATATATATATATATATATATATATATATGTTCAATTTACTAATTTCGTAATCAATTAATTTATTTTTATTTTTATTTAATTTAATTAGCTAATTATTAATTATTTCATTTTACTTCATTTTACTTATTTATTCACTTTTATCTATTTTTATTTATTATCCTCTTTTTATCTTTATTTATTAAATTAAAATAATTTTTTACCCCTCTCTATTTATTTATATAATTCTCTTAAACTTTTTAATTCATTTAATTAATTAAATTTATAATTCAAATGTTAATTTCTAACTAACTAACAATAGTTCTTTTATTAAATTAAAAAATTGTACCCTCCCTTCTCCTTATTATATTTAAAATTGTTTAACCTTATTTTATTTATTTATTTAATTAATTTATCATTAAAATTTTTTAATTTTTTAACCACCTACCAACTAGTTATTTCATTTATTTTTATTAAATTATTACCCTTCCCTATTCCTTATTATATTAGAAAATTTTCTAAATTCATTTTTAATAAAATCGTTTATTTAATTAATTAATAAATTCTTAATTCTTCATTAACTTTCTAACTACTAGTTCTTAACTATTATTTCCGGCAACGATGCATCTCTACTATTTACTTATCAAGATCAATTTGTTTGTCCACCTTGTTCCGTTGATGAACCACATTAGTTGGTTTGAAATGTCGACCAAATCCTAATGATGTGATTAATCTAAAAGACATTTTTATCTACATTATGGATCAAAAAGTCTTAGATCGAACAATAATAATAATAATAATTAATATTATTATGTTATAATAATATGATAATGCTATCATTAATGTAATAGACCAAAAATAATTACCGATATTATAAATCCCAAAAGTAATATTATAAACACAAGATATTAAAATTATTAATAAACATAATAAATTAAGAATATAAGTTTTGGGAATAATATTAAACCCAAGATATTAATAAAATTAAAGGATTAATATTTAAAACTCAAGGAGTTAATATTATTAACCTAAGAAATTAATAAACCTAAGGATTAATATACCAAATGGATTGTTAATACTATAAATCTTAGCGATTAATATTATAAGCTCTTAGCTTAATATATAAACCCTAATAAACAAAAAGTGATTAATATTTTAAACCATTGAGATTAATATTATAAACCTAAGAGATTGATAAACCTTAGGATTAATATTGTAAACCTTAACATGAATATTAGAAACCTAAAATAAATATTTTCAAACCCTAAATATAACTAAAAACATAATATTGTAAACCTTTTATTAAACTCAAATTTTGTAATCTTGCACCTATATTTGAGTAAATTACAATGTAATTTAACATTATAAACCCTAAAATTAATATTATAAACCTTTAGATTAATATTATAAACCCTAATAAAGGGAAGCCGCTAATATTTTAAAACATTGGGGTTAATATTATAAACTCAATAAATTTCAATCTAGTGTACATTTTTAAAATATATAACTAATATTATAAAACCTTTCGATTAATATTATAAACTTAGTAAACACAAATATTTATAATTTTAAAACCATTTGGGTTAATATTATAAACTCAATTGATTGACAAACCTAATGGATTATTAATATTATAAATTTAAGGAATTAATAAACTCCAAAGGGTTAATATATCAATCGACATTAATATTATAAATGAAGGGATTATGAATATTATAAACTCGGGGGGATTAATATGATAAATGAAAGTGACTAACAAATTATTAATATTATAAACCCAAGGGTGATTAATATAGTAACCTTCATTATAAACCAAAAACATTATCAATATATTAAACTCTAGAATAAGATTGATATTAAAAACCTTAGGATGTAAACCCTAAGATTAATATTATATACCCCTGCTGTTAATATTATAAACCTTATAATTAATAATAAACCCCGAGAATAATATTATAATTCCCAATATTATTAATTTAAACCCTAATATTATAAATTAAAAGTTAAATATTAAATCTAATATTCTAAGAAAACTATTGTAAACTCCTAATGTTAAACCCCAATTTTGTGTCGCAATGTCATGTTAAATAAATTGCAATCTAATGTAATATTATAAATCCTAATATTAATATTATAAAAACGTATATTAATATTGTGAATCCTAATAAACCTCCAATCAATTAATGTTATAAACTCTTGGGATTAATATTATAAACCTAATATTGAAAACCTAAATATTAAACCCTCAATTTTGTAATAAGCAGTAATGTGACATTGAATAAATTACAATGTGAGTGGGCTTCACCATATTGACCTCTCATGTATCACCTTCTGCCTGTGATACACTAAACAATACCATTAATTTTACCATATATTGTAAAATATCTCTAAAAATCAGTATATCTAACCCCTCATCGATACGAACCCAATAGACTTTCTCAATTTAAAAACCCCTATTTTCACTAGATACCGTAGGTATCTATTTTTTCATTAACATTTTTTATATCCCTTTCATTAAATTTGAGCTCCATTTTTTATCCACAACATTTAAAAACCCTTTACTTCATATTATACATTCTATATATTATGTCATTTTTTCATCAATATGAAAGCACATGCTATTTCCTCCACCACCGAAGCTCCCATGTGTAATGTAAAATTATAACACCTAGGATTAATATTATAAAATGTAATAAACCCAAGGGATTAACACTATAAAACAAAAGAGATTAATATTATAATATGTTATGATTAATATACTCAAAGATTATTAATATTATAAACCCAAACGATTGATATCATAAATTCTTCGATTAATACTATAAAAACAATGGATTATTAATATTATAAACTCAATGATTATTAATATATTAACACTAGGATTATAAACATCAAGATTAATGCTATAAACCAAATGATTATTAATATATTAAACACTAGGATTATAAACATTAAGATTAATATTATTAGCCCTAGGATTATGAATCCTAGTTAATATTATATACCCTAAGATTAATATTATAAATATTAGAATTATGCTAGACCATAGGATTAATATTATAAACATTATTATTAATATCATTAACTCTTAATATTATAAATTATAAACCTAATTTTAAACTTTAATATAACAAAACCCAATATTGAAAATATTAATATTAATCTCAATTTTGTAATGTCGTGAATGCGACATTGAATAAATTGCAATGTAATGTAACATTATAAATCTCAATATGAATATTATACACCATAAGATTAATACTATAACTTCGAGGATTATAAACCTTTGTATTAATATTACATACCCTTATTTTAATACTATAAACCCTAACATTAAAAGGTATAAGCTCAATACTAAACCCTAATATTATAACCAATATTAAAAATGCTTATTATAAACCCTTATATTAAACCCCAATTTTGTAACGTTAGAATTCAACACCGAATAAATTGTAACGTAATGCAACATCACGATAATAATTTTCGCATTTATGGTCGCATTAGACAATGTTTCTCACAATGTGAGGTTGGATATATTTTTGTACACCTAATTTAACAATATTAAACCCTAGGATTATAAAACTTAAAACTATTATTATAAATCATAAAGATTAGCATTGAAGCCTAGAATTAATATCATATACCATAGGATTATAAACACTAGATTAATATTATACAACCTAAGATTAATGATATAAACCTTATCTACATAAATTCTAGGATTAATAATATACCGTAAGAAAACATTATAAGCCTAGTGAATAATATTAAGCCCTAGGATTAATATTATCCCAAAATATAATATTGTAAACCCTATTATTATATATTATAAACCCAATATTAAGCGTTAATTTTATAAAACCAATATTGACAACCCTAATATTAAACCCTAATTTTGTAATGTCTTAATGTGTCGTTGAATAAGTTGGGTAATGTAATGTAACATTAGACAATGGCTGTAGATTGATTATCACAAATCATTGGCACAATGCGACATTCGATAGATTTATGTATCATTCCACCGTCATAATATTAAACCCTAATGTAATACTATAACGTTATAAAACTCAATGTACAACCCTAAGATTAATATTATAATCCCTTACATTGATATTATAAACTCCCATGTTAATATATAAACCTAACTTTAATATACTAAACCCTAAAATATATACCTTAAGACTATTATTATAAACCATAAGATATTATACTTGAAGTTTAATATACAATCCTAAGATTAATATTATAAACCTTTAAAATTAATTTCTTAATATTATAAAATACTCACATTACAAAATTAAATATTATAAATATTAAGACTAAAATATTAAATGCAAAGATTAATATTAAAACTTTAGAAATATAATATCTAAACATAACATTATATAAATCCTAAATTTAATATTATAAACTCTCCGGGATTAGTATTATAAAACCATAAAAATAACTTTAAACTTAAGAATCATAGTATAAACTCTAAGATCAAGATTTATATTAAAAAAACATAGGATTAGTATCAAGAAACATAGTATTATAAATCTCAATTTTTTAATGTCGCAATGTGATGTTGATTAAATCGCATTATAATTTAACATTGTGCGAATTATTGTGAGATTGATTGTTGCATTGAAACAATGTTTGTCATAATCTCGATGATGATACTTCCAAAATATTAACCCCTATTATCAAACCAAAATGATAAACGAAAGATTATAAAACACAAGATTATAAAAATTTAGATTAATATTATAAACCGTAAGATTAATATAGTAAACTCTATGTAATATCCTAAAGCCTAGGATTATAAATACTAAGATTAACATTATAAACCGTAGGATTAATATTAAACATTAATATTAATACTTCAAAAATCCTTGTTATAAATCCTTGTATTAAACCACAATTTTGTTATGTCGCAATGACGTTGAATACTTTACAATGTAATGTAAAATATGATAGTGATTGTGAGATTGATTGGTAGCATTGAGACAATGTTTGTCATAGTATGACATTGGATATATTTTTGTAATATTCCTAACATAAATATCATAAAATATAAGATTAATATTATGAACCTAAATTTCAAATTATAAAGAAATGTTAAATTTTATTTTAATTAACCGAATATTGGAAAAAATACTATTACACTTTCAATTTTCTAATGTCAAAATTCTGGATATTGAATAAATTGCAATGTAATGTAACATTGTGAAATGATTGTGAGATTGAATGTCACATTGAGACAATTGTTATCACAAAGGTAAATATTGGATATATTTTTGTATCATTCCAATAATATTAAAAAACCTAACATTATAAAAACCTAACATAATAAACCCTAAGATCATAAACTTATGTTCAATATATTAATCCCCAAAATTATAAACCTTAGATTAATACTATAAACCATAGAAATATAAACCATGAGATTCATATTATAAACCTTAAGATCGATATTTGAAATCGTGATGTCTTAGGCTAGCAACTCAAACGCTAATTATAAGTTTGTGAAATTGTGGAAACAAGGAAAACCTAGCTCAAACTTTGTAGTGACCTATTTTACATAAAAAAGGATAGGGCATAACCCGCAAAAATTTGTTGGTAGTTAATGTGAGGAAGGTTTTTGTGTTCCCGTATACAAAAATAAAATAATGATAAAACCTTAATATTAATATATTAAACCTCACTTAATGTATTAAAAACTAGGAAGATATACTCCAAAATAAATATTATAAACCGTAAGCTATTAAACCCTATGTTTAACATATTAAAGACTAATATTAGCATTATTATAAACATTAATATTAATAAATTGATATTATAATAATAATATTATAAAACCTAATATTGTAAATCCTAATACCGATATTTTAAACACTAATGTATGTGATGCATCAACAAAGTGAACGTGGGAAGTGTATCTTCCATTCGTAGACTTCACCTCCACACAAATGGGTACAAGGAATAATTGAGGATGAGTCCATTTCATGAATTATATGGTGGGAGTTTCCAACACTCCACCGCCTGGAGTGACTAGCCACTGGTGGTATCGATTGGAACTCACATGTTGGCCAAGATGGACAGAAATATAGGTGATCAAGAAGAACTTAAAAGAAACGCAGGATAAGGTAGAAAACGGCGTACCAAAATATGATATTTAAGGAGTTTTAGGTTAGGGAACATGTGTAGTTGTAAAAATCCCAAGAAGATCTCATTAGAGATTTCATTATGTACCAATATGGCACTAAGGTCTTATGAATCATTTAGGATTATTGAGAGGATCAGACTAGTAGCCTACCGACTGGCAGTTGCCTTCCACAAGGAAATTCCATGATGTTTTTGATATATTTTTCTTAATAAATATAAGAAGATACGCTATGATTAAATCGTATGTGTTGTAGGTGGATCCATATGGAGAATTCATGCCTTGGAGTTTTAAAGTATGTCAAGAAAAAGGTGCTCAAGCTATGAACTGCTAACATGCCAGCGCAATGGAAGCACTTTGAGCCGATGAAACTACATGGGAGATAATGTATCGTATGTCGTATATGTATACTCCTTTTGTTTGTCACTTGAGGCAAAGCAATAAGAATGTGATGTTGGTATATGTTTGGCATATGTTTTTGGTAGTGTTTTGATATATGTTCGATGTGATTTTTAGGTATATGGACATAAATTTATGGATGTAATTGCCACCATGATCTATGTTACAAAGCTCAAATAAGAGATCATGGGGGCTTCACTAGGGGAGAAATACCATACCACGTGGGTGCATATTGGGGTGGATATTTATTGAGGAAAATTAATGTAATATATTTGGGGATATATAGGGGAGAAAGGTTTTTTATATTGGTAGGTATAAAAATGGAGCTCAAAGTTAACAAAAAATATAAATGGCATATTAACGAAAAATGGATACCTACAATATCTAATGAATTTAGGTGTTTTTAAAAATGGGAAGGCATATTGGGTTTGTATTGGTATGGAGTTAAATATTGTTATTTTTAGAGGTATTTTCCTCTAATATGTAGTCAATTTAAGGGTATTTTTTACTATGTAGCAAACATATGTGATATTCCAGAGTGTCTGCTTTGGAGTGAAGCCCTTATGTGTTTATATGGGTGCATGCTAGTATACTTATCATGTTTTTATGATGTCATGTTGTTATGTTTTCATGATTGGTTTATTTTTAGTAGGGGTGATCATTAAAATACCGCATCGAGCTATGATATAAAGCTCCATGATCAATATGTTGTCTTCCAATGGCTTTGCTAAGGTATATGTGTGATTTAACACCAAGGACTATGGTCCCGAAAGGGGAGGGTTTTGAAACCACCTCCACATGAAAATTACATGTAATAAAAAGTTAATAACTTGCAAATATAATAACCATGGTTGATGGGACGTGTACTCTGCCGAATGTTTTGGAAAAAAATCCTATGGGTGTTCATTTGGTTTATTATGGCTGGTTAAAATTACAAAAGTCAAAGGAAGATGGTTTAGAAAGAAAAATAGCATATTTAGCACATTTATTTATGAAAAATAATGGAAATTAGACAGAAAAGCGACATGAAAGGTCATATGTTGCATGTCAAAGGGAAAATAAGAAAAAATAATGGAAGACTAAGAAAATAGAGTGGCTTCATCAACAAAAAGGTTTTTCGAGGATCAATTGGTACTCTTTTTCAGCCAGCTTTTGGAGTTTCCCTCATTATTCTCCCCTCTCTCTCACTCTTGGACCGCAGATTTTTCTGGAGAAATTTGGCATTGGATAAAGGAAAGGAAAAGGAGGTAAGAAGAAGGAAGGAGAAAGAAAGGAAGAGCATAATGAAGTAGCTACAAATTTAATTCTCTTTGCAAATATTGAACTGTATGTGTGATTTTCTTGCTATATCTTGCATGGATGGTATTACATGTGGTTCTTTTCATGACATTATTTTTTCTAGGTGCGACAATACTTTCAAATTTCAGCCTTCCCATTTCCAAATCGCCTTATTGAAATGGCTTCGATACTCGCTTGAGCCAGACTTCAAAAGATTCGAAGTCAAAAGGGATCTCTCGAAATGAAAACACAGCGGGCCAGTGGTTTCGAACCTCGACCGGGGGATCATGGTAAGGCTATCGACCTAGTAACCCGTGAGCCAAATCCGTGGGTTGCGAGATCTAGGATTGGGGGTGGACCCAGGGTGGCTAGGAATCATTGTTGGTGAATGGAGAGATATATGATAAAGCCAAGAGTTGGATTTATCTCCATTGGGCCTATTATTCCTAGGATGGGATTTACAATAAACACCGGCGGGATCATGTAGGGCCCAGTGATCATAACGTTGCATTATGGTAAACCCCCGAGAGAACAGGAGGAAATCTGGTAAATCCCCATGGTGTAGGTGAAGAATTTCGGTAGCATTCATGCTTGTTCGGTTCTTTCTTCGGATATGAGGCCACATTCATGCATGGAATATGGCATCTGGGTGGTTGGTCAAGAGTTATTTGACTCAACCAATGTATGGTTGTGAACGTGGCGTCCCATCCCCGATCGTTTCTATATTCATTAATGAGAAACTCACACCCTTTGTATTTAATGTAAATATACTAATGTATATTTTGATTCTATGGTTGATGTATTCATGGAATTTTTGTTGTTATTTTTCTAGTTATGAGCATGTATTATGATAGTGATGATGTGTGATCTCCCCATGTTTTGCTTAGGGTAAATAAGTAAAAAATGTATCTATGACCTAACAAATGATATTGTAATGAATGACATAAGGAACAATTCTTCTTCGACATTCTCGTAAGTACAAAACCCCTATTTTCAATCTTTTTTACACTGTAGTTCCATATTTTTGATATGTTTGAAGAAATCGTCATGGCTCGTAGGGGTCCATGAGTCCTTGTTGATGTAATTTCTTCTGCATCGTTGTTCTATTTCTACAAATCATCAATGAACTTGTCATGAATTTTTGGGCCTAAAAAAGTGGCTCAAATCCTGTGGACGTCGGGTGCAATACCGGATAATTTAGTCCTCGTACGTTGTAATTAAACATTAAAAATGCATCGAGAGCCTCCCAAATACATGAATTCACGGTTGTGCATGCCTCCTGCATGTTCAAGAGCTCCAAATGCCGCAGACCTGTGGATGACATGCTTGAATGGTTGGGTTGACTCCTAGGGGTGCAAGTATTGCGTGATGTAAAACGTCTTTGTGATGTGTTTCCATTGATTCCTCTTCTTTAAGGTCACCTAGGAGGTTTAATCTCATCATAATATCCTATCACGATGTTACCTCGTTTGGATGATTACTTGCAGATGTGGGAGGAGGGTGTTAAATTTTTTATGCATAGTATCGATATTGCCATTATTTTTTATACATTTGGAGAGGACCGAAAATCCTTCAAAGGGGGATGAATCATCAAAGAACCATAATGGATCAAAAATCAAATCTTCCGTTGTATCAGAAAAAAGTAGACTATATCGAAGAGCTTGTCACAAGAAACGAATAGTGCAAATGGTGCCTCAATCTAACTATGTATGCAAAAGTTACACTCCGCTAAATTTTTGGTTTTAACCAGCACAAGGACCTAAATTTAGAGAGTCATAGATAAATTTTTAGCAAAGTAAAAATTTGGTGTCTCAAATAAATCAATCACAAAGTTGGCATACTGCCAAATTGTGCGAACGGGTTAGGTGGACCTAAAGTTAGCAATAAAAACAAGAAATAAAGCCACCCACAAAAAATTAGTGGTATTAGACACCTAAAAATATGGGGCCACGTACAAATAAAATGGCTCCATGTGGTACCCATTTAGTGACGAAATTGGCTGTGTCATCTTACACAAGAAGGTGTTATGGGTCAATTAGCAATGGTTTCAAAGGATTGCGGCAAAATGATTGCATAATCCAAATATAACCTCGGTCCTTATGTTCAATGGTAGCATTCAAAATTAAAATTAAGAAATATAATCGATAATGATTAAATTTTTTATATATATAAAGAGAAAAAAATTTACGGGGGAGGACGACTACGTTAGCCAATATTGATCATTGTTTGGCCATAGGTTATAACTCGATAGTACACAAGATGCCAAATTAATAACGTTTTGATGATTTGTTTGTTTTTTTAATATTATATGGTTACGATGCCTCAGGTTAAAGTCATACGTGGGTTACGGTTTGTTGAATGGCCGAATGAATGGTTCCACCATTTTCCATCAACGTTTGAATAAGAAGGAAGATTAAAAATGTTGTAACAACGATGATTTAGTGTATAAACCAATGGGGGAGTTATAAAATGATGCACAATACCAATAATCAATAAAAAATATTATAGAGCTGTGAATGGTTTCAAATTAAAATCTCACGGTCAACAATTATGGTTTAATATATTTTTTGTTATTCTAAAATTCGGTGTGGTAGATTTTAAACCTCTGATCAACCACAAATAAACACTAAAAAATAGTTATGGGCTATCATGTTCTCTCAATGAACCATTGATTGGTCTGTCGGGGAATAATCATTAAAGTCCCAATCATTCCGTCGATAGGTATGGACGAGCTAAACGAGAGCCATTCAAAACGACAAAACCAAGACATAGATGAAACCCGCTACCAACATCAATTTGGAGGCAGATATATTCTAGGGGATTATACCCTTTAATATTCTTAGGAATATCCTTTTTGACATTGTGAGTGGTTTTAAGATTCACTATGGGGCCCACGTACGATAATGGTGGAATATAACCATGTTTATACTCATTTTAACTGAATTTCGCAAGCGATCTTAATGCGCAGTTTTTTTTCATTTGAGAAGCATATTTTTAAGGGCCATGGAAGCAACTAATATTATTTATTAATTGTACGCTCTGATAGCAGATTAAGGGCCATGGAAGAAACCAATATTATTTATTAATCAGAGGGCATGTGAAGTTAGAGACAACAGTGTGAACCTTTTCATAACTAGTTCATGTTCATAGTCCAAAGTCTAAGGTGATGAGGTTGGCCTACCAATGTTGTGATTAGGAGTGTTTTTGAGGCAATGTTCTTGAAGGCACTCCCATGATTGGAGGTAATGTTGATTTATTTTTCCATCGATTTCTTTCATTTTGATGAGATGAATGAAGCAACCTCCCCACTATTGAAGCAAGGCTGAAGAGACGTTGTCCACACTATATAAAATCAAGTATCAAAGTTTTGTGCATTTTCTTTATGGGCATCTTTATGATGATTCTTATTTAAGTGTTTTAACATATGGTTTTACATATTCTTTTATGAAATTATACTAACATCAATAAATGAAAATATCTGATAATTATCGTATCAAAGGAAGGAATATCTTGGAGAATTTTACCCTTTAGATAGTGCAATATGTTTCAATTATAACACAATCGATAGTAAGGTAGTTGCGTAGCTCTAAAGTTTACCAAGTATGAAAGTGTCGCACTAGTTCCAAAAGAAAAGTGTCTCGCTATAGAAAAAATAAGGAAAAAATTAGAAGTATATCCAAGAACTAAATAGACCCAATATTCAAGTGTAAGATATGGCTCGCAAATGACTCAAGAAAGTAGGAAGACTCAAGAAAACAAGGAATCAATCAATAAAAATTTATTTGTAGAAATATACGTAAATCAATTTACATGGTCACCAATTTTTGTTAATATAAAAATCCCTCAATATGAATAACAATCTCTCCAGATCCTGCAACCGGATCTAGAACAAACAAATAAGAACAAGAAAGTTTTCCTAGGATTAATTGCAATCAAATTATCAATGGAAATTAGAGCGGGATGACTTACAGCTTTTTACAAAGCTAATGTTTGTTTACTTTTTTGTTGTAGCTTTCTAATTTTGGCCTTAATTCTATGAAGAAAACACCATAAATAACACAAACAAACAAAACTAAAGCACATATAATACAAAAAATGATTTAATTGAAAGCTCATGTATATAATCAAGGAAGCATACACCAATTTTTTTCCAAACAGACATACATACGATATGGGAACGAAACATGCAATTGTATTATAATGAAGAACATATTGCAATCCTAATCCACCTTGATGTTGTAAGTTCCTCTCTATCGTTCTCCATTCCAATTAATTTCTCAAAATTATTGATATTAAAGGTTTGATATTTTATAAAGTTTCACCAAAGTTAAAATCCTTACCTATATTTTCTAACTAGTCATATAAATGGGATATGGTTATACTTTTATGTTTGGGAAATGAGGGAGGGATAAGGGATGGGGGTTGATATCAAAAATTTTTTACATACGAGTAAGATTAACATTTCTCAAAGGTGATTCCATCCACAAGGCTCTTATTCTAAAGCTTCTCGTACTTTTTACTTTTACCTTCATTGAAATAGTGTTGCCACCTTTGGAATGGTCAAAGTGCGACAATATCAAAGTCTAGTGGGTATGCAACATGCAAGAACCTAACAATGTTATAGTTTATTGAGGTATAAATCACAAAATCGTTCGAATTAGGCTTCATTATGTTATTTTTAGAAGTTTCCTTATCTTCCATACTCTTTACGTACTAATACTATTTTTTCTTCAAATGGTAGTGAAGGATAGAGGTACGACATTAATCGACATGAATCCAAAGAATAATGTGTGACAAACATCTTCGAAATAAAATATTTATCTCTATCAAAAATATGAAATTCAATGATATGAGGTGATAGAATCAAAAGCACCTATACCAAGGTAAGTCGGTAAAATGAACAAGATGATTTAAATAAGTAATGAATATAACCTTTTTTTTTCTTTGTGAATGTTAAGTTTATTTCTTCATGGATTTTGGAAAGTTATTTAAACCATTTGAAACAATTTTTTTAGCTAAAAAAAGAGATCTATGTGAATATGCATGTTCAAAAATACTTTCACCCAAAACAAGATAATATGTGCAAAATATTAGGTTTTTAAAGCCTAAAAAAATGTTTGGTATTAACTATGCTTTTGATAAATTTTAACATTTCAACCATTAATTAGTTTTTTTTATCATTACGTCCCACCACTCTTGTGCGTAGAAAATGAACCAAACAAAAGAAATTGTGGTGAATGTGGACACCTAACTTGCAAGATAATACTCCTTTGAAATAACATTCCTATTCAAATTACAAATTCCCATGGGGAAAATCATGGCCACAATCCCTCACTAGAAAACCGAAAAGAAAATTCTTCTACGAATCCTTCTAGCAAAGCATATACGTAAAGGAATTTGAGTTGTGCGTTATTTGTTTCCCAAATTTTCATGTCAATGGAATGTAAATATCTGAATATGGATATGAATAACCCATTCATTCATTTAATACGCATTGAATTTGAGCAATGTATTATTTTTTTCCCTAAAATTTTTCATGTCAATGGAACGTAAATATCCGAATATGGATATGAATAAGCCATTCATTCATTAAAGGTTCATCCATTCATTCATTTAAAAGTTGGATATGAATATTCCATTCATTCATTAAAAGTTTAGCCATTCATTCATTTAAAAGTTTCATGGCCTCCAAATTCCATTATTAGGTACCCCATTCCTCATGGGTAAACGCCGGCCACCATTAGAATAAGAAAATTAAACACCACGACGATAGGACGTCTGTAGTCCCGCATGGCATTCAAAGCCCAAAAAAATCATAAAAAATAAAAAAGTAAACGGCTAGCTTTGTCTAAACACTATAATTTTTTGGGTAGGAATTATGAAGTAAAATAGAACCCCACCAAAAAATCCTTCCAAAACGTTTGAAAAAATAGACCATGACAAAGTAAACATAGCGCGACCCTCTCCTCCGCCGTTTCCGTCTTTGTCCAGTAATCGAGCGTCGTTAAAACAAGCTTGCTCGCGACTCACGCTTATCGACATTCTCTCGCATTTCCATTGTTTCTCGTTTATTCCTTGGAAAAAAATGCATTACATTTTTGATGTTTTCGTGATATATAAAATCCCAATAGTTTATCCATATAATATATTAAAAACACTCCGGATTTAGAGCGTAGAAACCAAGTAACATATTCTTTATTTTCAATGCATTTTTATACATTGATGTTTTGCAGCGTAATCCTGCCGCAATGGCTTTAACCCTTGTCGTACATTCCTAGGATTCGTTATAATAATGAAATAGGATTATGTTGGTAATATGATGCAAAGTGTTGTCCTTGATGGCAACTCACTCGACATAGATGATGGCAACCTACTTGATGAAAGTTGTACTTAATGGAAACTCACTTGATATACTATTTAATGATGTAAATCAGATGTGTCTACGTAGTTACCTTAGATATTAATGATGAAAGGAATTCCAGTATGTGCTAGACCAATGATGAAAAGTGTGTGTCTCAAGGCATATGCGGGTTTGTCTAGGAGAAGTAGCGTATGCACGCGGGAAAGTACGTGCCAAGTCGTGTATGCTCAATTGCGCTCTAAAAGTGTAAAACTAGGGGTTACTACCATGGTATTGACCCATTGTATTGAGCGCTGGTATGTCTATGTGATCCCATCCAGGAATACCATTGGAAGTAATGTGGTTTTGGCTCATGGTATTGAAAAAGGGTAAACCTATATAAGGAGAAGAAAATTATTGTACAAGGGTGTGCATGTGTCTGGGCTTTAAATTATTACTTCACTCTGAAGTTTATTTGTATGGTTGAACTCTGTTCTTAATCAATAGATCTGAATCTATGATGCACCCATGAATATGATGAAGGTTCAAAATCTCTAGATCTGGAAATGATGAATCTCTAGGATGATGTAAAAAGAAGTATTGAAGACCTGGTGCAAATCTATTGAAGATATTGAATAAATCTGGGTAAGTCCATAGATCTGATCTGTTCTGCAAAGTTTATCTTTTATAGATCTATACGCATGTTCGTTTCATGAAAAGCGCGTATATACGCGGATCTGTTTAAACAAAGGAGTGTATGGATTTTTAGGGTTTTTTTGAAAAGTGCATAGATGTATACGCGGGTTGCCTTTATTAAAATCGCGTATATACATGCGTCTGTTTGAAGAAAAGCGCGTATGCAATTTGAAACTGATGGTTGCTCAAAGCTGATTGAGATTTTGCATATCTATTCTGAAGTCTGGGTTATCTCTGATATTCTGGTTACAGTGTTTTCACTATTATGTTTGATGCTCTGGGAAAAGGACGTTTGCTGATAAGTGAAGGATTGTGTTGAAGCTGTTTTGATCCAGTTTGAAAATTGATGAAATGTGGTCTGCAGTGGATCTGAGGGTTGAAGCCTTCAGTCTGAAAGTAGAAGCTTTCTGCCAGGAGAGGTTGGTGTTAATATCGGGGGGTAGTAGCTCCCTTCCAGGAGAGACTGGTAAACAAGAGAAGGGGGTTGTTGCTCCCTTCCACGAAAGGCTGGTAAACGAGAGAAGGTTGTAGCCTTCTGCAAGTGGGTGCATGCGTGCTGGTATGAGTCTGCGCCAGTACATGTTGTAAGAATTTTTATTAATAATAAAGATTGAAGACTGAGACGACGACAGCGGTGGTTTTCTCCCAAATTGGGTTTCCACCTAAAAATCCTCGTGTTCATGTGTGATTGATTGTGTGTGATTATTACTCTGTTCTTTCTGCACCTGTTTACTGTTTTCTGAACATCTGATAAATGAGTAATGCAATGATCTAAGTCATGAATTAAATGCATAATTAATTCACTGGATATACGCGAGTTCTGTAAAGGATATCCGCGAGTTGAATTCAGGAAAGTAGCGTATGGGTTTTTAAGAAGGAAATATCAAAGTTTTATTGTCTGCACTAAATACTGATTCACCCCCCCTCTCAGTATTTTTCCAACAATTGGTATCAGAGTAGGTCCTTCTGAAAAAGCTTAGCCACTAGAAGGAAGATCAAGCAAGATGAGAAATCAAGATGGAACAACATCTATCAAGCCTCCACTCTTTAATGGAAGCAACTTAATCTTCTGGAAAATAAGGATGAGATCCTATGTTCGGTCTATGGGAGCAGATGTATGGGCCATTGTTGAACAAGGATATCAATATCCAGCCGCAGTACCAACGGATCCGACGGAAAAGAATAATTATGAAACAAATGCAAAGGTGGTCAATGCACTATTGGGAAGTATAACTAAGTCATAATTTGTCAAGGTTATGCAGCTGAATACAGCAAAGGCAATATGGGACAAAATCATTCTAAGTTATGAAGGAGATGCAAAGGTAGAAAGTGAAAAACTCCAAACTCTTAGAATTGAATATGAAAATTTAAAGATGCATAATGATGAGAGTGTTGGTAGTTTCTTCTTACGTCTTGATGATATTGTAAATCATATGAGAAATATGGGAGAAAAAATAGCAGAATCTACTTTGGTTGAGAAAATCTTAATATCACTAACGGCAAAATTTGAGTCAAAAGTTTCTTCTCTTGAAGAAAAACAGGATCTTCAAAATCTTACTGTCATACAACTCCATGGCATACTAACTGCTTATGAAATGAGAAGAGGAGGACCATCTGAAGTCAAAGAAGCCATCTTTAGAGCTTCTACAAAAGGGAAGGAAGTACAAGAAGAAGGATCAGGATATATCTCAGAAGAAGATGAGGTAAATTTTGTAAAGAAACTTCAACTTGGCACAGGACGGTTCAGAGGTAAGCTTCCTTTCAAATGTTTTGATTGTGGAAGAGTTGGCCATTATGCTGCTAAGTGTCCTTATAAAGAAATATCTACAAAAGGGAAGGAAGTAGCAAGAAGGTATAAACACCGGTCTAGCACTAGGAAAAGTTACTACACTCATGAAGACAGTGATGGCTTCTATGATAGTGAGGAAGAGTGTGAACAAGATCTTAGACTTCTCATGGAATTTGAATCTAAAGATGAAAAGGATACTTTTGTGGATGCTCTAGAGGACAATGATTTTCTTGAAGAAAACAATCAACTCAAAATTCCCTTAGAAGAATGTAAAATTCTCTTAGAAGAAAGGAAAATTACCATAGAGACTCTGAAAAAGCAAAATGAAGAAGCGAAGAAACACAATGAGAATTTAGAATGTGAAGTAGTAAGTCTAAGAAAAGAACTTGAGAAAGAAAAGACTCTGAATCTTAGATTTTCTAAAGGATCTGAAACCTTAGATGAGATTATCAAGGTACAACGTTCTCCTCTTATAAAGACAGGTCTTGGATATACCGGAGAATCCTCTCAGGCTTCAGCACCAAATTATCTAAAAGCAGCTACAGCTGGTTTACTACATTTAGCCACTCAGCAAGGGAATAGAGAATCTTTACAGGTAAAGCATGATCATCACAATTCAAGGAACACTAACAAGAATGTCTTTCAAAGAAGCTACAACCAACAGGTAAATTCAAATAGAAGATTTCATGATCGCAAAAATTTCTACTTCAATGGACAATGTTTCTCATGTCACAATTTTGGTCATAAAGTTGTTCAATGTGTTGCCTATAAAACCATCATGACAAGAGAAGCAAGAAAGAAAAGGATGGATATTGAACCAAAGAAGAACACCTATAACAACTTTTCTCCTCTTCAAAATGAAGTTGAATGTACTTATTGCAACAACTTTGGCCATTTAGAATATGAATGCAAGAGCAAAGTCCAGCCAAAACAGGATTTTCCTTCAAGTTCCAAAGTATGGAAAAAGAAGGAATTACAGGTTGAAAATTGTGGGATAGCGTTATTTGCAGAAGGTGAAGAAAATAAATGGTACATTGATAGTGGATGCTCAAGACACATGATAGGTGACAAAAGAAAACTTCTTGCATATAATGCTCTAGAAAAGGAAAAGAAAGTTACATTTGGAAATGATACCCCTGCTGTAATTAAAGGAAAAGGGTCCGTGTTTTTAAAAGAAAAGGTGAAGGCTAATGATGTCATGTATGTGGATGGATTAAGGCATAACCTGTTAAGTGTAAGTCAAATGTGTGATCAAGGAATAGAAGTTGTCTTTAGTTCAAAAGAATGTGTGGTTCGTGATCTTGATACAGGTAAAACTATTATAAAAGGGAAAAGAACTCCAAGAAACCTGTATGTATTGAAGAACTGCAAAGATCAATGTTACTTGAGAAAATCTTCAGAAAATTGGCTATGGCATAGAAGGCTGGGGCATCTGAGCTTCTCTCAAATCAAAAAATCAAGCAGACTTAAAGTTGTTCATGGTCTTCCCAATATTACTCTACCAGAGAGTATCATATGCAAATCTTTCCAATTCGGTAAGCAGACCAGAGTGCAATTTAATGCCAAAGAAGGATCATCAAGTAAGCCTCTTGAACTTATTCATATTGACATATGTGGAACTATGAGGAAAAATTCACCACGTGGGGAGGAATACTATATCTTATTTATTGATGATTTCTCTAGGATGTGTTGGATTGGGTTGATTAAACACAAAGATGAAGCATTCGAAAATTTTCAGATCTTCAAAGCACTGGTGGAAAATGAATTGGATCTAAAAATCAAGTGTCTTAGATCTGATCGAGGAGGAGAATATACATCAAATGAATTCCTTGAATTTTGTGAACAACATGGCATAAAAAGACAGTTCTCTGTAGCAGGCACCCCACAACAAAATGGCGTAGCAGAAAGAATGAATAGAACAATACAACAAATGGCTAGAGCTATGCTTGATGATTCTGGAACACCTGACATTTTCTGGGGAGAAGCAACACATACAACAGCAAACATTCTCAACAAGGCACATGTTCGGTTAAATAGTGACAAAACTCCATATGACCTCTGGTATAGTAATTCTCCCTCTGTGAAGCATTTTAGAGTTTTTGGAAGTAAATGCTTTATCAAAAATAATGATGAAAAGCTTGGCAAGTTTGAACCTAGATTTGATGAAGGGATACTTCTTGGTTATTCATCTACAAGAAGATCATACAAATGTTACAATAAAAGGCTTAGAAATATTGTTGAATGTATTGATGTTGTCATTGATGAGTCTCCTGCAGCCCCTAAAGAAGAAAAACAAACGACAGAAGAAGATGATGGTGACTATTGTCCTTCTACATCAAATAGGAATGATATAGACAGTGGATCCAATGAAGAACCTGAAGATGATTTATCTGAAAAGGCTCCTTCCAGATATGTTCAAAAGAATCATCCAGAATCTCAGATTTTGGGAGATAAGGCATCAGGTGAACAAACAAGAAGGACTCTTGTGGGATCCTCTTGCTATCTGGCATTTTTATCCACTATTGAACCACACAATTTCTATCAAGCTAGCAAAGATGAATGTTGGGTTCAAGCCATGAATGAAGAGCTTGATCAAATTGAAAAAAATGACACTTGGGAATTAGTACCAAGACCTCATAACAAAAATGTCATTGGAACTAAATGGATATTCAAAAACAAGTTAAATGAAAATGGGGATGTCGTAAGAAATAAAGCTAGACTTGTTTGTAAGGGGTATACTCAACAAGAAGGTATAGACTTTGAAGAAACTTTTTCTCCTGTAGCTAGACTTGAAGCCATAAGAATGTTTCTTTCTTTTTCAAGTTTTCAACAAATCAAAGTTTATCAAATGGATGTTAAATCTGCATTTCTCAATGGTGATCTAGAAGAAGAAGTTTATATAGAACAACCAGAAGGATTCATTTTGGGAAATGATGAAAATCTTGTTTGTAGACTTAAAAAGTCTCTATATGGTCTCAAACAAGCTCCAAGGGCATGGTATTATCGTCTTGACAAATATCTTCATCAACAAGGATTTTCAAAGGGGTCTACTAATAGTAACTTACACACAAAAATTGAAAATGATAAACTTTTGATTGTGGTTGTATATGTTGATGATATCATTTTTGGAAGTAATGAAGAATCTATGAGTCAGAAATTTGCTTCTGTCATGTAGCAAGAATTTGAAATGTCTTTACTTGGGGAACTAACATTCTTTCTTGGCTTGCAAGTGCATCAAACTGCAGATGGTATATTCTTATCACAAGAAAAATACCTTAAGAAAATTCTGAAGAAGTATGGCATGGAAGAGTGCAAACCTGTAAGTACACCAATGATAACCGGATGTAATCTCAGTTCTCATGATGATTCTCCAATGGTGAACCAACCAGATTGCAGATCTATGATAGGAAGTCTACTTTATCTCACTGGGACTAGACCGGACATTATGCATGCAGTTGGGATTGTTGGACGATTCCAAGCTAATCCAAAAGAATCTCACCTTCAGGCTGTCAAAAGAATATTCAAATATCTGCAAGGAACTCAAGAATTTGGACTATGGTATCCAAAGAATGCTGATCTTACTCTTCATGCTTACACTAATGCAGATTGGGATGGAAATGTTGATGATCGGAAAAGCACTAGTGGTGGTGCATTCTATATGGGGCCCCGGTTAGTATCTTGGTTCAGCAAGAAGCAAAGCTCTATTGCCTTATCTACAGTAGAAGCAGAGTATGTGGCTGCCGCATCATGTTGCACTCAACTTCTTTGGATGATGCAAACCTTACAAGATTTCCAAATCAAATGTTCACCTCCTATTTCCATTATGTGTGATAATACAAGTGCCATCAATATCTCAAAGAATCCTGTTATGCATTCCAAGACCAAGCACATTCCCATCAAGTATCATTTCTTACATGAAAAAGTGCTTGAACAAAAGGTGAAGTTGGAGTATGTTCCCTCCAAAGAACAAGTTGCTGATATATTTACCAAACCTCTGCCCAGGGAAGCATTCAAATATCTCAGACAGAAGCTGGGAGTAGTTTTTGCCATGCAGAGGATCAGATCTGATTAAAATTCTGAAGATTAATTTGGATACGCGGGTTTCCTGAAAGACAGTCGCGTATATATGCGAGTTCATACATAGAAAACCACGTATGTGTGGTTGCTGACAATTTTTCTGGGTCAGCATTTCTTCAGCACAAGCTATGGTGCTGTTTGGTATCTCTGATGCTATTTGGAGTCTCTGGTGATATTTCGGCTATTATATTTCTGTTTCATTCTCTGATTTTGGGTGAAGATGCCTTGATGATTTTCTATTGAAAGGATGCATTGGATGCACATATTCAGGGGGAGCATTAGCCTTGCTGAGAATAATGCATTGTTGGCATTATGTTGATTCTGAATTATGATCTCTCTCTTGAGATCCTTTTGTCTTGGGTATAAAGAGTCATATTTGTAATTTGATGAAAAGATCATGTTGAGACCTATGATGTAAATTGTAATATTCAGTCATGTAAGGAATTGTTCAATGTGTAAACCCACTTGGTTGGGTATTTGGATCAAAATGTGTAAGCCCACTTGGTTGGGTAATTGGATCAAAATGTGTAAACCCACTTGGTTGGGTACTTGAGTCTCATCTGTAAATCCACTTGGTTGGATCTTTGATGTAAGTATGATTCCTTGGTGATAGGAATGTCATAGAGTCATGTACTTCATTGAAAAACATGTTTGAAGATCCTGCATGAACTCAGGGGGAGCATGGTAACTTCAGTGCACATCAGATCTCCAGCGCTCTTCTTTCGACATGAGGAGAAAAACCTTGTGTTGGTGTTGATCCGCCCTTTGCCCTTGATGTCAAAGGGGGAGAGTGACATGGTGTTTGAATAGGGGGAGACTATCATTATGCTTAATATATCTACCTGTTGTGATCAAACACCATCGTGGTTGCCATCAAGTCCAAAGGGGGAGATTGTTGGCAATATGATGCAGAGTGTTGTCCTTGATGGCAACCCACTTGATAAAGATGATGGCAACCTACTTGATGCAAGTTGAACTTAATGGAAACTGACTTGATATACTAATTAATGATGTAAATCTGATGTGTCTACAGAGCAGCTCAGATGTAATGATGAAAGGAATTCCAGTATGTGCTAGACCAATGATGAAAAGTGTGTCTCTCAAGGCATACATGGGTTTGTCTAGGAGAAGTAGCGTATGCACGCGGGAAAGTACGTGCCAAGTCGCGTATGCTCAATTGCGCTCTAAAAGTGTAAAACCAGGGGTTACTACCATGGTATTGACCCATTGTATTGAGCGCTGGTATATCTATGTGATCCTGTCTAGGAATACCATTGGAAGTAATGTGGTTTTGGCTCATGGTATTGAAAAAGGGTAAACCTATATAAGGAGAAGAAAATCATTGTGCAAGGGTGTGCATGTGTCTGGGCTTTAAATGATTACTTCACTCTGAAGTTTATTTGTATGGTTGAACTCTGTTCTTAATCAATAGATCTGAATCTATGATGCACCCATGAATATGATGAAGGTTAAAAATCTCTAGATCTGGAAATGATGAATCTCTAGGATGATCTGAAAAGAAGTATTGAAGACCTGGCGCAAATCTATTGAAGATATTGAAGAAATCCAGGTAAGTCCATAGATCTGATCTGTTCTGCAAAGTTTATCTTTTATAGATCTATACGCATGTTCGTTTCATGAAAAGCGTGTATATACGCGGATCTGTTTAAACAAAGGAGCGTATGGACTGTTAGGGTTTTTCTGAAAAGTGCACAGATGTATACGCAGGTTGCCTTTATTAAAATCCCGTATATACGCGCGTCTGTTTGAAGAAAAGCGCGTATGCAATTTGAAACTGATGGTTTCTCAAAGCTGATTGAGATTCCCGCATATCTATTCTGAAGTCTGGGTTATCTCTGATATTCTGGTTACAGTGGTTTCACTATTCTGTTTGATGCTCTGGGAAAAGGACGTTTGCTGATAAGTGAAGGATTGTGTTGAAGCTGTTTTGATCCAGTTTGAAAATTGATGAAACGTGGTCTGCAGTGGATCTGAGGGTTGAAGCCTTCAGTCTGAAAGTAGAAGCTTTCTGCCAAGAGAGGTTGGTGTTAATATCGGGGGGTAGTAGCTCCCTTCCAGGAGAGGCTGGTAAACAAGAGCAGGGGGTTGTTGCTCCCTTCCAAGAAAGGCTGGTAAACGAGAGAAGGTTGTAGCCTTCTGCAAGTGGGTGCCTGCGTGTTGGTATGAGTCTGCGCCAGTACATGTTGTAAGAAGTTTTCTTAATAATAAAGATTGAAGACTGAGACGACGGAAGCGGTGGTTTTCTCCCAAATTGGGTTTCCACCTAAAAATCATGGTGTTCATGTGTGATTGATTGTGTGTGATTATTACTCTGTTCTTTCTGCACCTGTTTACTATTTTCTGAACATCTGATAAATGAGTAATGCAATGATCTAAGTCATGAATTAAATGCATAATTAATTCACTGGATATACGCGAGTTCTGTAAAGGATATCCGCGAGTTGAATTCAGGAAAGTAGCATATGGGTTTTTAAGAAGGAAATATCAAAGTTTTATTGTCTGCACTAAATAATGATTCACCCCCCCTCTCAGTATTTTTCCAACAATTGGTATCAGAGCAGGTCCTTCTGAAAAAGCTTAGCCACTAGAAGGAAGATCAAGCAATATGAGAAATCAAGATGGAACAACATCTATCAAGCCTCCACTCTTTAATGGAAGCAACTTAATCTACTGGAAAATAAGGATGAGATCCTATGTTCGGTCTATGGGAGCAGATGTATGGGCCATTGTTGAACAAGGATATCAATATCCAGCCGCAGTACCAACGGATCCGACGGAAAAGAAGAATTATGAAACAAATGCAAAGGCGGTCAATGCACTATTGGGAAGTCTAACTGAGTCATAATTTGTCAAGGTTATGCAGCTGAATACAGCAAAGGCAATATGGGACAAAATCATTCTAAGTTATTAAGGAGATGCAAAGGTAAAAAGTGAAAAACTCCAAACTCTCAGAATTGAATATGAAAATTTAAAGATGCATAATGATGAGAGTGTTGGTAGTTTCTTCTTACGTCTTGATGATATTGTAAATAGTATGAGAAATATGGGAGAAAAAATAGCAGAATCTACTTTGGTTGAGAAAATCTTAATATCACTAACGGAAAAATTTGAGTCAAAAGTTTCTTCTCTTGAAGAAAAACAGGATCTTCAAAATCTTACTGTCGTACAACTCCATGGCATACTAACTGCTTATGAAATGAGAAGAGGAGGACCATCTGAAGTCAAAGAAGCCGTCTTTAGAGCTTCTACAAAAGGGAAGGAAGTACAAGAAGCAGAAGGATCAGGATATATCTCAGAAGAAGATGAGGTAAATTTTGTAAAGAAACTTCAACTTGGCACAGGACGGTTCAGAGGTAAGCTTCCTTTCAAATGTTTTTATTGTGGAAGAGTTGGTCATTATGCTGCTAAGTGTCCTTATAAAGAAACATTTGCAAAAGGGAAGGAAGTAGCAAGAAGGAATAAGCACCGGTCTAGCACTAGGAAAAGTTACTACACTCATGAAGACAGTGATGGGTTCTTTGATAGTGAGGAAGAATGTGAACAAGATCTTAGACTTCTCATGGCATTTGAATCTAAAGATGAAAAGGATACTTTTGTGGATGCTCTAGAGGACAATGATTTTCTTGAAGAAAACAATCAACTCAAAATTCGCTTAGAAGAATGTAAAATTTTCTTAGAAGAAAGGAAAATTACCATAGAGACTCTGAAAAAGCAGAATGAAAAAGCAAAGAAACACAATGAGAATTTAGAATGTAAAGTAGTAAGTCTAAGAAAAGAACTTGAGAAAGAAAAGACTCTGAATCTTAGATTTGCTAAAGGATCTGAAACCTTAGATGAGATTATCAAGGTACAACGTTCTCCTCTTATAAAGACAGGTCTTGGATATACCGGAGAATCCTCTCAGGCTTCAGCACCAAATTATCTAAAAGCAGCTACAGCTGGTTTACTACATTAAGCCACTCAGCAAGGGAATAAAGAATCTTTACAGGTAAAGCATGATCATCACAATTCAAGGAACACTAACAGGAATGTCTTTCAAAGAAGCTACAACCAACAGGTAAATTCAAATAGAGGATTTCATGATCGCAAAAATTTCTACTTCAATGGACAATGTTTCTCATGTCACAATTTTGGTCATAAAGTTGTTCAATGTGTTGCCTATAAAACCATCATGACAAGAGAAGCAAGAAAGAAAAGGATGGATATTGAACCAAAGAAGAACACCTATAACAACTTTTCTCCTCTTCAAAATGAATTTGAATGTACTTATTGCAATAACTTTGGCCATTTAGAATCTGAATGCAGGAGCAAAGTCCAGCCAAAACAGGATTTTCCTTCAAGTTCCAAAGTATGGAAAAAGGGGGAATTACAGGTTGAAAATTGTGGGATAGCGTTATTTGCAGAAGGTGAAGAAAATCAATGGTACATTGACAGTGGATGCTCAAGACACATGACAGGTAACAAAAGAAAACCTCTTGCATATAATGCTCTAGAAAAGGAAAAGAAAGTTACATTTGGAAATGATACCCCTGCTTTAATTAAAGGAAAAGTGTCTGTGTTTTTAAAAGAAAAGGTGAAGGCTAATGATGTCATGTATGTGGATGGATTAAGGCATAACCTGTTAAGTGTAAGTCAAATGTTTGATCAAGGAACTGAAGTTGTCTTTAGTTCAAAAGAATGTGTGGTTCGTGATCTTGATACAGGTAAAACTATTATAAAAGGCAAAAGAACTCCAAGAAACTTGTATGTATTGAAGAACTGCAAAGATCAATGTTACTTGAGCAAATCTTCAGAAAATTGGCTATGGCATAGAAGGATGGGGCATCTGAGCTTCTCTCAAATCAAAAAATCAAGCAGACTTAAAGCTGTTCGTGGTCTTCCCAATATTACTCTACCAGAGAGTATCATATGCAAATCTTGCCAATTCGGTAAGCAGACCAGAGTGCAATTTAATGCCAAAGAAGGATCATCAAGTAAGCCTCTTGAACTTATCCATACTGAAATATGTGGACCTATGAGGAAAAAGTCACCACGTGGGGAGGAATACTATATCTTATTTATTGATGATTTCTCTAGGATGTGTTGGATTGGGTTGATTAAACACAAAGATGAAGCATTTGAAAATTTTCAGATCTTCAAAGCACTGGTGGAAAATGAATTAGATCTAAAAATCAAGTGTCTTAGATCTGATCGAGGAGGAGAATATATATCAAATGAATTCCTTGAATTTTGTGAACAACATGGCATAAAAAGACAGTTCTCTGTAGCAAGAACCCCACAACAAAATGGCGTAGCAGAAAGAATGAATAGAACAATACAACAAATGGCTAGAGCTATGCTTGATGATTCTGGAACACCTGACATTTTCTTGAGAGAAGCAGCACATACAGCAGCAAACATTCTCAACAAGGCACATGTTCGGGTAAATAGTGACAAAACTCCATATGAACTCTGGTATGGTAATTCTCCCTCTGTGAAGCATTTTAGAGTTTTTGGAAGTAAATGCTTTATCAAAAATAATGATGAAAAGCTTGGCAAGTTTGAACCTAGATCTGATGAAGGGATACTTCTTGGTTACTCATCTACAAGCAGAGCATACAAATGTTACAATAAAAGGCTTAGAAATATTGTTGAATGTATTGATGTTGTCATTGATGAGTCTCTTGCAGCCCATAAAGAAGAAAAACAAATGATAGAAGAAGATGATGGTGACTATTTTCCTTCTACATCAAATAGGAATGATATAGACAGTGGATCCAATGAAGAACCTGAAGATGATTTATCTAAAAAGGCTCCTTCCAGATATGTTCAAAAGAATCATCCAGAATCTCAGATTTTGGAAGATAAGGCATCAGGTGTACAAACAAGAAGGACTCTTGTAGGATCCTCTAGCTATCTGGCATTTCTATCCACTATTGAACCACACAATGTCAATCAAGCTAGCAAAGATGAATGTTGGGTTCAAGCCATGAATGAAGAGCTTGATTAAATTGAAAAAAATGACACTTGGGAATTAGTACCAAGACCTCATAACAGAAATGTCATTGGAACTAAATGGATATTCAAAAACAAGTTAAATGAAAATGGGGATGTTCTAAGAAATAAAGCTAGACTTGTTTTCAAGGGGTATACTCAACAAGAAGGTATATACTTTGAAGAAAATTTTGCTCCTGTAGCTAGACTTGAAGCCATAAGAATGTTTCTTTCTTTTTCAAGTTTTCAACAAATCAAAGTTTATCAAATGGATGTTAAATCTGCATTTCTCAATGGTGATCTAGAAGAAGAAATTTATATAGAACAACCAGAAGGATTCATTTTGGGAAATGATGAAAATCTTGTTTGTAGACTTAAAAAGGCTCTATATGGTCTCAAAAAAGCTCCAAGGGCATGGTATTATCATCTTGAAAAATATCTTCATCAACAAGGATTTTCAAAGGGGTCTGTTGATAGTGACTTATACACAAAAATTGAAAATGATAAACTTTTGGTTGTGGTTGTATATGTTGATGATATCATTTTTGGAAGTAATGAAGAATCTATGAGTCAGAAATTTTCTTCTGTCATGCAGCAAGAATTTGAAATGTCTTTACTTGGGGAACTAACATTCTTTCTTGGCTTTCAAGTGCCTCAAACTGCAAATGGTATATTCTTATCACAAGAAAAATACCTTAAGAAAATTCTGAAGAAGTATGGCATGGAAGAGTGAAAACCTGTAAGTACACCAATGATAACCGGATGTAATCTCAGTTCTCATGATGATTCTCCCATGGTGAACCAACCAGATTACAGATCTATGATAGGAAGTCTACTTTATCTCACTGGGACTAGACCAGACATTATTCATGCAGTTGGGATTTTTGGACGATTCCAAGCTAATCCAAAAGAATCTCACCTTCAGGCTCTCAAAATAATATTCAAATATCTGCAAGGAACTCAAGACTTTGGACTATGGTATCCAAAGAATGTTGATCTTACTCTTCATGCTTACACTGATGCAGATTGGTCTGGAAATGTTGATGATCAGAAAAGAACTAGTGGTGGTGCATTCTATATGGGGCCCCGGTTAGTATCTTGGTTCAGCAAGAAGCAAAGCTCTATTGCCTTATCTACAGCAGAAGCAGAGTATGTTCAAAATCTCTAGATCTGGAAATGATGAATCTCTCGGATGATCTAAAAAGAAGTATTGAAGACCTGGCGCAAATCTATTGAAGATATTGAAGAAATCTGGGTAAGTCCATAGATCTAATCTGTTCTGCAAAGTTTATCTTTTATAGATCGATACGCATGTTCGTTTCATGAAAAGTGCATATATATGTGGATCTTTTTAAACAAAGGAGCGTATGGACTGTTAGGGTTTTTCTGAAAAGTGCACAGATGTATACGCGGGTTGCCTTTATTAAAATCGCGTATATACGCGCGTCTGTTTGAAGAAAAGCGCGTATGCAATTTGAAACTGATGGTTTCTCAAAGCTGATTGAGATTCTGCATATCTATTCTGAAGTCTGGGTTATCTCTAATATTCTGGTTACAGTGGTTTCACTGTTCTATGTGATGCTCTTGGAAAATGACGTTTGCTGATAAGTGAAGGATTGTGTTGAATTTGTTTTGATCCAGTTTGAAAATTGATGAAACGTGGTCTGCAGTGGATCTGAGGGTTGAAGCCTTCAGTCTGAAAGTAGAAGCTTTCTGCCAGGGGAGGTTGGTGTTAATATCGGGGGGTAGTAGTTCCCTTCCAGGAGAGGCTGGTAAACAAGAGCAGGGGGTTGTTGCTCCCTTCCAGGAAAGGCTGGTAAACGAGAGAAGGTTGTAGCCTTCTGCAGGTGGGTGCCTGCGTGCTGGTATGAGTCTGCGCCAGTACATGTTGTAAGAAGTTTTCTTAATAATAAATATTGAAGACTGAGACGACGACAGCGGTGGTTTTCTCCCGAATTGGGTTTCCACCTAAAAATCCTGGTGTTCATGTGTGTTGCTTATGTGTGATGATTATTCTGTTCTTTCTACATCTGTTTACTATTTTCTAAAACATCTAATGAATGAGTAATGCAATGATCTAAGTCAAGAACTAAATATGTAAAGGATATCATCGGATATACGCGAGTTGGCAGAAGTGATAACTGCGTATATACGCTGTAGTTGACTCAAAGAGTAGCGTATGGGTTTTTAAGAAGGAAATATCAAAGTTTTATTGTCTGCACTAAATACTGATTCACCCCCCCCTCTCAGTATTTTTTCAACAATTGGTATCAGAGCAGGTCCTTCTGAAAAAGCTTAGCCGCTAGAAGGAAGATCAAGCAAGATGAGCATTCTTTGGATACCATAGTCCAAAGTCTTGAGTTCCTTGCAGATATTCCAACACAACAAATTTGGTATTTTTCCAACACAACAAATTTGTTATGTCGTTGAACCTTATTCAATGTACATCAGTTCTATTTATAGCATAAATGGATAGTAAATTTGCATATATAGAAGACAAGTGTTCAATGTACTAGTCAATCTATATATTCAACCAAGGGGCAATCAATGGATAATAGACAAATTGTTTAGTTGACGAGCAATAGATTCCAATGTACAATTAAATAACATGTTATATTCATTCAATATTTTATTTGAGTCATATTTTCAAGTAGATGTGGTAATCATGTTGGAGTTCAGTAATAATTTCCCTTAGGTAGGTGGTTGGGGGTTATTGCACTACATATTCTGCCTTATTAATCCCAGTTTAATTGAATTAGTGTTATACTTTCATTTGTATGAAATTCAATCTAATTATATATGAGACTAGAACATGTTTTCTAATGAAATATGTTACTCTGAATGATGGTACCAAGTACAAAGGGAACAACATATACTAGGTGTGTCTAACCCCATAGGACTTCTACAACATACAACATGTTGGATTACTTGCAACATTTTGCTAATAGTGGCACCAACCAATTAAGTTAATTAAATCCAAATATAACTTATTAATTTATAATAATTAATAACAATTTATTTGATTTTATGTCATTTTCATTTTCATAAATTGAAATAATATAAAATTATCATCCTTATTAACAAAATATGGTTGCATCTAAGAGGACATATTTTACATCCTAGTAGAAGAGAGATGTGTACTTCCTTCCATGGTTGATATAGAGTTGGCACATGACATTTACAATAATAATAATAATAATAATGGCATTAATAAAATATTTGAATATTCTTTTTCAAAGTGTTTGTAGATTAAAAAAATGTTATTGAAAAGAGGAACACTTTTTGAGAAATATGTGTAAAGATATGTAGCATTCATGGAAAATATTAATAAACATAAAAATATTTTAATATCAATTATAAATAAAATATTTTAATGTTCATTTTAAGTAAATATATCAATTAAAAAATAATAAAATCAATAAATTGATTCATTTCAATTTTTTATATTGTAATTTCATTTTATTAATAAAATTTGAAAGATGAAAAAAAATCATAAAATGCTTATCACATTAAAATAAATTTGAATAATAATGATTCATATTTATAACCATGACATTTCAAAACATATAAAAACCTGATAACTTTATTTAATAAACATATAATTACAAATTATAATATATATATATATATATATATATATATATATATATATATATATATATATATATATATATATATATATATATATATATATATATATATATATATATATATATATATATATATATTACGATATAAATTAAAATAATGATTTGTATTAATAACTATTATTTTTTAAAATTTAATATGTATATAAAAACTTAATATTTTTAATAAATTTGTTTCTAAGCCATATTTATCTCTTTATCTATATATAAACAATGTAGGATATTATATTGAAAAAAATAAATTAAAATGAAAAATTGTAAAACAAATTAAAAAAAAATTGATGAGATTTTGTATATATATTAATTTTATTACTAGTGAGTGGGAGGAATTATTGCGATCTTCTCCACTAAAGCCAAATTCTCTTAAGTGACATGATGATTTTTAATGTGACGTATTTGAGCCTTGTTATTGAGAATTAATAGCCCCTCAAGGATTGGAACATGCAATGCCTCATATAGAATATAAAGGTATTTTCCACATAAAAAACATACATTTTTAAATCCTAGAATGGGGGTGACTTGTGTGGAAAAAAATGGGAGCATGCATCTCAATGAATCCATCCATGCATAAGTGGAAATAGATCTCCCCTATCCAACAATGGAGCCTATCCCATCAACCTCAAATTAACTACTCTTTAACTTGGCACACATGGTGAATCAAGGAATAGGCTAGTTTAACTTGGTTTGTCTATAGTATACCTAGGGGGATAATATGGGGTATATAGGGAGGTACCCAACAGAATAATGTGATGTAATAATGTCAGGATGATAAATAAATGGGCCATAGTTAATAAATAAAGTTGTTAGCCCATATTATTCAAGGGACCACAAGTAGTTATGGAATAATGTGATAATATCATTGTGTTGATTGCATTGTATTGAGAGACCTATGTTAATTACCCATACTATTGTACTTATGAAGCCTATATAGAGGCTAGAGACTCTCCATTTAGATATGTCAATTATTATTTATTGACAAGCATATAGCTGGTTGAGTATTCTACTTTCTTAAGGAGTAACTGTATAGTGTTAACCTTGAGGCAGGGTTACACCATAAAATCACTCCTTAAGGAGGGAGAATACTCCACAAGCCATATGCTTGTCAATACAACAATAATTTAAATCTCTCATTCGAGAGTGTGTAGCCTCTATATGATTAAGAGTCTGTAGCCTCTATATAGGCTTCATAAATACAACATCATGGGTAATTACAATGAGCTCATGAAATGTTTTGGTCATTCATGGAGCTAAAGTGTTTTCATAACACATAGAACAGCTTTACATGACACAAGTTACATTGATTTCTTTTGGCATGTGAGGTCATTACAATAATTATGGTTAATGATAGAAGAATTAGGCACATATTGGTTGATCTAGATTTAGGTATTTTTATGTCTCAAGTTCTCTATGTTTGTTGTTTCTTATTTAATCCCACTTCCTCTCTTTCCCATGTAAGAGATGGCTTGGGGCTTCTAGGATGTTTCCTTATTTAACTATTGGTTTTGTATTCGTATTTGGGCTCACCTCCTCTTCTGGTTAGTGCCGCACTTGGCCCCTCCCTTTGGTCCTTCCTTTCACTTGGTTATTTTCCATCAGTGTTTGAGACTCCATTTGCATCTTTTCTTCAGCTCACTACTCCTTAGCTCCTTCCCTTACTTCAATTTCTCCCTCCTCAACTCATGCTTTCCAGCCTCTATTGGGTTTGAACTCCTTCCCTTCCCTAGCTTTGTATCTCCTCATTGACTTTCAAAATTCCTTATGGACATGCAAGAGTGAGGTGTGGCACTACCTAATATTGAGAATTTGATGGCTTCTAAGCCCAACATATAAAAGAGGTCCATTTCTCATTTTCATGCCTATACTATGCCACAAATCCAAGAAACAATATATCAAGATGAGCAAGAAATTGCAAATAATCACTATTGCCTTGTAAATTTTGAAGTAGTAGCTAAAGTGGCACATTGAGTTCTAGATACAAGACACTCAGAAGGCCACTTCATGTACTAGATGCACATTGTTGACCTCTATTTTTCATTTTAAAACAATATTAAGAGAAAAGTGATAATTGACGAGAATCATGAAGAAATTCGCCTTCAAGTCCTCTTGTGCTCTATGTATTTAGAGACAAAATACAATCAAAGTTCACCTTGGTTTAAAGAAACAACTATTCCATACATATATAAGAAATATAAAAGATATTAAGTTGATTGGATTGATATTCCAAATTTAAATAGTTTACATTTAATTTAATAATACAATAATATTATTTATAATCAAAATGTAAACTTACATAATCTGAATGCATTAGATTAAAATTATTTTAAAATATAAAATATGTAAATGATTGAGAAGAATTTAGTCATCCACTCTACTTGGCTTCTCACCATTTTTTTATATTGAATATTCATTAAATATTACAATATATTTGACCTTTGAAATTGATTTCCCATCTCAATTTGTACGTCAAATATTTTCCTGAAAATCTACAAACATATCTATAATATTCATAACAGTACCAGCTAATGGATGCACGTGACTTTGGGGCATTATCAAGCCTACTGTGGGGCAATTAATATTCATAAGTCAGTGTGCGTTGAGAGCCTTTTGCATGCCTATCCCATCACGTAACAATATTCTCAGTGTGTATGTCGCATAATTTCCACAGGTAGCTCCTATGACTGGTGGGGTGGGGCAGGGCGTATTTGAAATGTATTGCAATTATTAGTTGCATGAAACGACCTTCAGAATATCTTTAGCTAGACATAAAAACTGCAATTCCAGATGGCCGAATAAGAGCAGCAGATTTTATGCAGCACAACATACATTTTTCTTAGGAAAAACGTCGAATTTATTCAATTATAGGTTGGCAATGTTGATAGAAGATGCGGTTATGTCAATCTCAAGTTAGAGTAGTAGAGTGTATGGAGTGTTGAAATATTAAAGTCACCTGTGTATCCTGTGCAGGTAGAAATAAAGTATAACAGGGGCGGCAGCAGCAGAAGGTTGAGTGTACACTTTTGTGCATTCGAGAGGAATGAAGAAACCGTAAGGATGGAATTTAATGTTTATGGGCAGCAGCCACCATTGCAGAGGAGAATTTAATGTTTGATGAGCGTAACCAAATTTTTAGAAAAAATAAAGACTTTCGTGGTTCAAAAACACACAATAGCAGAGTTTTAATAAAGACAGTCTTTTCGGGCTTTTAAGCCCTCAACAACCAAACAGGAAGAGTTTTGTTCAAACACATCAAAGTCCTTTTAAATTTTGAATGGGCCACATCATCTGTGGTCCCCACCAGAAATTTCTATGTCGCAATCACAAATCGCAGCAGCAGAGTGTTTAAGTGTCTTGTTGATATGAAGAAGTTCTGATGCGATGCGATATGGTCCCACCACAATCACAATCGCACATCACAAAGGAACGATGTATGTTCCGCCATCCGAAATGTGTTATCACTGATTGAAAGTTTGCGATGCGATGTGGTCCCACCACAATCGCATATTGCAATCGCATTCACCAACCGCATCATCCGCCATATGTTATGTTCCATTGAAAGTTTGCGATGCAATTATTGCAATCGCACATCACAAATCTCATATCGCCATCCGCCTAGACCACAGGGTCATTGTAATATTTTCAATGCGATTGTCAGAATCGCAATCGCAACATCAAAAATATGTTTTCTGCTTATGTTTTCATTGCGATGCAATGCACCGATGCGATGTGGTCCCACCACAATCGCTCATCACACCATCGTACATCACTAATCGCAAATCGCAATCGCAACATTGCAAGTTTGTTTGTTCAAACCATTCTGCCGATCGCCGATCGCCGATTGCGACGTGGGCTCCACTCGTATATCGCGCCAAAGAAATTTTAGGTTAAATTTAATGTTCAAGAAATATATTTTTATTATAATGTTTTTTATTTTTTATGTTACGCCGCACCATATAAAAAGTGAAAAAGCCCGTAGGCATATTGCATTGCATAACATTGTAGTATTGTATTTTTGTGTTGTATTTGTTGTGTAAGCCCCCAGGCAAAGAAAAACATAGTGAAGCATAACAGAGCACTGTTTTGTGTGTTTTGAGAGACAAAGAAAGAAGTTGTGTGAGCATTGCATCTGTAGCAGTCAAGTATTTTTGTGATCCCACTTTAGTGGAAGAAGAAAGTTGTAATAGATTTTGTTTATTAATGAAATAGAAATGTTTTATTCTACAATCTCTGTCCAGTTATTCTCTGTGTTAGAAGGAGAGTATTATTCTCTCAGTTACTGTTCTGGAATTATCAGAAATTCCAACATGGTGTTGGAGATAATCCAGGCTCTTTGAAGGCGTCAAAGAAGATGAAGGAAGAAGAAGATTTGTTGTAGCCGTTCTCCAGCAGCGTGAAGGCTCAGAAGAAGATTAAAGTCCAGGTATTTCTAAAAAAAAACAGAGTTGTTGTTTTGTTTAAAAGAGCAGTCCTTAGAGACAGAGTTTGTCTTTTAAAGAAGGAAAGACAGTTTGTTTGAAAAACAAAGTTAATTTTATTTCAGAGTTCAGTTTGTAAGTAATGGCTGGACCAAGCACTATTATGAGTATTGGAAATACTTAGGTTCCACAATTTAATGGGAAGAACTATGATTATTGGGCCATTACCATGAGATCCATGTTTGCCTCACAAGACTTATGGGAGTTTGTTGAAGATGGTTTTGATGAACCAGTTGATGAGCAGGTCTTTAATGCCTTAGCATAGGCAGAGAAGGATTTATTGAAGAGAAATAGGAAGAAGGACTCTAAAACCCTCTTCTCTCTCTATCAAGCAGTACATGAGAGTGTGTTTCCAAGGATAGCAGTAGTTAAGAGATCCAAGGATGCATGGGATACTCTTAAGATAGCCTATCAAGGTATGGAGAAAGTGAAGACAACAAAACTACAATTGCTGAGGAGAGATTTTGAAACTCTCTGTATGAAAGAGTCTGATAACATAGACTCATTCTTCACACATGTGATTGGAATGGTCATACAGATAAGATCCCATGGAGAAACACTTGAGGAAAGAAGGATTGTGGAGAAACTATTGAGGAGCCTACCCTCAAGGATTGATGTTATTGTTACCACTATTGAAGAGACAAAGGATCTCTCAAAGTTCACAGTAGATGAATTTCATGCATCATTGATGACTCATGAACAGAGATTGGAAAGATTAGTAAACCCATCTCTAGAGCATTCCCTCAAGACTCAGATGCCTTTTGGAAGAGGAAGAGGTCAAGGTAGAGGAAGAGGAAGAGACAGAAGCCAAAACAAAGGAGGAAGGAACAACCCAGCAAATGCTCAAGGAAGGAGCAACAATCAGAATCAAAGCTATGGCCAAAGAAACAGCCAGCAAGGTGGACACCAGCATGCTCACGGACAAAGGTATGACAAATCCAATGTCAAATGTCATTATTGCAAAAATATGGGCATTATGCCAATGAATGTAGGAAAAAGCAAAATGACATGAATAATAGGCATAATTCTAATGTAGCAAAAGAAGAAAAGAACCCAACGAATGTGCTGTTAACATGTAATGTAGCACAAGATAGACAAGGTGATGTATGGTTCTCAGATTCAGGCTGCAGTAATCACATGACTGGAAACATAGCAATGTTTGCCAATCTTGATGAAGAAGTTAAATTAGAAGTAACCACAGGAACTGATACTAAGATATCTGTCAAGGGAAAAGGCAGAGTTAGTATCTGTGCAAGAAATGGTGAGCATAAATTTGTGCCAGACGTGTACTATATTCCTTGTTTGAAATGTAATATTTTGAGCGTTGGGCAACTCATAAACAAAGGTTACAATTTATTCTTTAAGAATGATGTGTGCACAATAATGGATATACCTCCAAGCAAGAAGATTATTGCTAAAATACAAATGACCAGCAATAGAATGTTTCCACTCAAGCTCAATACCGACTTGAAGGGAAAAGGAAAGAATGTAGCAGCTGTAACTCAAGAGGTCTTTCAAAAGGAAGTGAAATATGAGAACTGGTTATGGCACTTGAGATTTGGACATCTCAATTTTGGAGGTATGAATTTGTTGCACAGAAAAGGAATGGTAAGAGGTCTACCATTGATTGAGAAACCAGATAGCCTATGTGAAGGCTGTATCTTGGGAAAACAACATAAAGAAAACTTTCCATCAGCAAAGAGCATAAGGGAAAAAGCACCCTTAAAAATCATCCATTCATATTTGTGTGGGCTGGTGCAAACAACATTAGTTTCAGGCAGCAATTACATGTTGACCTTCATTGATGATTTCACAAGTATGGGTTTATTTTTTGAAATATAAAAGTGAATTCTTTGAGAAATTTTTCCACTTTAAAGCTCTAGTAGAAAAATAGAGTCGGCAGCATATCAAAGTTCTTAGAACTGACAGAGGAGGTGAGTACATCTCAAAATAATTTCTGCGTTTTTGCAGAGAGAATGGCAAACAGTTTACTGCAAGGCAAACACCGCAGCAAAATGGAGTTGTTGAAAGGAAGAATCAAACCATAATGGAAATGGTGAGAAGTATGTTGAAGGCAAAACATTTTCCAAATGAATATTGGGCAGAAGCTACAAATTGTGCAGCATACATCTTAAATAGATGCCCAACAAATCTGTAATGAACAGAGTTCCATAAGAAGTGTGGAGTGGTAGAAAACAAGGAGTCACTCACATGAGAGTTTTTGGATGTGTATCATATGCACACATTCCAAATCAGTTGAGGAAGAATTTGGATAGTAAGGGGGAGAAGTGCATCTTCCTTGGATATTGTGAAGAATCCCAAGGATATAGATTATATAACCCATCCACTAAAAGATTTGTTATAAGAAGAGATGTTCAATTTATTGAAGAGGAAGCATGGGATGGAAGAATTTTGAAAAAAGTCAATGTTAAAAGTTGTTTATCCCATAATGAATATGAGGAAGATGTGGCTGAAGATAGTACCTCATCAGTAGCACAACCTCCACCAACACAAGAACAGCAAGGGACACCTCAAGCAGGAGTAAGAACACCCTTGAGAAGAAATGAGAGTGCTTCTCCAAGCACACCACAAGGAGCAGAATTGAGTGCTTCTTCAAGCACAAGTACACCAAATGAAAGAGGAACAAGATTCAGAAATTTAAATGAGATTTATGAGCAAGAGACAGCAAATGAAGGTATGAACTCCTTATTTTCTTTGTATTGTCATGTTGATGATCCTATTCATTTTGAAGATGCCATAAAAGATAGAAAATGGATAGAAGCTATGGATGATGAAATTAATGCGATAGAAAAGAATAAAAGATGGGAGTTGGTTGATCTCCTAGAAGGTAAAGAATTTATTGGAGTAAAATGGGATTTTTATCTCTCAAGCAAAGTATGTTAATGAAGTATTGGCAAGATTTAATATGCAGGAGTGCAAAGCAGCAATTACTCCCACAGTAATGAGATTGAAATTGAGTAAAGATGACAAAAACAAGGATTTTGATCCAAGTTTGTATAAAAGAATAGTTGGCAGCCTCATGTATTTGACTGAAACTAGGCCAGATATTATGCATGCTGTTATTTTGATCTCTAGATTTATGGAAAGGAAAAAAGAAGCACATTGGCAAGAAACGAAGAGAATCTTGAGGTATGTGAAAGGAACTAAAAGGTATGGTATTTTATATACTACTTCGGAAAATTATGAGTTAATTGGTTACACTGATAGTGATTGGGTTCGAAGCATTGATGATCGGAAAAGCACATCTGGTTATGTTTTTCATATGGGTTTAGGAGCCATTTCATGGGCTTCTAAGAAACAACCTATTGTAGCATTATCTATAGCAGAGGCAGAGTATGTGGCAGCTACAGTAGCAGCGTCTCAAGCAGTTTGGATGAGAAGAATTTTGAGGAATTTGTGTCAAGAACAGGTAAAGGGCACAGTGATTTATTGTGACAATAGCTCATCTATTTCATTATCAAAGAATTATGCGTTTCATAAGAGAACGAAACACATAGATGCCAAGTATCACTATATCAGAGAATTGATGAACAATGGAGAAATTGTTTTACAGCACTGTAAAACATAAGAGTAGTTTGCAGATATTCTGACAAAGCCATTGGGGCAAAAGAGTTTTAAATATTTAAGAAAATGCTTGGGTATGACTGATAACCCAACAACTGACTTTAAGGGGGAGTGTTGAAATATTAAAGTCACCTGTGTACCCTGTGTAGGTAGAAACATAGTATAATAGGGGCAACAACAACAGAAGGTTGAGTGTACACTTCTGTGCATTCAAGAGGAATGGAGAAACCATAAGGATGGAATTTAATGTTTATGGGAAACAACCACCATTGCAGAGGGGAATTTAATGTTTGATGGGCGTAGCCGAATTTGTAGAAGAAATGAAGACTTTCGTGGTTCAAAACCAGACAACAACAGAGTTTTAATAAAGACAGTCTTTTCGGGCTTTTAAGCCCTCAACAACCAAACAGGAAGAGTTTTGTTCAAACACGCCAAAGTCCTTTTAAGTTTTGAATGGGACACGTCATCTGTGGTCCCCACCATACATTTCTATGTAGCAATCGCAAATCGCAGCAGCAGAGTTTTTAAGTGCCTTGTTGATATCAAGAAGTTCCGATGCGATGCGATGTGGTCCCACCACAATCGCAATCGCACATCGCAAAGGAAAAATGTATGTTCTGCCATCTCAAATGTGTTATTGTTGATTGAAAGTTTGAGATGCGATGTGGTCCCGCCACAATCGCATATCGCATTCACATTCACCAACTACATCATCCGCAATATTCTATGTTCCATTGAAAGTTTGTGATGCAATTATCGCAATTGCACATAGCAAATCTCATATCGCCATCCACCCAGACTGCAGGGTCATTGTAATATTTGCGATGCGATTGTCGCAATCGCAATCGCAACATCCAAAATATGTTTTCCGCTTATGTTTTCATTGCGATGTGATGTGGTCCCACCACAATCACTCATTGCGCCATCACACATCGCTAATGGCAAATCGCAATCGCAACATCGCAAGTTTGTTTGTTCAAACCATTCTGTCGATCACCGATTGCGATGTGGGCTCCACTCATATATCGCGCCAAAGAAATTAGGTTAAAGTTTATGTTCTGGAAATGTATTTTTATTATAATTTGTTTTATGTTTTATGTTACACTGCACCATATAAAAAGTGAAAATCTCGTAGGCATATTGCATTGCATAACATTGTAGTATTGTATTGTTGTGTAAGCCCGCAGGCAGAGAAAAACATAGTGAAGCATAACAGAGAACTATTTTGTGCATTTTGAGAGACAAAGAGAGAAGTTGTGTGAGCACTGCGTCTGTAGTAGTCAAGTATTTTTGCGATCCCACTTTAGTAGAAGAAGAAAGTTGTAATAGCTTTTGTTTATTAATGAAATAGAAAAAATTTATTCTGCAATCTCTATCAAGTTATTCTCTGTGTTAGAAGGAGAGTATTATTCTCTCAGTTACTGTTCTAGTATTATCAGAAATTCCAACACGGACCATAGAATAATCCTAATCTCATTTATACTCTGCCAAATTTTTCCACCAATGGACCAACTTAGATTCCTCATAGTTTTCATTACTTTTGTAGCCATCCCACATCGACACACGTCTAGGAATTTGGCTCCAATCCCAACAAAAATAGACAGAAATACAAAAACTTATGAACAGAGGACCTAGACCAGAGAATAAGCCCAATCTCAACCTATCATTTATTGTCAGCCAAATATTTCCACATATGGGTCCAACTAAGGTTTCTCACTCTTTGCGTCACAACTATCCATCGACACTTTGCATCAACACACATCGGGAAATTTGGCCCCTTTTACAGCAGATATTGACAGAGATTCCAAAAAACTATGAGAAATATAAAACGCAAAGAATCCATGGAGAGGAACTCACGTCTAACTTCTTAGTATTCAACTACAATTGACGGCTGGCATTTGTTGAGCCACATCCACACTTAATTGAATTCATATAAATGTATAATGAATATCGACGTTCAATTGCTAATTGTTCAACGACATGCGTAGCTGTCAAGTGAGTGAAATTTGGAAGTGTTTGAGAAGTGTCATCCTCTTCTAATGCAAATATTGATGGAATTTCTAAAAAAAGAGAAAATTAATTTACAACTATCATTATACCTGTCGAGGTAGGTATATAGCTATCGGTCTGTGGTTGACTGCCTATTAATTGCATTGACTTGTGTTTTAGATCATTCATTTAACCAAATTTTCTCTATGACTCAGTAGATGGGGATAATAATGTTTAATCAAAGTTTCCTCCATATTTGATTGGACGGAGGATTGCACCTTTTATTGAACTTCTCTTCACATTATTTCATTAACTTTACCATATTAACCTAAGTTAGAGCTTTAAATTCATTATATAATTTTTTTTATATATCAAAGTTTTTTTAGGCCAGACGTGTTTTTGCATGCATGGGCGTTTTCCACATATGTCTTGCTGCACATTGTGAATAATATAAGGGAACTACTCCAACTGTGGGTGATAGGTGGTGGTCTGAGTTATCAACCTCTATGAATTTGTAAGTTGTGGTTGGCTTTATTTGCATCAGAACTACAGTAGAGAAAGCAGAGGTGAGTAATAGATTGGTAAGAGTAGAAGAAGTAACAAGAAAGGTAACAGGCCTGGGATCAAGAGGCAAGCTAGCCATCCATGGGTAATAAATTGGTAAGATAAGAGTAGAAGAATTAGCAGGAAAGTAGCAGAACTAGGACCAACAACCAAGCCATCCATCCTACACAGAGGGGAGGCTATGCCGCGACTGAGAAGTTTCAATCCACTAAATATATTTTCTAACTACCTCTTCAACCTCAGAAAAATGCGTTTTTCCAACTACCTCAACCTCAGCAAACTATGTTTTAGCTTTTGTGAGTATATATTTTTTGTCAACCAATATAATTGTTTCTTCTGAAACAAACTCTTCCAATTCTAAATTAAGAATATCAAGAAAATGGATAGGCATTACCGAGACATTAATGTAACCAAAAGTTGTTGAATGGGCAGGGATTTTCTAGACTGTAACAGTACAAAAAGTCATTGAACGTGCAGGAATTTTCAGGACTATAGCAGAAGAAAAAGTTGTTTTTCAACAGCATGTTCATATCTCCACTGTATTTTCTACATTACCCATTTCAAGTGCCAGATTAACCAGGAAATCAACAAGCTCAGGCATTTTGTGAGCCATATGCACTGCAATATTCTAGTGTCCTTTCCTTTCAAACATCCTCAATTTCTTTTATCACCTTTTCGAGTTTGTGATCATGGGCAAGATCGTGAAACCTTTTCACGAATTTCCTCTAATATCTTGGATGTAATCACAAAATATATATCACTTCCTCTAAGATGCGCTCATTCCCCCACTGGTACAGACTGAGATTGATCCTATTAAAGCCATAGATCAATTTAGCTGTTGATTTTCTTGGTTCTGAGTGGTCAACCATTGTTGTGCTTAACTCATCCAAAAACCATATAACAGATGCCAAGAAGTAGGGGAGGTTATACCTCCCCAAGCCAACCAGCTAATAGTATGAAGGAGTATGTGTGACTATGTTAGCTGGACCATCACACTTCACCAATTGAATCCACCGAAGGCGTAGCAAGCTTAGTTTTTTCGAAAGTGTGGAGGGAAAGGACATGGCTTAGCAAGCAGAGTTAGAAACATCACTAGCAAAGAAAACAACTTATCCACTAGCAATGGATTCTGGATCAAGTAATATTTCAGCTTACCCACCAGCAGCTTAGATAAAATACATCAAATATGCATTGAATTTCGTTGATCATTCAATAAAAGGGTTGAAAGGGATGAGTAGCACCCAAGTATCACCCTTCCCACAAGCCTTGTTAGAATTTTTTTAATTATCATGAGGCTGCTGGGGATGCAGTAGAGATACCTACAACTTATAAATTCTTGATATTCGACCTCAGTCACGGAAGGCGCATTTATGCCACAATTTCTATGTTTCATGCTCACACTAACATTGTCATATCACCTGCTATTCATGATATTAGTGATACCGTCAAAATTTGCACACTGTGATGTGGTTGATGTTTGGCCCTGACATATTGAAAGGTTAGGAAAAACCAGTTTTAAAAATTAATTGATAGAATCATATCATGATTTATTTTAGTAGATTAATAAAGGATGTCAGAATTAACAAATTTACTTATAAATTCGTAAACATCAGTGCTTTTTTAGTCATTTTTATTGATTAGTTGTGAGCGTATTTAACTCAGTCACTGTGCACAATTTTTATTTTTTCCTTATTTTGTTATTTTTCAAAACGCAAAAAGGAAAGGCATGAAAATAACTGTATACAATTACTCAACAAAATAAACACTTGCTACTTAAACAAAGCTAACCAGATTGTCTTATAGTGTTGGACATGAAATAGTGGAACATTTTATCGTACTAATGCTGGGTCTACAACTAGAAGGTGATTATATATAAATAATTTTGTTCATTTTTACTTAAAAAACAAACCATAAATGATGAAAGGATTCTGGGTTAAATCAGATCCTTGCATATAAAGAAATGAACACTTCCTTATTTTCTTAAATACTTAAGAAAATTCATCAAAACGCCATTTGCTTCAAGATCAAATATACATAACCAAAAGAGAGCTTATACAAAAAATACAGATATATAATAACATAAGAAATCCTCGACCAATTATTACAATGGAGAGCCTTTCTTGGCTCTTGGCCCTTTACAAAATCTCTCAAATCATTCATCACTCTCTCTGAATTCCTCACTTCTCACACCCTATTTACACCCTCATACAACCCTCTTAGTTATACAAAAATGGGAATTTCTTCCATTCCATAAAATCCTCCACATTAATCTCAACTAAATTTAAATTAGATTTATTCTAGTTTTGGACTCAACAAAATCCCATATATAGAATTCCTACTCCCTAAATTATCTACCTAATCTCATTCCACTCATATCCTTTAATTATTAAAGAATATTTACAAAAATCCTCACATTTATAATTTCTCTCCTAATTTATTAAAAATAAGAAATTTAATTACTAAAATAATTCAAATGTATCACCCCCCTTATTACATAGTTAAATAATGAAAATTGAGCTTGATGCTCCTACATCAGACTCCCAAGGTTGAAATTAACTATGATCGCCTGATCATGTGTTTCGGATATTTGTCTTCCTAGATCCCATATCTTGTGTTGCAATTCTCCATTTGTTTCTGCTTTTGTTTGTTGTTTTTCTCCAGATCTCCACACTTTATGTTGCATTGCCCCACTAGCTATGCTTTCACAATCTTCTGTTGTCTTCCTCTTTCCGCTTCTTCTTTGTTTTACTACCGCTGTCTGCTTCTTCTAGGATACTTTCATCATTATCCTCCTTATTATTTCAATTTATATGTTCAATAGATCTTCTCCAACATCTGCAATAAAACCTGTACTCACAAAACAATTATTAAAATAAAAAACATAAGGCCTAAGTGCCTCTTTCTCCTCTGGCAACATTTCAGTATGCTACTCAGAAATTCCTTCTTCCATCAGTACATCAGTATGCTAATTTAAATCATCCATGAGACTGTCAGCTAGTCCCTCCTCCATATCATCGGTTTCAAGAATGTCTCTCTATTCTGGATCACAAAACTGAACTTCTTAGATTTGTTGAATCATTTCTACATCCTTATCCTCTGTTTTCTGATTATTATTCAGGACAATTTTTTTGTCTTTCTCTTTCAGCAACTCACCTTGAGTATAGATCCTCTGCTTTTCTAACTCTCTTCTCTAAAGATCTAACTTTCTATATAATTCAATAATCTCAATTGGGGTAGAACTTGGAAACTTTACACTACTTTCCATACCTTCACTTGCTGCTGACCAATCATCAGATGGCCCTTCTTCCTCTGCTTCAATATTCTGCTGAATGTTTCCATGAGACCCCTCTGTCTTCATTTCTTTCTGAGATCTTGCTATCTCAGCATCATTCTGAATGAATTTCATATTCAACTTCTTCTCCTTAACAAACTTCAAAGTTTTTTCAACATCCTTTGATGTACCTGCAATCACACACAAATCATTAGTTTTAAAAACATAAGACCTTGTGGTCTCACTTGATGCTTCAGTCATTATATCTCCTTGCTGCTTTGAATCCTTCATTTGATTCAGTTCTTCTATAGTTTTCTCTTCTGTCCCATTATTATTTTCAGAAAGTAATGGACCATATGCTGGCTCACATATCAAATCTTCCTTTAAACTGAGTAACTCTTCCTTCAATTGAACATTCAATCTATGCTCCCACTTCACTTGCAATCCATGCCATGTGACTTTCCTCTTCATACTCAATCCATATCTCTGATCTTCTTTTCTTCTCTGTAACATTTCCATCAACAACTCAAGATGAAAATTTATCTTAGCTCTCTCTCTGTCAATCTGCTCTTGACTCATTCTCATGTCATTTGAATTGGTATCTTCTTTTTCATTTATTCTTCTATGGTCTTCTTCAAAATCTCTGCAATGACCTTCATTAGTCATCTTTGTCTCTATCTTCATGAGTTCCTCACTCACTTGTCATGAGATGTACTAAAGCCTCTGCAATAGTAAGTCCTCCCTGCTGCCACTTACCTCACCAATCCTCTCCCTAGACTTGGTCTTTTGGAAAGCACTGATTCTCTGTTCTCTGGAACCTCTTGATCATCCTCTCTACTCCCTCTAGGCTTCAACTCATCTGCACTTTTTAATAACACATCTTTCCTTTTTATCCAATCTCTATTGGAATTCTTTAGGGTTCTGTTCCACATTTTGCTTTCCTTCAGAAACTATTACTAGTCTCTTTCATCACTACTTTTAAAACTGTGATCATCATTTGCTGAGATCTTCACCTGTTTGTAACCTGAATTCTGCAAATATCATCTTCAAACCAAAGTTAAAATAAAACATATTAGCTCACCTTCAAGATCTCTTTGTGATCTTGTTCCATCTCTCATATGCACTGTATCTCTATGTGCTATCATCTTTTAGACACAAAGTCTGATCTCCTTTTAATTTCCTCATCAAACATGCATTCTCTGCAATTCTCATTTAATTACAAAAACCTGAATATTCAAAAAGAGCTATTTCCAACTACAAGCCTTGATTCAAATTGACACAACCAAGACTGATAAGAATCCACACTATGCATAATAAAAAATCTCACAAAAAATTGCATGTTCCCCTTTATATCACCCAAGATTAGTGCATTCTCCCTTTCCATTCATTTAAGAGAAACTTAAATTACCTATAAAACTACTGTGGTGATAAAACCTTATACCTCCGTATTTGTAGCATATTGACATAAATCATCTCTGCAAAATACTTATTTATAAGCTCAATTAAGAAAACCCCAAAATTTCAACACATAACATGCTCATTCATACCTTTGCCCTTGACTCATAATTCAGCTGTGCCACTCTGATTCATATTTTCCAGCTCTTCATACAAATCATTGATCTGGAAGAAAATTTTGCATTGTTTTTGAAGATGTCGAGTCAAATCCACTCAATGCTCTAATACAACTTAATGATGTAGATCTACAACAACTTCTTCTTCCAAAGATTATTTGGATAAACAATTTCAATTGTTTGCTTCTACCAAGGCCTAGGCTTAGTCTTGTTTCAACATAAAATTGATTTAAATTTCAAATTTAACATTGCAAGTTCAACACAAACATTTTCTCAATACTATGGTTATCAGATCCTCAAGGGATTGTTATAAATATGCACCATCATATAATTTAATTTTAAACCTATACCTCACTTGCATTGCAAATGGACATTTTCGCATACAAATTTCATGGTGATTTCACTGTGACAAACCAAACAAACCATTCATAATTACACACACATAGCATAAGTTGTGTTATGATTTGGCACTAATGTAATCCCTCACACACGCATCTCACAATGCTACGTTATGCTGTTGCATCAGGAAATCTATTACAGTCGTTGTCAAGACTTCAACGCTATTGCCATAATCCACGAAAATGGTAACACCTCCACGCTAGTATGATTGGCACAGTATGACCCATAGTAGCATTGGACAGAGGATACTGTGAGCACGGTAGTTCTTTCTACGTTGGAGGTCTGACCACAACCAAATGAAACATTTACTAATTCACAACAATAGCAATGTTTCCATTCAGCAGTCTATCCATCGGGTTTAATGCTGGTTGTAACTCAGTCTCAGGATGTATCGAATTCATGCGAATTCCTTTCTTGTTGAAGCCATCGCCTTTCCAAATCATTACATCTGCATGCAAGTTCGATGTATGGCATGAGCAATGGTCCGGTTCTGCAATTCCTTCATATTTCACCAATGGACATGGCTCCAAAGGCCATAGAACTTCACAACACTTCACCTGTGGCTGCGAGTTGTTTGTTGTTGTGGGTTTGAATTATAAATGTTCAAACAATGTGATTTCAACCAGACACCGTGGCCTTGAATTCGGTTTGTCAAACAACGTAATTACATTCAACTTATGTGGCATCCACACATATCAATGTGCTCTTTTCCACCACAGATTTAACTTCAACTCTGGCTTTGGGATGACAGTCTTTTGTGCTTCACACACTCCAAGAAATATACACAGAAAAATATATATAAATTGCAGATTCAAACAAAATGTAGCACAGGAATCTTTCAGGCTCCCATACCAAATGATGAAGGGATTCTGGGTTAAATCAGATCCTTGCATATAAAACAATGATCACTTCCTTCTTTTCTTAAATTCTTAAGAAAATTCATCAAAAATCCATTTTCTTCAACATCAAATATACATAACCAAAAGAGAGCTTATACAAAAAATACAGATATATAATAACATAATATATCCTCAACCAATTATTACAATGGAGAGCCTCTCCCAACTCTTGGCCCTTTACAAAATCTCTCAAATCATTCTTCACTCTCTCTGAATTCTTCACTTCTCAGACCCTTTTTACACCCTCATACAACCCTCTTATTTATATAGAAATAAGAATTTATTCCATTCCATAAAATCCTCCACATTAATCTCAACTAAATTTAAATTAGATTTATTCTAGTTTTGGACTCAACAAAATCCCATATATAGAATTCCTACTCCCTAGATTATCTACCTAATCCCATTCCACTCATATCGTTCAATTATTAAAGAATATTTACAAAAATCCTCACATTTATAATTTCTCTCCTAATTTATTAAAAATAAGCATTTTAATTAATAAAATAATTAAAATGTCTCACCCCCCTTATTACATAATTAAATAATGAAAATTGAGCTTGATGCTCTTGCATCAATAAAACTACAATAAATATTATGTCCATCTGAACAACCCATCTTACAAATAATAAAAATGTATGAAAACTTATCTTGAATCCTAACTTATATTTGAATAGGTGAATCCTAACAAATGTGAAAATAGAGCTCCAGTTTTTTCTTACTTGCAGAGGCTGTAGGTTGGCCAAGGTTTCTATGATGAAAGTTAGAGTTGCTTCAATTTCCTACCATTATAAAAAATACTAGTCGCTTCTTCCACAATCATACTTACAAAGAGTCATTGGGTAAATCCAACAAGAATATATCACTTCCCCATATGTACATTGTACAATACATCCACACTCATTGATGCCAATACAGTGGCGAAACAACCCAAATCAAACCTGCAACACTCAACCGTTTTTGCATAGTAACTCCTCATGCATTTTTCTATAGCAAGCGACAGGGAAGCAGTCACAAAGGCATAGGAACAGACACCTTTGACCATACCAGGTGGTAATAGGTGGTATGGAAGCAAACACCAAGGCAAGGTGGGAAGGAAGAAAACATCGAGGCAATGGGCGTAGATGCTTTAACCCTCTGTTGGTGGATGACATGCAATGAGTGTGTTAATACATAATTTTTTATAAACGAATACGTGGCAGAGAATTTTTTGGTGCATTTTTATATGATTCTTGTTCTGTGCAAGTGCAACCCTTCTTGTAGCATACAATAGGTGTTGATGTGTAACCGGAAGGTATGTCATTGGCAATTTAGCCACTTGTTTTATTAGCAAATGTCCTAGTCCCTTGGTTTTAAGTAGGTTTATTAAAAAGAATGTCCTAGTCCCATGGTTTTAAGTAGGTTGATTAAAAAGAAATTCATAAAATTTTATTAGATTATAATTTTATTTTCAATTATTATTAATTATAAAAACAGTTAAATATATATAAAAAATATGTAGTTAAAAATATATTTTGTTCCACTTTATTATGGAGATTTATCATGGATTTGATTTGTAAATAAAATTTATACAAAAAACTATAATTTTTTTTATATGACATTGGTTCATATGATATTTTTTATTTTTTACATTAATCAATTTAATTGAAAGGGAAGGAAATAATCTCACTCATAATTGAATTAAAATTCTCAAGCCTATTAAGAAAAAAATCACCCCACACAACAAATTACATACTTTGCAAATAGATTATAAAAACACTATTATGCTTGTGATAAAATCAAATTTTCTATGAGTATGTTTATGGTAGATTTCAACAATATTAGAGTTGCTAATAGTTGTGTCTATAACTGTGTCTATTTTGAAGTCGGGTTTTCATAATTTTAATTTAATAATCAATAACTAATAGGTGGATGGTAAGGATTTAACCTTATGGAATATTCTATTCATGAATTATTTTTAATAATAGTTAGGGATAGATGGTTCAGATTTATTTCAATAGTAGTTATGAGTTTTTTTTTCCTTTTCAATTTAATTAAAAAAATATTATAGAATTAAATTAAAATTATATATATATATATATATATATATATATATATATATATATTATGAAATTAGTTGTGACTTTTTGACCATGTAGTATTGGTAACACATAATATTGGCCCATGGTATTGCAACAAAACCTACTTACAAGTTAAGAATGCATGATAACATGGGGGTTGAGTCTCTGTAATTAAAAAATCTTGTTACAATCTTGTTACATGGTTCATTTTAGTGGCCTCCAAAGGAGATCTATCAAAGGAGTATCCTATACCCTTAGGTGTAGGGCCTTTGGGCCACATTGATTATAAACCATTGACTCCACATAGGCAGGTTGATGTTTCTGGTTTGAGTAAGTATTGCCACATCTATGCTCTGGTTGTGGTCATATTTTTCATGGCCTAATGAAGGATCCTATCCATGAGACATTTATGAATTAGGTTAGTATGATTTTCAATTGATGTTAAATCATTGGTTATAAATTTTATTGTGCAATTGAAAAATATTCAGTAAATGTATCTTTAAAGTACCTATTATTTTTTTACTTTTATCGTTTTGGCATGTACAAATGTTATGAGAGGAAACACCTCCATTGAGGTTGGAATATGTTATTTCTCCCAATCTTGGTGCAGCCATAGTTATAGCATTTGGAATTGCAACACATCACACATTGTATTTAAATGAATTTATTTATGTTTACTTCAATGATAACTTATCAGGATTTAAAAACTTGTTGTTTTGCAAATATCCAAGTTATTTGGTATAAATCAAGCTTAATTTAACACATAGTTTTAACTAAATATTATGAGCAACTATATCCACCTAGGATTAGCATATCACCTCCCACCATAGTATCATATATGAGATTATATATACTGTTATGTTAGTTTCACTATCTTATTTTTGTTGGTACTAATAAAAAATATATCCAATATCTATGTAGGTTCCATTGTTCCCAATTTATTCCCCTTTTATACCCACCCAATTCCATCCTTCACCCATCCCATTTAGTTGAAATTACATGCCAAGTCTAATGATTGGGTGCCCCTAGTGTTTGGAATTCCAATTTATTCCCCTAGGGTCCTCCCCCCTATTACGTATCTTTTGGGGTTTATTGCCTCTAATTCTTAATACATTTTCCTTTACACCCTCTAAAAATTCCCATATCCATTCACCATACACCATTATGTTTTTGGACTCCTCCTATCATTACATCCATTATTTAAGCAACTAGTATTTCATCTACAATAGCTACACCTATAGTTGTCACATCTACAATTGTTGCAACCATATCCTCCCTGGTAGTCATCATTTAATTGGTGCAAGTTATCTTGCTAAGTGCTCCACCCCCTATCAATGCATCCAGTACTGCAAAAAAAAAATTATTTCATCTATTGTAGCTACATCTACAATGGTTTCATCTATTGTTTTTGTAACTACATCCTCGCAAGCCTCCATCATTTCCTTGGAGCCGGTTTTCTGACCAGGTGCTCAACCTTTAATCTAGGAAAGATAACCTTCTCCATTTCCTCAGGTCTTCATGGTGAGACTAATTATTTGATCAAAATCTTATCAAGCACATGAGTTAAATTGATTTTCCACATTTTGATTTATTTAACTAATTTATTATTGTAATAGTTAGAGATGTTAGGGTCCTATAATGATAGGATTCATAATTTTTGAATTGGCTTTGATTAGTCTTGTAATATGTACATACTTTTCTTTTTGCTAATTTTTTTCCCATATCAAAAAAATAAAATAAAAAATGTAAAGAGGGTAAAATTCCTAAAAGAAAAATCAAAGGACTTGAAAAGAAAATTATCAAAAAGAATAGAAAAAATGGACCCCAAACAAAAAAAAGTGGTAATAATAAAACATGAAAGTGATGCAAATCCAAATGCCACTACTAGTTACTTTTTACTGCAAAATAAATGATTATGTGCAGCTTGTTCAAAATGCCATAATCCATGATTAGTCAAATAGTTTAATCTTGATTTTTTCATGCTTTAAATTTCATGTTGTTAGATAGAGAATAAAGATCTAACCAACAGTTTAATCTTGGCAGATTAGTAGTTAGGTAAAGAATAAATAAGGAGCTCAACATTTTAATCTGATCCCCTGGAAGAAATAAGGATAGAATTAGTTAGTTTGTTGTTTTAAAATAAAAATGAACAAGGGTTTGCAAGCTCAAATGCACCTAGGTAAATGAAGAAAAAAATGTTAGAGTAGCATAAGGGTAGGCAGAAGCAGTTTTTACAATCATGGATAAGCAGAAATTGGTCAAATTCACTCATTAACTTCCTTAAAATAGTCATCTCCCTTGTAAAAATACTTCATTCCCCCCATTTTGATTATTTCCCCTTCATTTTTCCCTTTTCCCATCATCATTCAGTTACACTCCCAAAAATACCCTTTTCCTAGGTGTAAAACTCATTATACTCAGGGAAAGTAAAAACCCTCGACTGATTTCCCTTTTACCCCAAAAATACCCAAAAACCCAAAAAAAAATTTTATCCTAAGTTTAAACATAAAAATATTATATTGGGACTTTCTACAATAGAACTTATCCCTTTATTATGTTTTACATTAAACTTAGTTTATTCTTTATTATTAACACAGTAACTTATATATTAGCCCCTTATTAAATATTAGCCCCTTATTAACCTTTCTAGCCCGTATTATATTAAATCCTAATAATATTATCCCAAACCCATATTTTAAGTTTTAGCCTATGTTTTATTCCCCACGTGCTTATTATCCCCGCTCCCATAGGTTAAAAGTATTCCTATTATATAAAAACCCGCCCTATGTTAATATTACACCTATATGCATTACATTTGTTAATACAATGTTAAACCTGCATATCATATTCATATATATAAATTGTATATTAAATCATTATGTTTTAATATATAAATCCACTCCTGCCGCATAAATAATCCCAGGCCCCACACCTTTGACCTAGCAACTTCATCATTTAATCTCAGCCATTCACTCCATTTCGTTAGATCTAATGTTGTAGATATATCATCGCAGATTTCATTGTAGGATTAATAACCAAATCAAAACTTGCAATAAAAGTTGTTTTGAGCCTTCCTCTCTCCTCCACACGTCCCGATTCTATTGGATCGCATCAATCCTCCCTATTCCACTTACCACCTTTCATTGTTGCGAAAACCGCCTGGCAGTAATTCCCTTCCCCATGCCCAAAACCACCCTGATTTGAATTGACCTGTGTTTAATGCTTTTACTATTTACTATAAATGCTTATAAATGCCCGAAATGCATTCATTTCAAGCCTCTGTTGTCGTTTTCTGCGCACAAAACCTTCCCAGACTGAGAAAAGAACGTTTCCGCCTCTGTTTTACCTCAAAAACAAACATAATTCATCAGAATTAATAGCTACAATCACTACGAAGCCACCAGGCTGCATATAAAGGCCAGAAGAATCTTTTGAAAGCTTTCAAAACCCAGCGAACCCTTATTCACAGCATAAAATCCAAATTTTAAGGGTATTCTTTAGAAAAAGAGATTCATCCATCATTCTCAAAGAATTGTACTATTAATTGAAGCCTTATAAGCCTGTATGCCTTAAAGAATGCCTCTTTTCTTTAGAAATTCTTCAGATAGACAAAACCCTAAGCATTTTCAGAGTTTTTGAAGCCTTTTACCTGTTTGAAAAGAAAATTTTGATTGAGTTTAGCCGTCTACAGACTTAAAAAGCCCTCTAAGACATCCAAAGCCTTTTTCATAGTACTCAGAAGCCCTTTTTCACAAAATTTGATGATTTAGGATTGTTTCATCACAGAATTTTCACTGATAACCCTTAATATCATTTGCTCAGGCTATAAAGGTCAGGAAATTGGTTTTTATACAAAATTGATAGTTTTGAGTCAGAGTGATCAGAAATATCCTTTTTTTGTCCAAGATAGAACCTCTATTATATCTAAAGTCCTTCTATAAATTGTTTAAACTTACAGAAGTGTTTCCCAGGCCTAAAATCTGAGTTTTAAAGATCAAGGGTGTTTAAAATTGATAAATCAAACCTAACAATGGAATCTAAAAGCACTATTGTGATTAACCCTCTACAATCTCATGTTGTAGATGTAGAACATACCCCCTTGGTAAATGTAGACTTCAAAATCATAGCTCCTGTACCAGATTTTAACCTCCTTGAGCTCCACTGCTGGAGCCAAGAGAAATCCTTGGATCAAGCAGATGATGTGTTTAGTTGGGAATCAAATTTTCCTAAGTATGTTGTTCCTCACACTCATCAATGCCCAAAAGCCATCAAATTATGCCAATCTTTTTATTCTCTAGATCAAAGAGCCATTGTCAATTCTGAAAAAGAAGTATTGTTTACCATAACAGCTAAATCTATCAACCAGATTCTTCAGTTGCATCTTGAGCCTAATGTTATCCCTTTATCTATTTAAGCCCTCACTAAGTTCTATTTGGAGTTGGATTTTCCTAAGAGATTCCAAATTTTTAAAACCTTCATGCCCTCCTTTGTGGAAATTCCCAAGCTCAATCCTCCATATTCCTCTTCTAAATTCTCAGAAAGAACCAGAAACGTTATTTCCATGCTATCTTTTATCCTTGGATATTTCACAGATGAACATGTTGATGCATCAGTACTTGGTTTCTTATCCATTTTTGTACCTGGCCAGCCCCTTGCAGTTATCTTCAATTTTTCCCAGTATATTGCTGATAACATCCATGAACACCTTATTAAATTACCTACTTAATGTGTCTTTAGGTATACTTAATTTATTTTCCACATGTTCCTTTATTTTCCGTCAGTAAATTTTCCTATAACTCTTCAAAATATGGATGTAGAAGGAAATCCACAATCTGTTGTATTTTGGACTTCCTTGATCAGAAAGGAGTCAAATGAATTCACTTATGTAGATTTTACAGATTCTTTCATCCATCCATTGGTAAATATGCTAAACAATAGTGTGCAACCTGTTAGGAATCTGTAATCAGAAATATTGGAAAAGTCCGATCACAGAAACAACATCGTTTCAACCACTTTGGGATTCTAGGATCTAGCCCTCCTGAATCCGGAGAGGGATCTCTCCAATAAGTGCAAAGATGGATTTATCTTTCAAGTCTTGGGTGATGATATTAGGCTAGTTATGAAGGCTGAGGGTTTTGTTTGTTTTTGGATGGTTGAGCATGATTACTGTTTGAGGTGGAGATTTCTAAATGCAAAGAGTTTCAAAGGTGACAAGTTTCAAGCAGATAGAACAAGCTTTGGCCAGGAAGATAGATAATTGCAGGTTTTAGTCTAATGGGATATGGAGTCATAATAGGGTTTAATTGGAACAACAAGGGGCAAGAGTGGTCCATGGGGAAAGTCATCTATGTCTAAGGATCTCTTTAAAGTTTGATTTTATGGAATGAAATGATACAAAAAATAAGGGGAATTAAACAAATGAAGAACAAAGAGTAGCCTAAGATCAGGCAAGTACTTATAAACTAACCTGCTTTTGACATACACTTAAGATAGACATGAAAGTAATATAAGATCACGTAAGTACTTCTAAACTAACCTGCTTTTGATGCACTTTCAATAGAAAAACATTTTTAAAACAAAGGGAAACTTGAAGGCAACTGTTGGAGTAGAAACTAGCGGGCTGGGCTCAACAAAAATCCTCTCCTAGATCTACTTTACTTGGTTACTTTCAAGACAAACACAAAGATAACAAATAATTCCCTAGGATCTGGTAAGTGTTTCAACACTAGCTAGCTTTCAACACATTCCAAGGGAAACATTCAGATAGTCTTTGGGGATAAAACTAGGACCAGGGCACACCATATCTTCCTTAGTTCATCTCTACTTAACATAAACTAAAAATAACATTTAATAATAACAATTAGCCAAGGCAATAGGATGAGGGAAAACCAACATTCCTATGCTTCGAACTGAATTAAATCATTCCTAAATAACACTAATTGGAAGAAAACATGTAGATAAATATTTTCAGTCAGAGAAGGGTACTGGTATACAGTAGGTCCTAACTCTATGCATGTTGTTCTTTATAATAGAAGATGAACACAGTGAAAACAGAAATAAAATAACAATTTACAATAAGAAATAACATCACCATTGACATAAACCAGGATCCCATAAATCAGCTTGTATTGATGCTCCAAACTAGTTATAGCTTTAATTCCAATGCTTTAGCTTAGCACTCATCTACACTTCCCAGACTAACTTATCTATCACAAGCAGAGCTCCAAGAGCTAGTGAACACTATTTACAAGTAGAAGTCTCAAGCTCAATTACATTTCAAAGTTCAGCAACCAACTCAACCAACCCCTCTCTCATCTTCTTTAGTAGTATTTATAGAAGAATGAGGAGGTGAGATCTGATAAAAGATCTCCAAAGATAATTAATACAGACTTAATGGCTTCTCGGCCTTTGGGGGGCTCGATGAAGAAGCTTACATAGGTGTCCTCTGCATTAAATAATTTACATTAAGATTTAAGCTCGGTGGGAGCTCTTTTTGACTTTTGAGGCTCTCTGTTATATTGAAGTAACTCTGCTGATATTCTGTCATTAAATTTATTGGCAGAAATAACTATTCGGCTGCGCTTGAGGCAAATATCTGATCTTGATCAATAACTTCGGCCTCTTTTTGAATGATTTGAGGTACAGGTGGCACTCTGGTAGCTGGGAGGAATCAATTTGCCTTAGATGTGGCGGTGTTGGCCTTGCTATCCGATAAACACTTTGATTTCCTTAAAAATGTGTTTTAATTGGGAGGATTAGGCTTTTGATAATCATTCCTAGCCGTAATCCCCCACAGATCTGTATTCAATCTTCCATTCTGATGCGTTCTGTCTTCGACACTGATACTCTTTGATTTTGATTTATTTACTCTGTTCTGCTGGTGTGCATTGCTACGTAGGGCTTGTGAGGCATCAATGCCTTTGAATCATTGACGAGGTGCAGAAATTTGAACCCATGGATGGCTTCCTTTAATAAATCGAAGGCACGAGAATTAAAACCCCAGCCTTCGGCTTTGTTCTTCAGCACAACAAAAAAACCATATAATCACCCTTTACCAAATGATATATCCAGACTTCAAAATTTTGATAAAACTAAGTTGTATAACCATTTCGGGTCACAAAAGGTGTTTGCTGACGTCAGGATGTTTGTGACCCGATATTATTATGAAATATGCTATATAAATCTCCCTGGTTCCAGATTTCACGACCATACAAGCAAACAAGCAAGGCCCGCTCCAATCAATTGCTGCCGCGTGTGGGCTGATATGTATGTTGACTAGGCGTTGGGGACCACCGGTTCTGTGGGACCACTGATTGCTGTCGTGGCTGTGGGGACCAGAACAACTGATTTTTTGTCGTCGATCTATAGATCAGATCGATGACGGAGATGTTTTAATGAATGCGTCGTACCTTATTTCATCCCCCGAGCTCCTTTTGAGTGCGATCGCCGTCCAATGAGCCGATCTCAGATCGGACGACATACGCAAATATTGCGCTAAGCTCATAGTCAATATTTAACGCCCGGGGAGGGCGATATCTCCAAACTGCTCAAAGCCACGTGTCAGCCTGTGGAATTGATCGCACTCGAATCGAATATACCGCTTACCCTGCAAAGGCGGTGTGATCAAAACTGCTCTGATTTTGTACAGTGAGTAACCGTGGGGACCATCAGGGAGATTGATTTGTGGACTGTCGATCTGCAGATCAGATCAATGGTGGGGAGCGAATTAAGCTATGCGCCGGCGAAAAACTTTTGAAACCCTGCAAAAACATAAAAATTAATACAAACAAAGGTTTCATGCGTCGGGATGGTTTTATATATACGAAGTGGATAGGCGCCCGACTGTGGGGCCTTGGTCTATATGAAAAGCAAATATGATCGGGGGCTATAATATACAGGGCTAATCGGCATCAGAGTTTTAAACACGATAAACAAACTTATGCGCTCATATTTTTCGGTGTGATAAGCGCTTTATGGGTCTAGCACCTGGTTCTAGGGTGTGGGCACGTGGAGGGGAAATGGCTTAAGACTTAGCCCAAGGGGGCTTAAGTCTGTAATACAAAAATGTGTTTTTTATGAAAATTTTCAATTTTTTCAATGGTTGTGAGGGTTTTGATAAGGAAAAGAAAGAGTCTTAAACCCTATCAAAGGGGTTTTGAGGGAGGGGAAAGGGGAAAATTATGAAAAATGAAGGATTTTTTATGGAGAATAAAGGGGTAAAAATGAGGTTAGTTTTGGAAGTGGAAGGAGGGGAAAAATGATGATTTTGCAGTAGCTTCTTCTCATGAAATCAGCAGAATTCCAGAGTGTAAAATGGGCACAGTAGGGAAGATTTTGGACAGAGGCATGAGGCCTTCAAGAGTCTTCAAGAGCCTACACTTTTTTGCAATAAAATTTGTTCCTTGAAGGCTCAAAAAATATTTAGCCACCTTTTGGTATAAAAATTTTTATAGGTGGCTAACAGTGGCTCCACTTGGGGATGGTGCCTTCTTGAAGGCATCAAGAACTTCAGACTTGCATTCTCTGGGAGGCTGATCAGTGCCTCATCCATTGGGCTGCCTTTCTTTCCTTGGATGTTCTTCTTTCGGTCTGAAATTAGGTTAGCAGCCATAAAAATAATGGACCTTTCATCAACAAGCTTTCTACCTACCCAGTCCTACAAATCTAACATTTTTTTTTTCCTCATTAGAGTGCACTTGGATTGGAAAACTCTTTTACAACATTTTATTCTTTTGAAAGCAAGAAATCTAATCTATTTCTACTCCTTATTTCTCCATGTACTCAGACTAAACAGTTGAGTCCATATGATTCTCTACCTAATCTACTATCTGTTGGGATTAAACTATCCAATAGATTTGTATTCTCTAAATTCTACAACAAAAATTTAAAAGCATACAAGTCAGGATTGAACGGTCTAACTTGTTGTTGATCCATGGCATGAAGAACAAGCTGCACATAGATATTATTTTGCAAAAATTTAAATAAAAAATGGAAGGCTTTAGGATCTGAAATTTCAAAGCATTTCCTTCATCTCTTTAGAGCTCTGTTTTGACTCTTATTTGAGCTGTCTTTTCTTTAATCAACTGGTTCAAATTTTGAGCTAATTGGAACTACACTTGCATCTTTTTTGACTCAGAATTTGAAATAGATTTGATTCATTCTCTTGGAAACTTAGGTTCAAATTTTGAGCATGTTTGAACCTTTAATTTCTATCCTAAACTATCTACTGATAAGCCAAGATTAAACAGTTTGGCAAATCAAATTCACTATCCTATCAGCAGAAAATTTAAAACTAATTAGTCAAGATTAGGTTGTATGACTAATTAGAAGTGTATTCTTTAGGAGTGGAATTTGAGCTTGCACACTTTTGGATTTGTTTCCCTTTTTGGTATGGGGCTATACCTTTCTTGTTTTTACAATCTGCCCTCTTTTCTTTCTTCTATTGTTTTTGTATTTTTGATTTTTATAACTTTGAATGCAATCATGGGTGAAGTATTTATAATGAGAAAAAGGATAAAAAGTCTTTCAGAACATAGCATGGATCAAGAGAAGTAATGCTTAAGCATCCTACCATTGACAGGACCCCCAAACAATTCTGCTCCATTCAACTATTGCAATAGGCATTATTACCAATAGCTGAACGGATAGAGTAAGGGCCAAGCCATAAGTTGTAAAATTTTCCATGCTTGCCCTTGTCTTCCCTCCTTGAGTCCCACTTCAAAACTTTGTCCCCAATATTGAAATTTTTGGCCTTTATTCTTCTGTCAAAAATCTTTTTAATGTTGTCTTGCTTCTGTAATGCCTTGTTATAAACCTCCTCTCCGGTTTGTTGAAGATGAATAGTCTGATTTATTCTTTTGATCATGTCGTTATCTTCAGTTTGCAACTCTTGAATCAACTTCATCACTGGTACACAAAGGCTGGTTGGAAATATTACATCAGTACCATAGACAAGCTGGAAAGGTGACATCCCAGTAAATTTCTTCAAAGTCAATATGTCAGCCCAAAGTGCATGAAATAGCTTTGTGTGCCAAGACCTTTTGTTGCCCTCCAACAGTTTCTTGATTATGTTCACTAAACTTTTGTTGGAGGATTCTGCAATTCCATTACCTTTAGGGTAATAGGTCGTGGAATGCCCCAATGTTATTTGATGTCTGTGACAGAATTCAACCATCTTCTTTGATCCAAATGCTACTGCATTATCAGTGACGATCTTGGTAGGATAGCCAAATATAGAGAGAATATTTTTCTCTGTGAATTTTATAATAACAGAATCATTGGCTTTCCTACAAAGTATGGCTTCTATCCACTTAGTGAAATAGTCTGTGGCGGTGAGAATCCATCTATGCTGGGCAGAAGATGGTGGATGGATTTCTCTTATGAAGTCAAGCCCCCACTGTTGAAAAGGGGCTTCAACAGTGATTGGATGTAGAGGTAGGGGTAGTAGTTTTCTTTTGCCTTCAAAAAGTTGACATTTATAATAGGCAATGATCATCTTGTGTATATCAGGAAAAAGAGTAGGCCAATAGAAACTAGCCCTCAAAATTTTGTTGGTTGTTGTCTTCCAGTACAAATGACCTCCACACTCTCCTTCATGGAACTCATGCATAACCTTCCCTGCATCATACTCAGGAAAAAATTTAAGCAATACACCACTTGAATTTTTCCAATAAAGGCATCTATCTATAATGCAATAGTTTATAGCTTTTAACTTTAGGAATCTTTCCTTTGTCTTTGTCAAACAGGTGTATTCAGTAAACAGAAACATAAATATCAACACCAAGGGAATTCACAAAATGTTCTTCAACAATGGGAGTTGAGATTTCTTCTTGATCATCCAAAGCATTAATCATATTAATATTGAGAACCTCAAAATTGGATTATTAATTAACCTAGCCTGCCTTGGCCTTCTGTATGAGTTTAGTAGGGCTTTATCTCTAAATCATATTCAATAACATCGATCACTTCTCTCTTACCATCTGATTCTGTGTTGATATTTACTGAGTTTGGGACAAAGGAAATGATGTGTGAGTGAAGGATGTAAACTCTGAAGTCTTTCAAAGCTTTAACCAAAGCAAAAGCTTGCTTCTCCATAATGTTATATTTCAGAAGGGCATCCCTCAATGCATTGATAAAGAATGCAATAGGTTGTTCTTGTCCTTGTGGATTCTTCTGTAGAAGGACAGCAGCTATGGTATGTTCTGATGCAAACGAAAAATATAAAAATATTTTGAAAAATCAGGACTTCGTTTCTTACGGGGTCCATTTTAACCCTTGCTCCTTCTTTAACAGGTTTGTGATATTTCTAAGGAGCTGTGATAAAATTTTGGGGATGAACCTTCTCAAGAATTTAATCTTTCCAATGAAAGATTGCAACTCTTTGATGTTTCTAGGATGAGATATTTGCAATATGGCCTCAATCCTTTTGGGATCTATCTTAATACCCTCTTCTGAGATAATGTGCCCAAGAATTTTACCTTCTTGGAGCCCAAATAGTGTTTTCTTAGGGTTTAAAGATATCCCAAACTTTCTGCATTTCTCAAAAACTTTTCTTAAATGTGCTAAGTGCTCTTCATTTGTTTTTTAAAACACCGTGACATCATCAAGGTATATAATAATGAAGTAGCCTAGTTCTTCCGAGAATGCTATGTACATGGCTCTCTGAAAAGTTGCTCCAGCATTCATTAGACCAAAGGGCATTTTCACATGCAAATTTTGGTGGCAAAGTTGTCTTTAATTGATCGGCGAGGTGTTAAGATACGATTGTGCAACCTACAAGTATCGAGTAAAGGTATTCCTAATTTCCACCCTTTGTAAAATATAGTCATCTTAGGTAAGGGTAGTTGTAACCAGCCTGTCAAACTTTGTTTGATCTCTAATTCTATCTGGCTTTGATCTCTCCAGTTTTCTTCCTAACTGACACCAAATTAGACACCCACTCAGAATATCTAATACTGACAATAATACCAGCTTCATACATTTTCATGATCTCCTTCTGAACCAAAGGCAATTGAACAGGGTTTATTCTGCACAGTTTCTATTTGAATGGTTTTTGGTTTTCTTTGAGAGGTATTTTGTGCTATATTATTTCAGTGTCATAGGATTTCAGATCTTCGTAACTCCACGCAAAAACATCAGAAAATTCTTTAAACAACTCCATGTATTTGAGTTTAATGTGAGCTGGTAAAATTTTAGACAGTTTAATCATTTTCGGTTTAAGTTCACTGCCTATATTGCACTCTTCCACTTCAGTCTCTACAGGTTCTAGTTTTGGCTTTCTGGCCACATTGTTAAAATCAAACAACTCTTCTAAAGGTGCCAGACCGCTTGGAAAACTTTCCTCTTTAGAGTGCAGAGTTTGTAACTTCTCTGTTTCCAACTCTGCATTCAATTCTGTTTTGTTTTTAAGTTTGTTAGTTATAATATTAATATTGACAAGCTCAGGAGACAACTCTTCTTCACCAAGAAAATTTTCTTCACTGCAGTCTGTATCATAATCTAAGTCTGAACTATTTAGTTCGAATTCATTTCTGAATTGCATGAATTCTTCTATTTTTTTGTCTCCATCAAACACCTGCAAATACTTTTCATTATCAGGCACGGCTGGTCTAAATTTTATCTGAGTTATGCAGTCTTTGGTTTCATATGGCATTAAGAATTTTCTAGCTGCAAAGGCTAAATTGTGGGCAGCAATATTTCTTTTTCTTGGGACAAAAATTAGTTTGGACTCCTCGAATGTTTTTAAAAGGTCCATGACATCGTTGGTGAGCCTAAGTCTGGGATGTTTGTGGTGCATACTGTTGACACTAATGACTATTATGAATCTATACACATTGATTATTTTGAAACCTAAAAGCACTGTATAATAAGACTAAGAGAGAGTTATATTCACTTCATGTTGTTACATTCTTTGAAATTGTGTTTAATTTGTGGAAATTCTTTCTTTTGGATTTGTTTCAGTGCAAATCTTAGACCACATATCATTCTTACTGGTACATCATCGCATTGGGAAGTTCATCTTTTCAAGATTAAGTCTTGGGTTTAATAGTTTGACTATCCTCCTTAACAAGATACTTTTGGTTTTTTGTTATCGGTCTTAGTTCATTGTTTAGACTCTCACAGTTTATATTCATTTGAGGAATTCTTTCAATTTTCCAAGGTTTAAGAGCAATGGACGCATGACTTGTAGCTCGATACCTTTGTTTGGTTTGGTAACGTTTTCAAATGCACCAAAATATTTTGACACTCCTAGGTTGTGTTCCTCTACCTCACTATCGACCATTAATCCTCTTAAAGTGACTTGTTCACTAAGTGTTTCATCGTTGAAAATAATAAAATAATCAAGGCCTGTATTTACAGAATATAGAGGAGAGTTTTGTGGTCGGTCTTGACTTGTAACTATGTATTACATATGAGACTCCCTGTAAAGTCTTCTTGTCTGATTGAAAACAGGGATGGTCGCATAGCTCATGTCCATCTGCATAGTTCCTTGTAACTTAGCTCCCCAAGACCTAGATAACATTCCTTACTTTAGGAGGGACATCAACTATGATAATGACTAACATTTGGCTGGGAGATACGCTGCTGGCGTGTACGGAGATGTGTTTAATCCTAAACATTTTACTCTTCTGGAATCAAAGGAGTATAGGTCCTTGTAAGGTCTGGTGATTTCCAGACCCAGGCTCTCCATTACAGCTTTTGGCATTAAATTATGAGAAGCTCCTGAGTCATGCATAGCGTTGTGAAAAATTTTGTCATGAATTTTTAAACTCACATAAAAGGGAGAGAACGGGTCCTCTTGATGTCTACCTTTAATGTTTGAGATGAACATCAGCCTCATTGTGGTCATCATTAGATTATTTGTATCCTCATCACCTACACATTTCATCACCAAGATGTCATCACAAACATGTATATAACCTCATTCCATTTATTATTGGAAACTAGTCCTGTATCCGATCGAACCACATGTATAAACGGAGAAGGAGTTGGTACCAAGGTTTAGAACGAATTAGTTTTCACAATGTTTGAAGCTAGGTTTAGGGAGAAGCCACAGCATTTTTGGTGTTAAAGGAGGGACTAAGCTATGAATGGAAAGTAAATCCAAATCCAGATGCCATTCCAAGAGAAATTCACCCTCATCACCTTCTTCAACTTCTCCTTCATCTCAAATCTCTAGCGAAGAAGTTGAAAAGATAATTACTACACCCACTACCAAAACCTAAGACAAATCAAGGGAGTCATCTGTTAAATCTCCTGAAGTAGAATATTTAATTCATAAACTTCAAGGGTTTTCATTAACTCAATAGGAATCCAAGTTATCCCAAGGCAATGTGACTTCACAATACATACCTTCCTAGCCTCTTACTAGACTACACAGTGAAAATCTTGGTATTTTACCAACTGAACTTCCTCTGCCTAGTCGAAAAAGAGCTAGAAAAACATCCTCTGAGTCAGATAGTGAGACTCTTTCGTCAATATCATCCACATCTCCCATATCACTGCCATCTACGTCCCAACTTCAAACCACAATCCAGAAGGGTACAGTTGTTTCAAAAACACCTACTCAAAAAATTTTAACTATTCCCTCAACTTATTCTACCGTTATTACAACGGTGGCACAGAGACCATGGACCAATCCAGGAGCTGTTATAATGCCTGCACCTTTGAGTCAATTACCAGCTAATCTTGGAAAATGGTTACCAAAGTTTTCTCCCGACCTTGGCATACTAGTTGAAGAACACATTAACAACTTCATGTTGTCTGCAAATTTAAATGGAGTAACACAAGAAGATGTTGTGGTAGGAATATTCCCATACACTTTGCAAGGAGCGGAAGGATCTTGGTATTTTTCATTACCATCGAGATCCATTACTAGCTGGGATATTTTTCAAGAACAATTCCTAACCAAGTTCGGAGATGATAGGTCAATAGCAAATTCAATTAATGATCTCTCCAATCTAAGGGCAGAATCTTAAGAACTCATCAAAGACTTCAACTCTCGATTTAACAAGTTGTTGAATAAAATTCCTACAACATCAAAGCCTAGTGACCAAGTTCGAAGTGAATGGTATATATCAGCTTTACCTTTAGATATAGATATCTTTGTAGATAGATATGCTAAACCTACACTAGCTGAAAACATGAAAGAAGAAATCACAGTAGAAAGACGTATCATTACTTTAGATAAAAAGAATGCTAATGAAGAAAGAAAATCCAAAAAATTTAGCTTCAAAGATGATTCAAATATGAACACACCTAAAGATCCATGTGATATGGAAGGGTTACAGAAAGTCCTAAAGACTATGTCTAATGAAATGGGTTAAATCAAGAAACAGGGAGCTGAAACTTCCACTAAAAGGCCCTTTAGGAATTTTAAAAGAAATCAGACAACTGAATCTAAACCACCTAATGCAATATCTAATGCAGAGTCAGATTTAGAGGAAGAGGAAGAAGAAGATACACTCCTATCATTAGAAGAAAATGAGGAAGAAGAATTAGTTGAATGCCATGGAATGTGGGATTTCATTTTACCTAACTCAGGTACTGAAAATGAACTAGAAGCTCTCCCAGTAAATACAAGAAGTAAGAGTGCAGCAGAACCTATTCAAACACCTCCCAAGAAGAAAAAATCAACTCCGATTACTAAAGATAAAATTCCTATAAAGAGTGTCTCCTTTGCCTACCCCAAATCAACCATAATCTTCTAATCCTCCCTCAACATCTAAAACACTAGTAGTGTCTGATTCTATGAATTATAACATTATATAAGATATGAAGAAGACCAGAGAAAATATTTCTTTACATGAACTCATCAAGCTCTAGCATCAATAGAAGTTGTTGTTAAAATAACCAAATGTAGTGCCTGCTTCTTCTCTCCCAAATGGTGTGATATCCAAAGTAGCCAAAGGATCAGGTAAGCCACCCAATAAAGTAGATACTACTGATATTGTCTTAATGGGAGATAGATCTAATTCACAGACACCTCCTTTTCACTTAACTTATGAGATCTGTAATAGAAATTTACATCACTGCTTGATAGATTCAGGGGCATCATCAAACATAATTTCAGCCTCAGTGTGCTCTAAATTAAACATTGAACCACAGAAATATGCAGTTCATATTGTCCAATTAGATCGAACTAAAGTGCAAGTTGTAGGAGAGATTAATTCGGTCACTATTAGGCTAGAAACTGATCCAAGAATAGTTCAGAGAATTGATATATTGATTGCTGACATCCTTGAGTTTTATGGTTTGATCTTAAGCAGGGACTGGTCTGAAAAACTCCATGGATACATTTCTACAGATTGGTCCCACGTGTGGCTTCTCTATAAAGGGAAACCTAATCAAATTAAGGTTGAGCAGAAGAAACACATGATGCATACAGTAACAGAGTTTGAACATGAAAATCAACTTGTAGCTTTCAATAATAACATTCTAGAAATTATTCAGTTGAATCATTCTTTGAAAATTTTAATTCTCAACAATCACCTTTCTTTGTAAATAGTTTCACTTCACAAGTGGAAAATTTCTCACATCTTGATACTTCAAGATGTATTAATATTACTGATCAATCTGTAGATAAATCTTTATTTCGGTCTTTGTATTTTTATGGATCAAAGCCCAATGATGGTGCAGGAGCAGGATGCATTTTAGTTAATACAGAAGGGGAGTAAACTATGTTGTCATGTAGATTGGAATTTGAGTGTACAAATAACATTAAAGAATATGAAGCCTTGATTCAAGGAATTTATAAAGAAATAGGGTTGAATGTTAAATATTTGAAAGTAAATGGTTATTCTAAAATTTTCATCAGACAAGTAAGAAATACTATTCATTGTCTTTCAGGTCATCTTAAACATTACCAATCCTGTGTTCAAGATATTACAACTAATTTTCTAGCATTCAATATTTCCCCTATTGCTAGATCTCAGAATTCAACAGCTGATCTATTAGCTAATGTTGCTTTTAAGCTCCTCCCAGCTGAGGATTATAGTCTAGATAGGTTTTCAGTTGAATTAATATTTTGACCATCTGTCCGTGAGAATGTTACCAACTGTCGAGTGTTTAATCATGATGAAGATATCCTGAACTTCTTAACCTCACAGATATCTTATGATGATCAAATAGTTGATGAAAGTGATCATGATATTCGAATAAAATAAAAAAAACAATGAAAATTCTATTCTGAAATCTGTGGTAGAACTTCAAAATCTCTATGATATCAAAGATAGATTCAAAAAGGTTACTAATGCAAAACTTCACAGTTCAACTTTAAAGATTGAGTTAATAAATCTTGGTACTGAATCTAAACCACAAAATGTCAATCTAGGACTTTGGCTAACACAAGAAGAAAGGTTTGCTTTCATCAAAATTCTAAACAAAAACAAAAGTGTTTTTGCTTGAAATTATGAATATTTGATAACTTATGATACTTTTATCATTCAACATACAATTCCAATGATCTCCAATGTAAAACTAGTTCAACAAAAGTTAAGAAAGATTCATCCCAACTTGGAAATTCAAATTAAAATAGATTTTCATAAACTCTTGAAAGCCAAAATTATTTTCCCTATTAGACATTCGAATTGGGTTTCGAATTTGGTACATGTTAGGAAGAAGAATGGAGGTATTAGGATTCGTATAGATTTTAGAAATCTCAAGAAGGCGTGTCAAAAGGATAATTTCCCATTACCTACAATGGAACAGATACTTCAAGCAGTAGCTGGTTCTAAATTAATGTCTTTTCTTGATGGTTTTTCAGGATATAATCAAGTACTGGTGCATCCTGATGATAGAATGAAAACCACATTCAGAACCAAATGGGGAACAAATGCCTACCAAAAAATGCCTTTTGGTATGATAAATGTTGGAGTTACCTTCCAAAGAGCCATGGATATAGCTTTCAAATATTTGATTAATAAGTCAGTTTTTGTCTAT